>CM031244.1:611209969-611809969 GCA_018340775.1 Taxus wallichiana var. yunnanensis
AGCAAATTGATCTTGTGATCTACAAAACTCTAGACATATTTCCTTGTTATTTACCAACTCTCTTATAAAATGATATCTAGTGTCTATGTGCTTGCTTCTTTTATGAAAAAACATGATTTTTAGACAATGTAATGGATAAGTTATTATCACAATAAATCTTTGTTTATTCTTATTGTTCATGCATCAACTCAGCTAGCATTCTCCTCATCCATACGGCTTGACATGCCACACCCGTCATTGCCACATACTCTACTTTTGCTAAAGAAAGAGTTACAATGGGATGTTTCTTTGAAGCCCATGATACTACCCTTGTTCCAAAATGAAAATCATAACTAGAGGTACTTTTCCTATCATCAATTCTTCCAGCACAATCGTTGTTTGTATCCAATGAGCTTAAACTCATCCACAACTGAATACAAAATTCCATAGTTCTTTGTTCCACAAACATACCTCAGTATTATTTTTCTAGCTTTCCAATGAGAGTATTTTGGAGACTCCATGAACCTTGAAATAAGGCTCACACCATACATAATATTAGGCCTTGTGGCCATCAAGTACATGAGACTACCAACTAGTCTTTTAAACAATCTAGGATCAACAATTGAACCACTATCTTCCTTGCTCAACTTCAACCCTATAACAACTAGTGTAGGCACTTTGCTTACAACTCAACATATTAAATATTTTCAATACATCACTTGCATACTTTGATTGAGAAATAAAAATACCTTCAAATTGATTGCTTAACTTCTATTCCCAAGAAGTATTTCATGAGACCAAGGTTAGTCATTTCAAACTCTTTCATCATGGTTTCCTTAAAATAATTTATGGAAAGGTCTCCCATAAAAATTAAATCATCTACATAAAGAAACACAATCAACATTTTACCTTTCTCATCCATTTTGATATACAAATTAGGCTCGTTGCTGCACCTACTGAATCCATTTTTAATTAAATAAGAATCAAGTGGTTGTACTATGATATAGGAGCTTGCTTGAGTCCATAGAGCACCTTTTTCAGCTTGTATACCTTTTCTTCATGACCTAAAATTTCATATCCTTCGACTACTATACATAAACCTCTTCTTCAAGATAACCATTTAAAAATGCTGATTTTACATCCATTTGAAAACAAACCACTTGTTTTGAGCTACAATGGCCAAAATGGTTCTTACCATATCCAAACATGCTATAGAGAAAACATTTCATTGTAATCAATACCAAGTTATTGAGTGAAACCTCTAGCAACCAATCTTGCCTTATGCTTCAACACTTTACCATCCACACCATGTTTATTTTTGTAAATCCATTTTACACTTATGATGTCCTTTCCTTGAGGACGATCCACCAAATCCAAGTGTTATTATTCTCAATAGCTTCAATATCTTCATCCATGGCTTCAACCCATGCTTCATCTTTTATTGCTTCATCAAAATACATCGGATCAGCAACTTTTGAAAATAAATCAAAAATAGAGAAAGAATTTTATGTATCAACATTAAAATCATATTCATAAATATCTCTTAAACTCCTTGTTTTTCACTGTAATAAACTTTCCAATGTAGGATCCGATGAACTTCTGCTATTAACTAAGTTTGGTGAATTGATTTCCTGGTGAAATCTACTTCCCAGTGTAAAATTCTGATTTCTTGAAGATCTCCTTGCTGTAGATGGAGGTGTAGCTTGTGCTACAACTTGTGGTGCATGTCCGGGAGTGGAAGGAGGTATTTCTTGAGGAATACCTTGCTGTTATAACACTTCATCAACCATATCATCATGTGAATCAGTTGTTGCTACACTTATTATTTTTCTACACTTCCATCCCATGTTTCATTCTCAACAAATTACACATCTCTATTGATTATAAATTTTCTAGTACTTGGATTAAACAACTTGTAAGCCTTTGTATCTTCTGAATACCCAAAAAGATACACTTCTCACCTATACTATCTAACCTCCTTATCGATCTTTAGGGACATGAGCATATGTAACTTAGCCAAACACTTTGAAGTGTGTAAAAATATGCTTTCTACTACTCCAAGCCTCTTGAGGAATCATATTTATTACGCTTTTATTTGGACATCTATTTGAAATATAAACAATAGTTGTTATTGCTTCATTCCAATACTCATTTGGTAAATGTTTTGAATTCAACATACTCCTTGTCATTTCCATGATGGTTCTATTTTTCCTTTCAGCCACACCATTTTTTTGAGGTGTGTAGTGAGTTGTAAATTTTTTTGTGAATACCATGTTGTTTGCAAAAATTAAAAAAACATTAGAAATATACTCACCACCTCTATCAGTTCTTAATACCTTGATGTAGTAACCACTTTGCTTCTCCATAAGATCCTTGAACTACTGAAAGAATCCAAAAGCATCATATTTATGTCTCAAAAAGTAAACCCAAGTCTTCCTTGTATAATCATCAATGAATGTCATAAAATATGAACAACCTCCAATAGAAGTTGTTTGCATAGGTCCACATAAATATGAGTGTACTATCTCAAGAGGTGCATTTTCTCTTGCTGATTTACCAATCTGGAAAAGAATCTCTATGTTGCTTCCCCAAAATACACCCTTCACATACCCTTTTTGGTTTTTGAATCAATGAAAAACCTTTTACCATATTATTTCTATGCAATAAATTCAAACCTCCAAAATTTAAATGTCCAAACCCGAGATGCCAAATCCATAATGCATCCTTCATGATGATTGAAAAGTTCATTGACTTCATTGAGCGCAGTCTCATTTACATTGGCACAAGACTTAGTGCAGGACACATTTATCTTAGCACATGACTCAATTGTATTAACACAAGACTCACTTGCATTAGCATAGACCTCTTTTCCATTAGCGTAGGACTTAATGCATGACTTGTTTGTTTGAGTGTAGGACTCAACGCATGAATAATTTGGCTTAGTGTAGGACTTAGATGCAAACTAAACTGCTGATTTTGCTACTAATAGATATGATTTTCTCTTTTTCCTAGTTGTAATCTAAAGGAAAACATTATATTTTTTCTCTTCTTAAATTTTGCAATCAACTAGGGTTAGGGGATTTTCCCACAATCATGCACTCATTATTTTCCATAAAAACCTTGTATCCTTTACTCTGTACCAACTATCTTATACTCATAAGATTATGCTTTAAAGAAACAACATAAAAAACATCATTAATGACATTTTGCTCCCCCTTTTTTGTTAGAATGTCAATAGTCCCTTTTCCCATTACATTCACTTGATTATTGTTCCCAAGAGTAACATTTAAGGTTACTAATTTATCCAAACTAGAAAATAACTCTAGATTTCCAAACATGTGATTGCTACAACCTGAATCTAAATACCAAATATCATGTGGACTTTCTTGAACCATATTACATTCAACCGGATATTTTTTGGAAATCGCTTCAACAATATTTGTGCATGCAATAAACATAGAAGTTTTTGTAGAACTTTCAGGATGATTCTGATTTTAATTTTTTTGATCATATTGTTTATTCTTACATTCAAAATAATAGTGTCCATACTTTTGCAATAATGACATTGAACATGTGACTTGTCTTGTCTATAACTAGTTGAATGATTATGACCATGTGATTTATCATGGTTATTTCCTCTTCCACCTTGGTTTACAAGACTACTGTTGCGTCCTCTAAATGTATTTCTACCTCTTCCTCTAGGAGTGAATCTACCTCCTCTACCTCTTCCACGACTTATAGAAGCTTGAGATGAGAATGCATTTTCTATGGTTGTATGTGATCTATTCATCCTCTTCTCATGGTTTATCAAGGAGGCATGCAACTAATTTATTGACATCTGACTTAAATCCTTAGTTTCCTCTATAACAATAACTAAAGGATCAAACTTAACAGGTATAACTCTAAGCCGTCACACCAAAAGCTCGAACTTATGGTGGAGAGGGATCTCATCGTGTTAATCAGCTACTACGCCAACACCCTCCCACACGATGGAGCCGAATGCAACCATGTGAGCTCTGGGCCCACCATGTATACACCTAATTAGGCCCAACAACATTAGGAGGCAATGACACTGGGAATTTCCTAGGATGTCACCCATCCCAGTACTACTCACTGGGCCGGCACACTTAACTACTGGCTCGATATCATGACTTTCCATCAGACATCTAAAACCAAGATAGCAAATCAAGAGCATACTTAGGTTGTGAAATCAAGATTCCCAAGTCAGATTGTGAAATTTGGATCCCAAGGAAGTAATGAAGCAGACCTAAGTCAGTCATGGAAAACTTGTTGGCTAAGGCGATCTTCACAGAATCAATAATAGAGGAAGAGCTACCATGATAAACAAGTCATCAACATATAGAACAAGAATGAGTATGGAGTCATCTTGCCGTAGAATATAAACATTTGGATCAGAGTGAAACCTAGTAAACCCTGATGTAAGTAAGGAGTCCATCTTGGCATACCAAGCCCGAGGGGCTTGTTTTAGGCCATAAAGAGACTTCTTTAACTTACAAACGAGGAAGGAATCTTGGACATAACCCATACGTTGTTCCATATAAATCTCTTCCTCTAGGTCACCATGAAGGAAGGCACTCTTAACGTCCATTTGATGGAATTTCCATCTGCGCTTTGCTATGCGATAGCAATGGCTAGGTCGATCGAATAGAAGTCATCTTCGCAACCGAGCAAATGTTTCTATATAATCAACCCCAGCTATCTGGGAGAAACCCTTAGCTACTAATCGCACTTTAAACTTTTTGACGTCTCCATCTACTCCATACTTTGTTCAGAACACCCACTTACACCAAACGATTTTTCTTCCTTTTGGAAGAGTGGTGAGATCCCAAGTATCGTTCTTCATGAGAGAGGAATACTCCTCATCCATGGTAGAATCCCACTCAGGAATACTAGAAGCCTCCGGAAAGACTGTGGATCAGAAGCAGAGGTGAAGAAAGAGTGGGGTCCAATGAAATCTGAGCGAGTACGTCTCATATCCAAAGTATCTCTAACTAAATCTCCAACACTTTGCAAAGTTTTCCTGGCCCAAAGGGGACCAGGAGGATTAGGCTTAGAGTCGGAAGATTCTTCACTTGAGTGAGAAGGGACATAGTCCTCATCATCACTACTGTCAGAATCAGAAGACTCAAAGATCTGATGGTTGGGAGGATCCGGAAGAGGAGCATGCTCAACAATATCATCATCTGATGAGTCAGAATCTGAATCAGTGAGCTGAAGAACCTCTATAGGTGGAGAAGTAGAAGTCGAAGAAGACTCATCGAACTTAACACTTCTCTCAATATATAGCTCATGAGAAGTAGAATTCATCAATTGATATCCCTTCACGCCATCAGGATACCCTATAAAGATACAAGGTTTGGATTGTGGTTCCAAGGCCTTGTGTTTCTTCTTGGGAATCTGAGCCATAGCCTTGGATCCGAAGACTCGAAAGTGCTCAACATCAGGCTTGCATCCAAACCAGGCTTCAAAGGGTGTCATCCCTCTTACTGCCTTGTGTGGAACACGGTTCTGAATGTAATTTGCACAATTCTTTTCGGCCCAATACTGCGGAGGAAGAGACTTCGAGTGAATCATACAAGTGGCCATCTCCTTCAGAGTATGGTTCTTTCTTTCTGTGACTCCATTCTGTGAAGGGCTATAAGCAACTGTATGTTGCAAAGAGATCCCTTCAGAAGTACAAAAATCCATGAACCTATTGTTTACATATTCACCTCCATTGTCGGTTCGGAGAACCTTGATAGACTGTTCCGCCTATTTCTCAGCAAGAGCCTTAAAGTCCTGAAAATGTTCAAAGACTTCAGACTTAAGCTTAAGAAAATATACCCAAGTATATCGTGAATAGTCATCAATGAAGGTTAGCACATAAAGAGCTCTAGTAAACGAAGGAGAAGGAAATGGACCAGAAACATCGTTGTGAACAAGATCTAAGGGATGAGTGGCTCTCCAGGATTTTCCTTTGTCAAAGTTATTTTTAGGATGCTTTCCAAGGGTATAACCCTCATAAATACCCTTAGAAAACTTGACGCGAGGCAACCCGTTGACCATTTCGTTTTGACTCAATTGTTCAAGGTAGCGATAGTTTAGATGTCCAAAACACTCATGCCATAGCTTACTAACCTCATTTGCATGAGTGAGCAAGGCAGTGGGTAGAATCAGAAGTAAATTGGGAGAAGGTGTACAACCGTGAATGGTGATCTGCCTTTCCCTCAGCCACTGTAGTATCATTGTTAAGCTCATGAATAATCACCGAGTTAGGACCAAATTCCACTCACATTCCTTCACCAAGGTGAGTAATTTGGTAAACCGATAGGAGATTGGTAGAGAGATCAAGAACACTCAATACTTGGTTAAATGTTCCCCCATCCATCTCTACTGATCCACTTCCGGAAACCGACACTGTCGTGTCATTACCCATCGTGATTTGAGACATTCCATAAAGTTCAATGTTGGAAAACTCAACATGCGAAGAACCCATGTGGTGCGAGGCACTAGAATCTATAATCCATGTCGATGAAGGAGCAACTTTGGCTACAAGGGCCTTTCCTTTCTTCTTATCATTTCTAGCACCTTTTGCAGCAAAAGACTCGGCCTTCGAGAGCACTTTGTTTTATTGATTCAGAACATTTATTTTATTTTTCTCAAGTAAATGAGATAAGTGATCAATCTATTTCTTAAAATAGTGTTGCTCATCATGACCAGATCTTCTTAATAATAGAACACAAATACTTACTTTTCTGCGCTCTAGGCTCGGACGTCAAGTGTTTGTGTCATTTTTATGTTTGATATTGGTTTCTTTCTTAGGTTGATCCTTAGTTTCTTTCTTCTTTTCAGTATTATTTCCCTTGCTAGTACTTGCTATAAGGGCATGTGACTTGGACTTGAGAGACCCCATTTGAATGAGTTTGTCTTGTTCTTGAATGAGTTGGGATGAAAAACAATCAAAGGAGGGCATCATCCAAGTATCGCCCAAAGTAGCTTTTGTAGCGTAGAAAGTTGACACGAAGACAGAATATTCAGGACCTAGCTTAGAGAGAATCAACAAGATCAATTGAGAATCTTTCTTTTCTACTTGACATCCTTTTAACAATAATCTAATGTGGAAATTTTTTGAGAAGAAGGCTTGTAGGTTTTCAAAGTCACTAGGATTTAACCCTAGTAGTTCATTTTCCAACTCATGCGCTCTCATGTCATCTAGTTGTCCAAACATTGCATCTAACATTTTCCATGCAGATGTAGATGTTTCAGATAACTCAATGTGGAAGAGCAAAGAAGACCTAAAACTTCACTACTACAGTTTAACCACTTAGATTTTTTAGGTTCATCGTCTGGTTCAGTCTCAGTTCCCATGGTGATGTGGTATAACCCTTTACCCCTTAGTTTCATTATTATTTTCGATCTCCATTCAAAAAATTTGAACGGCGTAAGAAAAGGAATTGAAAGTGCATCCATAGTGAGAGAGAGAGAAAGAAATGTAGAAAAGAAACACAACCACCCAGGACAATAACAACCCCCCTGCTTTGCACTTTATAGTTTAGTGTGTTGATTACAATCGGGTCCGTGCATGCGGTTTGAAACACTTGGTAACTTGTCTTGCAATTAGCATAATAATGCACAAGAGAGGAGACCACAACAGTGTTTCATGGAGTACAACAAAAGAGGAACACCGTAAACAAGCACAAGCAAAAAATAGAAAGGAGGCGAAAGCCAACCCTGGTGGTGAGAAAAAATGTCTCACATCATAAAAGGAAACCCCCTTGCTGCAGACTGTGGTGGATGCGCTCACTAGTCGCAAGCAATAATAAGGGTCAAATACAAGGTTTGGGAACTCAAGGAGTTCAGATAGTCTTCAAAACATTGGAAAAGAGCTTGGAAGGCAAGGAGGTGCATGAAGTGTCACTGCACACTTAAGCGCACGATTAGTGAAAAAAATCGACAATAACCCCTAAATGTTATCGTTTGGAAATGCCCAATTTTACTATTTTGAGAGCTATTGGAGTTTTTAATAAAAATGATAAAAAGGTTATTTGAGAGACGATTGTTAATATAAATCGAAAAAGAGGTAGGTTATTTTGTAATTAATAAAAAAATAGATTTAAGCAAATTAAATCTAATTAATTACAAAAACTAATTAAGATGTAAATCCTAAAAAAAAATAAAAAGGGACTTTCCTTCTTTTGGTTTAAAAAACAATTTTTAAATTAAAAGAAAGAAATCTAAAAAACAAACTATTCTAATTTTAAAACTTTTGAGTTTAGATTAGAAAGAAATCAATTTAAAAAACATGAGAAAGAAAACTAAAAAAACTTACTAAAGAAATTTAAACTTTCCATGGTTTTGTTTGAAAAGCATGAGTTTGATTTTTGTTTGAGCTTTTGGTGTGTGACAAGTCGTGCATCTTTGATACCAGTGCAGCTTAAGTGCACCAACCCCGTGAGTAGTCTTTGGGATGGGTGACCTCCCGAAATTCCCGTGTCACTTCCTCTTAATATGCCGTTGGGCCTGATTGGGTGTATACCTAGCTCCATCATGCGGGAGGGTATTGGCATAGCAACTGATTAACATGATGAGATCCCTCTCCACCATCAGTTCAAGCTTTTGGTGTGATGGCAAGTTGTGCAGCTATGATACCATGTATGATTTTCCATCACACCAAAAGCTCGAACTTATGGTGGAGAGGGATCTCATCATGTTAATTAGCTACTACGCCAAAATTTTCAACTATCATCTGATCTTTTATGGTTTCCCCATATGATTTTATTTGATTTACAAGCCTAAGAAAAATTGTATAAAAGGATTTTGCATAATCTCGAATCTTTCATGTTTATATTCTCAAATATTTTATAAATAACTGGAGTTTTACTACTTTAACTTTATCCTTACCTTGATATGCCACTTGGAGAGTTTCCCATGCATCCTTTTCTTGGTTTGCTACTATATTTCGGGAAGAATGCTCTCATGCATAGCTTGATGAATGTAGAAGAGGGATTTTCCATCCTTATTCCTTTGTTCTTTCAAAAGATATTTTTCTTCCTGTGTGAGTACGTTGAATGATGTTGCATTTGTAGGTTTTGCATACCCATTTTCAATAATCTCCCAAACATCTTGGGATCTAAAAAGAGATTTCATAGTCAAAGACCAATATTCATAATTTTTTCTAGTAAACTATGCACGGTCTGCAGAGACTTAACAAAGGTACTCCATATGTGGATTCCATTAATGGTTGTTGTTGGTTGCTCAAACATGCACCCACATCTCAGATCTTGGAAGGGCCGAGGTGTTTGAGACCACAATAGAACCGTCCCTAAGTTGTAGGACCTTGCGTGCTTGGGATGGATCTCTGGAGAAGACCGGATCCTCTATCTATTTCTACTGCTACTGCTACTCCCCAGTCTTTAGAAGGGAAAACTAAGCTAATGATGCCAAGGGACTAGGGATAAAAGGATAACATGAAAGGGATCTACACTAAAAGGAGATAGCACCAGAAAAAGAGGGATGAACACTATCTGTCTAAGAAATAATAAAAGGAAATGCATGAAAGGAGTCTAGGCATGAGTAGCATAGCAAAACACCTATTCACCAGATCATTCTCATAGAATACAACTAAATATGGAACTACAAGGGACCTGAAATAGCACAACCAACACACAACGCAAAAGAAAAGGCAAGAAGAAGGAATTCAAACACGTTAGGATAGAGAATAGTCACAAAATGATGCTTTTATTACTTCTAGAAATGCACAGAGATGTTACAATGATGAAGGAGGCTGATATCCACATGTAAGAGCCAGATCTAGAGGTATGCAACTCAAAATACAGAAAGTGTGGAGTCCTTAGCAAAACGCGTAAGGATCTAGAGTGTCCAACATAACAAATGAGTCTTGATCTTACATTTATAGATGAATCCATGGAGGAAGAAGGGAAGAAGGAGGGAAAATCCAAATTTGAAACACAACCACCAACAAGAAGCATTCAATACCTAAGAATTCACTTACATATCTGATGAAATACGCTTCCCCAAGCCTATTTGGTGTGTTGAAGAAGAAAGGAGGGCAGATCATATCAAATCGGTGGTTGGAGCAATCAGATCTACTCATCAATGATCAAAAAGATATTTTCCCATTTCTCACCTACTAGATCTACCAAAATTTTAATTTGAATTTCAGAACTATAGCGATGTTAGCAAAGCTTCCTGACAAGTCTAGGTGTGTGCTGATCTAAGCTATGTGGCAAAAGATATGGCTGTTAGAAGATGTCAGAGTCGTGGGCACATGCAAAACATGTGGTACATGCAGATTGGCTGAAATGGTGGCCAACTTTCCAAATATTTTTCATTTCTACCACATGTCGCTCACTAATTTGTTGCAAGAATACGATGCCCTTTTGGTGCACTTTGATTGGTTACATGTGGCACACTCAAGCATGTCAAAAGATGACTTGGCATAGAAGGGCACAAAGGAGGGCACATAGACATTCGGAAAAGAATGAGGCATACAAAGAAGACAGAAGGAAGGCATGTAAGGGTGCGTGTGGAGGGAAAACGCTGAATAGGAAGAAGGAAAATGTATAGAAGGTGGGCGCAAGGGGAAAGTGGAAGGAGAGGAAGGAAAGGGGCATGCATGGAAACTGTGACCAAGGGAATGTGCTAACTAACTTTGAGTGTGCGCAATCACCGCATTGAATAACTTAGAGCCAGAATGTATACAAGTTATCTAAGTAACTAGGAGAGTTATTTGGATAGTAGTTTTTATGACTTTTGGGGCCATTTGCATGCTAGATGAAGGAGATCAGTGGCCTGAAGCATCAATTGGGAATGGAGTCTACTTATGCAATCATGAAACTTTCCTTGTAGTCACTCGAAGATCATTTCTTGACTTTATTATGAATCTTGCAACTACTGAGAGGCTCTATGTTATGGAAGCAACAAAAAAAGCGTGTGCAAGAAGCACGCTAGAAGAAATAACTACGTACAAATAAATAATGTGCACGCATCGCACTTGGAGGAATTGAAAATACTCTTGTATAAACAACATGATGCAAAAAACTTAATGGAAGGGTTTGAGATAAATCCCATTTACTAGAATTTGTAGCGTGCCTCCATCAAGATGAGTTAACTCGAAAGAGTTAGCTTCTTTACAGAAATGATGATGTATGGACCACTCCAAAGTGCATCAAAATTTGAATGGTGCCCTGGTTTAGCTCTATCAACATCCCATTTTAGAACCAAGTCCCCAACTTTGAAAGCTTGAGGCCTAGCCTTTCTGTCAAACCATTTCTTTATTGCTTATTGATGTTGTTCTAGCTTGATCATGGAAAAGTTCCTGAGTTCTTCAAGATTAACCAACTCGCCATTCTAATTTCTCTTTGTCTCGTGCCTTCAAATTCTAGTTGCTAGGCAAGTGCTAATGAATTCAGTTCTAGTGTCAAAGGAAGGGTAACATCCTTGCCATAGATAAGCTTGTAAGGTGAATTCCCTATTTCCTTTTGACTATGATTTTATCTACCCAGAGCGCATGTGAGACCTTTGTGTGCCATTGTTTGTGGCTGATGTTCATTGTGTGCTTCATGATTCGATCGTTCTTGTTTCTTGGTTCCGCTGCACCGTTTCCCCTGAGGGTAATAGTTGGAAGAGGTCTTTAGGTAAATTCCTAGACATAGAGCCCAATAAGTGATTTTAGTACCAAGGAAGGCCTTTGCATTATCAAAGATAATGGTTTGAGGAATGCCAAACCTGGTGACTATACCTTTGAAAAATTCAAGGATGACTACTTTGGTTGATTCCTTAAGCATGAAAACTTATATCCATCTGGTGAAGTAATATGTAGCTATTAAGACCCATTTATGTCTAGCGCTTGAAGGTGGATTGATCATGCCTCTGAAGTTGAGACCCCATTGTACAAAAGGTTGATCCACTTGGATTAGTTGGAGGGGAAGCGCTGCCAATCTTTTCTTTCCTACAAAGAAAGCACATTCCTTGCATTTTGTGACCCACCTGTGTACATCTGCAAATAGGGTAGGCTAGAAGATACCTGCCATTATGATTTTCATTGTTGTAGTTTTGGCAGAGAAGTGTCCACCAAAAAATCCATCGTAAAATTCTGCTAATATGTTTTTATTCTACACGCCATTGATACATCTTAACAACACGCCATTAAGATTCCTTTTGAAGATAAGCACATCAATCAAAACATAAGGGATAGATTGTAACCTTAGATTTCTTCTCTTTGATTTATTTAAACTAGGAGGGTATGCACCCTTGGAAAGTAATGTGATCATGTCCTTCATCTAGTCATGCATGTCGTGGTCCGTATTCTACTCAAGTTATGCACACGGAGGTCCTCATCTTGAAATAATAAGGCCTTAGGTTCAATTTGCGCATCCTTGGAAATTTTCTTACAGAGTGCACTACCTCTTACTAGCATTGTGGCCTTAATAGTCACATCATATTCCATGATTTTGGTCACCCATCGTGCTCTTTTCTCACTGATTTCTGCTCCTATAATGAAGTCTCGGCCGAAGAGTGGGAGACTAACACCTTGATATGATTGGTGGCGACCATATTTTTGAATTTCTTGAGTGCACGCATAATGGTGAAAACTTGCTTCTCCACGTGACTATACTTTAGTTCATATTCCTTCGATGTAAGGCTAAAGAAAGCCACTATTTATTCCATCCCTTGTTCATTTTCTTATGTTAAGACAACAACAATACTTACATCAGCACTACAAACATAAAGGATGAAATCCTTTGAGTAGTCCGGTTGATAAGTGTTGACACGTAAGTAACCTCTTTCTTGATTTTTTAAAACTTTATCTTCCTTCTGCTGTCCATTTAAAGGCTATCCTTTTTATCATCAAGGTGATGGGCTGAACTAGTCCCGTAAAGTTCAAGATAAAATGCCTAATAGAATTGATCTTGCCAAGGAAGGACTGTAGGGCCCTTTTATGCACCGGTAGGAAAAGAGCTAGGATGGATGAGATGCACTCAGGGATTAATTGCGATGCCATCCTTTGAAACCACGTGGCCCAAGAGCTTGCCTTACACTACTGCAAAATTACACTTCTTGGGGTTAAGAGACACCCAAAATTTCTACATCTCTCAAATACTTTTCTAGGTGCGCTATATGATCTGCACTCTACTTTGAGAAGATAGTTATATCATCAAGGTATACCAAGATGAACTCATTGATGTATCCTTTGAAGGTAATATCCATGGTGCGCTGAAATGTGGTGCCCGTGTTTGACACGACCAAAGGGCATCTTTTGATATGCATATGTTACCCACCGGTTTTGAACACCATTTTGAATTGATCCGCTTCCTTGACAAGGATCTGGTTGAAATCTAAATACCCATCTAGCATGAAGAATATCTACGTGCCAATAACAGTCTGCAGAATCTACTCCATTGAAGGTAAAGGATAATGATCCTTAAGAGATTCCTTATTCAAATCTATGAAATCAACATAGAGTCTGATTTCACCATTCTTCTTGCATACGGGAACCAGATTTATGACCCAGGTAGAGTATTTGATAGGAAAATAATTTTTGCCTCAATGAGTTTGGATAATTCCTTTCTCATGAGGGGCTCTATTTTTGGATTGACTGGTTGCTACTTCTACCTGATAGGCTTGATACTAGGTTCAAGGTCAATGGAGTGTTGAGTAACATTTGGATAAAAACCTCTAAGGTCTTCATAATCCCATCATAATATATCACCGTATTTTTAACAGAGAGAGATGAAGGCCTATTTTTCTTTGCGCACAAGTCCCGCCTGAGCAAAAACTCTTTCTTGCGTGGCAACAAAGGATCGAGGTGCAATCTTCTTATGTGGTACACATGTATCTTTCTTCACCCTTGAACACATCATTAGGGCCGAACATTTTCTCTAAGGTGACCAACCCTTTACATAACTTATTTTTCTTGAGTGTATTACTTGGTCACCATAAGCGCATGCAAGTCAACTTGCATGCTTGATGAGAACTCGATTCATTCTCGGATAAATTGGACGATTTGTGCGTCACTATCAAATACTTGCCACCGGTGTTGTTATTTGGAATGGATGGTCTGATCACCATCTTGATGTGCCGAGTATTTCCTTTGATAAAGTCCTCAACATGAGATAATTGTGAACCGAACGTTGCCATTTGATCAACTTCTTTGTTCATTCTCGTAGCACTACCCGCAGATTTATAACATCAAAGCTCTCAAGGAGGTCCCAAAATCTATATTTATAAGCTTTGAGAAGATTATTCTTTTTTGGCATTTGTTGGTAACCTGGTGGATGACCAATTATGTGTCCCCAAAGATCTACAATGCCTTAATTTTATTCTTCTCGAAATGAGCAAGCCATGCACTAGCACTTAATACTCGCCATATTACTAGAACATGCGAATTGAGGCCTATGCATGAAGAAGAATTTATCATATTTAGGGAAATGAGAACCACTCCTCTTGGGCACCATTTATGCTTCTCGGATCCATCAAAGTACAACTTCCATAGACCCTTCTCAATTTTATTTTCGTTGAACACATATGACAACATATCTTCTTCTTCTAGAATGCAATAAGTACCAAGCCCAGTTTCATAAGCTTCCAATTTTTCAGCATAGGGATCAGATTTATGGTATCTTTCCACCCATTCATCAAACACTAGGTTAGGAATAGAGGGTGGAAGAGACTTCTCTTCAGGAACTAAATCTTGTTCTTCTAGGATTAAATAGTTGTCTTGGAGAGGGGATGTGACATATGACTCTACATGATAGGAAAATATAGGCTCAACTTGTATGGTAAATCGGGTACCATACCTTGTCTTGAGTAGCATATGATACATATCGGAAGACAAGTAACCACCCACTTTAATAGTAAAGTCCCTTGACAAGCATAGGGAAAACAAAGGAGGTAGGTCGATGATTGACACATCTTGAGTGATTGTTAGGCTTGGAAATGCATGGAGGGTTAACTCAAGATCCTTGATGACTCCTAAGGTGGTAACAATCGAGCCATCAAGTTATATGACTCCTTTAGACAAAAGGCTATATTTCAGACCTAAGACCTATTTTCTTAGGCATAATAGAAGTACTAGCACCTGAGTCAATCATGCAATTATGCACTAGGTGTTTGCCTATAATAAAGGACATATAGAAGGGTGGAGTTTTAACAACTTTACTTACTTGTTTCTCCTCTTCTTGGAAGATTTTGATAGAAGTGTGTGGCTTCTACATAGTTGGATCAACATGCGAGAGTTGTGCCAGAGCTTCATGCAACAGATCCCACTGAGATGGAATGGTCAGGGCATCCCACATTGTGACATTTATGTTTTTTCTCTTCATCTGGTCCACAATGCTAAATGGAAGGCCTCTAATTTTTTTGCATTTGGGGAACAACATCCCTTCTTGATTATTTAGGCACGGAAGCTTACAATTTTTCTAGAGCAGAGGCTTGACCTACCAAAGGAGGGGCATGTGCTACTTCAGAAGGAGCTTTACGCGGGGCCTCTTATGTAGGGATTTGAGTTATTTCACTGTAAGATGCCTTGTCTACTTCTTACTTCTTATGAGGATCAACTTGTGTTGTTGGGATTGTGACCTACGCACTGATTCTAATATTATTTTCTTGTATATTGTGTTATCCACAACTTGGGCACATGGTTTGTTTGTATCTTCTACAGCTTGGTTGATTGCACATAATTCCTCCATGCTAAAGAACATCAAATTTGTTTCTGGAGGAGCTTCTGGTCTTTCTTAGTTATCTTCTTCAGGGGCACTTGTTGAGGGCTTGCAAACTGAAGAATTTTGGATCATGAAGGCTTGGGCATGTGCAAAATTGGCACAATGATATTGACTATGAGGCATGTTGCAAGGGAAGCACCATTCTGAATCTTGTGCCAAATTGTTCTAAGCTAGAAAAAACACACGACTTGCACTAGGTGTTGGAAGAGAAGGTGTGAGAGGAACAACTTACAAGGGAAGATGTGCATTAGGATGCCATATATCATTTTTTTGGTTGGGCACGTATCTTTGATTTCCATATTGATTCCGCCAAGATGATTGTTTTAGCCATGTGCCTGATTAGAATTACCTCTATAGGCTTGCACCTGTTATTTTGCTACTTTTCTAATGATATGACCTTGGTTGGGCGCTTTTCTAAGGAATATAAATAGGGGCCATAGAAGGCTAGGGCGCTTGTGACATTTCTAGGAACAAGGGCATATGTGGTCTAGGAGCCAACTTTCCCGCCTAAATAAGACTATTTTATGCCCTTACTGCAATACTATAAGTAGCTAGTAAAGTCCTACCTCCCATGGATTGGATCATAACTAAAATATCATTGTTGAGCACCTTTAGATAATACAGAAAGCATGTTGGGCTGTAAGTCTTACCACAAGAGGGATTCATCATAAGTCTTCTAAAATCTAATGTTGAAATCAGTCATCTACTCATTGGGTGCCCTCTTTGTTGTCATCAAGTTGCTCCACCAAAGGTACATGATCTGACTTATCTTCAAAGTAATTGCAAAGAGCTATTCCCAACTCATCCTAGGTGGTGATAGATCCAAGTCTCAAGCCTCGGTACCATTGAAGTACTTTACCTTTGAAAGAGGTCTGTAAGTAGCTGACTACTACATCATCATGTGTGATTAGATAGAGTGAACACACATTTGCTACATCCTGGATATGCTCTTGAGGGGTGACTTGATTCTCACTAGTAAATTATGGAATACTCTTGAGCACGCCATTTGGCATATCATGTTACACAACCAACACCAAGGGACTTCCTCCAACAAAGTTTGCAAAGTTCCTAAGTGGAGGAGGTGGATGATGCGCCATTGGCAGGTTGTCTATTTTGAGGAGGAGTTAAATGGGCACGGTGCGCTGGAGATAGAGATGCACACGTGGGCTTTCTAGAATGAAATCTATGTGGGGATAGCTATAGGTACTCAAAAGAATCTTCAAATTGCTGTAGATTTCTTCTTATGTGCACTCTTCTCATGAAAGGCACTCAAGAATGCTGAAATAGAGATGTTAAAATGTTGGGAGTCACCGATGTGTCAAAAGGAGCTCCAAGGCTGAAACACCAAGTCCACACGCTTAACTTAGAGATATGAAATTTGAGCTTTCAATACTAGTCCCACTGGGCATGCCAGAAACTGTTGGTTACTCAAACGTGCACCCACGTATCGAATATAAGAAGGGCTGAGGTGTTTGAAACCACAATCAAACCATCCCCAAGTTGTGGGACCTTGCTTGCTTGGGATGGGTCTCTAGAGAATACTAGTTCCTCTATCTATGTCTACTACTACTCCTAGTGTTGGAAGGGAAAACTAAGGTAATGATGCCAAGGGACTAGGGATAGAAGGATAACATGAAATGGAACTACACTAAAAGGTGCTAGTAACATAAAAGAGGGATGAACACTATATGTTATGAGTGATAATGGAAGGAAATGTGTGAAACAAGGCTAAGTATGAGTAGCATAGTGAAACACATATTCACTAGATTGTTCTAATAAAAACAACTAAGTATGGAACTGCAAGGGACCTGAAATAGCACAACTAGCACACAACGTAAAAGAAAAGGAAAGAAGAAGGAATGTAAACACGTTAAGACAGAGAATAGTCACAAAATGATGCTTTTATTACTTCCAAAAATGCACAGAGTTGTTACAATGATGAAGGAGGCCGATATCCACATGCAAGAGCTAGATCTAGAGGTTTGCAACTCAAAATACAGAAAGTATGGAGTCCTTAGAAAAATGCGTAAGGATCCAGAGTGTCCAACATAAAAATGAGTCTTTCACTTACATTTATAAATGAATCTATGGAGGAAGAAGGGAAAGAGGGAAAATCTGAATTTGAAATGCAACCACCTATAAGAAGCATTCAATACCTAAAAATCCACATGGAGATTTGTAAAATAAACTTCCCCAAGCCTGTCTAGCATGTTGAAGAAGAAAGGAGGGTAGATCATATAAAATATACTCATTAATTATCAAAAGACATTTTCCCATTTCTCACCTACCAGATCTGCTAAAATTTGAATTTGAATTTTAGGCATTGAGTGATGTTAGCAGTTTCTGAAAAGTCTGGCGTGTGCCGATCGAGCTCAGTAGAAAAGTTATGGTTATCGAAAGATGTTAGAGTTGTTTGCATATGTAAAACATGTGGCATGTGCAGATTGGCTGAAATGATGGCCAATTGTGCAAATATTTGTCATTTCTGCCATGTGTCACTCATTGATTTGTTAAGGATTCGTGCCCTATTGGTGTGCTTTGAATGGTTACATATGACACACTCAAGCATGTCAAAAGATGACCTAGCACAGAAGGGCACAAAGGAGGGTGCGGGGATGTGTGTGGAATAATGAGGCATGAGAAGAAGATAGAAGGAAGGAATGCAAGGGTGTGCGTAGAGGGAAAAAGATGACTAGGAAGAAGGTGAATGCATAGAAGGTTGGCGTAAAGGGAAAGTGGAAGGAGAGGAAGGAAACGGGCATGCACGGAAAATGCAACCAAGGGAATGTTCCAAGTGACTTTGAGCACGTGTAATAATGTAATGAATAACTTAGAGCGAAAATGCATACAAGTTATCCGAGTAACTAGGAGAGTTATTTGGGTAGCGGTTGTCAATAAAATCAGAAACATCTAGAAGCAAAATAGCTTAATATTGATGAATAAAACCTTCTTCTTTGATACCAAATGAAGGGAAGATGTAGGGGAAGATAAAAACAAACACAAAATGCATTCAGCAACAATAAAACTGATAAAACAAATGCACAACAATGGAGGACACAATACACAAAATGCACAACAAAAATCAGAAATAAAAACCAGCTACATATATATTAAGTTTCTAGAAAATATTCAGCAGTTCTTTGCTTCTTTTTTTCTTCTTCTTCTTCCTCTTAATTAAAAATGTAGCACACATAATTAAAACAATCAACTCAAAAATTAATTCCCTACATTGCAGCACACCAACCATTCCTTGCAAGAAAACATTAATCAATTTTCCAAAATGAAAGAGCATGTTAGAGATCAAATATGATCATTCCATTTAATGAAAATATTTTCCCCTTTACCAAAATCTACAGCATTCGAAGCTCCCAACCGCAGAGGTTAGAATTAAATGTTGGGGTTGATATTCTATCTCCAACAAAGCCATCTCCTACATCCTTGATTGCACTCCGTGCTATGTTTCCTTCCCTAAGACATTTCATCCAACCTTGCAAATAATTTTTATTTCGTGGGTGTCAATTATTTCTATTACAAAAACATGGTGGATATGTACACAAAATAGGAATCTTATTGAGATGTGAGACATGTGTAGAATAAAATTTTAATTTCGTATTCATTTCCTCCACCTATACGCAATGTCGAAGCTTGGATTTGTTTTTGGGTTTAGACAACCCCATAAATAATGGAAGTTGTTTGATAAAACTTAGGTGTGGTCATAGTGGCGAATGATATTGGTTAGAGAAAAATATCATGGTAGAGGATATTCTCATTATTTATAATTTTTCAAGTGCTTACTTTAGTAATCTATGATTGTAGTTTAGGTGATCGAGTCTCGTTTACTATAAAGGGGTCTTTTGAAATTAATACAACAACAATTTTTTTCACTCATGTATGTGAAATTGTGGTATTCTACAATATGAAGGTATAAAGTGACAAAATGCCTCAATGAAATATGGGTACTTAGATAGTAATGTTTGTAAAATATGCACAAAACATGTTTGTTGAAAAGGCCTTATAAAAGTCAAGGTCTTGGGCTATTGGTTATTTACAAGTAGTTTGTAATCATCAACCCAAGCTTCATTCCCATTGAGTTCATTGGATGCTTTCAATAAGTTCCCATGGGGACACCTTTAGGTAGGGGTCAAACTTCTACATATGGACCAAGCAGAAGATAACGGGGTGCTTCTAATACGGATCGCTTGGCGGACATTAAGGACCTAAGCCCACCCTCATGTCCCACTTAGAGAAGGTTATCCTCCATCACTTCAGTCCATAGCTATGGTATAATAAAAGTATTTACCATCCAAAGTTTATAATACCTCTCCCACGGTCATCGAAACTTATATTTATTGCGCTATTATTACATTTTATAGTAATGATAAGAATCGTGCATGAGATCGATAGATCTTGGTAATTATTCTCAAAAAGGGATTTTATAATCATAAAAAAGCATAGTTAGATTTGTAATCGCACATGACATGGACGACGAGAGGAAAATTAAAAAGCCACTTTTGAGTTATAATATCCCAAACTTAGATTTTCTAAACATTTCGGCTCTATGCTTTCTCGGTTTGTGTGAAACTCCGTGAAATGTGATGAATTGAAAAATGACCTCGATGTTTGGAATTTATTACAAGAGAAAGGAGTCACTCCTTTCATTGAATGTCTTTCGGTCACTCTGTCATCATTTCTAGTAGCATTTTGGCATCGTGGAAGAAGGGAAAAGTGAAAGTGGGGAAGACCAAGTTTGAAATTTCTCTTCGAACTATCGCACCTCTATGAGGCTCCCTACTGATGGGGATATTTATTTTAAGCACTCCCTCAAAGATGAAATGGGGATTTCTAAGGAATAGAGAATGGGTCAACAAATATCTTTCGGGCTATGAGCGTGTCTCTTTACCTCCACCATGAGAAAGATTCGCAGAACAGATAATGTGTTACTTCATGCTCTAGGGGAGATATATACTTTGGTCTATGACCCCCATATTTTATTTCTGGTCCATTTCCGCAATGGAATCAAGGTAAATATGGAAATTTCTTATTTCAGTCCCTTCATATTTCCATCAAACAAGCCCGTGTTGGTGAAGGCTCTCTTCTTCATCAAGGACTTATATATATTTTGTTTAAAAATGTTACCGATCATGCTTCTTTAACCCACTTTTCCATAGTGCCTATTTTTGGCCATTGTCATGCCCCTCTACCGCCCCCTATTTTCTCCTCCTCTCGCCACCTCCACCACCATCTCAACATTCCACCAACCTCGACTCGAGGTGGTTTTATGGGCCACTGGTCACCTACTCACCCCATGTTTCTCCATCTTAGTCTCCCCTTCCACGATGCTCCTCCCTTAGCAAACGATCAATTATCCTCCTACTCTTTCTCCTAATTTTGTTGCTGAAATGGAAGTGTCGAGCCCCGATGGCGTCAACACAATTCCCAAGGTTCTCCTTTTCCCCGTCCAAGTTCTATTCTCAATCCCTTGTTTCTTCTCTTTTGATTTCACCTGTTGCTTCTACCATTGTTGTTGCAGTGGAGGATTTATCTATTGGTGTTGTTGAAGAGAACAAGGAAGAATTTGAAAACTCTATTAATGAAGTTGATAAAGATGCTATGGATTTTTTAGGGGATCTTTCTTAGTGATGTGGCTAGTGATGTTGATAGTGATGTTGCTGATGATGATGTTGGTGATGTTATGATGGAGGAACCTACTGACTCTATGAATAAGGATGAAGTGGTGCATTGACACTACTGAGATTCTCCACAGTGTGCTTGAGAAGATTAATAGAACCTTCACAGTCATCAAAAACTGGAAGGATTACACTGAAAAAACCTGGGAACATCTCCAGAATGGCTATAAGGAGATTATTAACTTGGTTGAAACAATGCCCTGAAAAAATTCCTTGTGATGCTACCTTTGAAGTTGTTAAAGTTATTAAAAATATGTTAGATATGTAACCCCTACGTGGGTTGTGCTCCTTTGGATTTTGGTACTTTTTGACTTTCATCATCATTTTGTATTTATTTTAATGCATTATCTAGCTTTGTGAGCCTTTTGTAAAAGGATTTGGTTCCTTTCAACACCCTCACTTTGTTTACCAATTTCCTAAGAAAGGCTTTATAAAATTTTATGCAAAATAGTAGTGATAGAAGTAAAGTCACTCTTCAAAAGAATGCCTCAAAGAGGTGTCTTACTTGATCACAATGGCTATAAGAGATGCACAAAGTGGGTGTGATGAAATGGATTTGGAACCCCAAAAGAAAATTTAATCGACACGTGTGTTGTAAAACCTCACAATGTTTTCTCAACAACCCATTTCGAGCATAGATTCTATTCCTATTCACTAATTTCTTTCCAAATTTTCATTCCTTTTATAATAGATGAAACATGAAATTTGGAACTAATCTTGTACTGATGTTTTATTTTCTTTTTAAAAATATCATATTACAATCCGTATTAAATAGTTTCCACACTAAGTTTAACCTATGTCAAAAACTGACACCTTGGGCAACATTCCAAAGTACCATGTCGTGGTCTTGATAAAATAAAAATTTTAGCACACTTAATTTTGATAATGTTTCATGACCAATCAAATGGGAAAGGAATACAAATTCTAAAATATAAACTTGGAATCTTGAAATAGTCTCAAATTGTGACAAAAGTGTCCCTAAAACCCCTTACCATTTCAAAATAATATAACCTATTCCTTGTTATGTGATGATATCATCTCAAACAAGAAAAATCATTAGAAAACATGTTTTTGAAGTACGTTTCTAGCCGCTTTAGAAAATGATTTTCTCGGGAGCAACTATTTGCTTACAACCGAACCCTCTAGAAATCACATTGCATTTTGTGCTTATGGTTCCCGGAAGAAAAATTTGACCCTACAAACCTATTCATTGTTATGTGGGGAATAACTTAGTATATTTTTTCACTCGTTAATGTAGAAAAGAGCATTTTTGCACCCATTTTGGAGTGCACGTGGCTTAGTTTGTTGGAGGCTAAAAGGCCAATTTCAGCTAACTTGCTCCGTAGTTGTTGTAGTTTGAACCTTGGTTGTTGGTTTTAGTCCCCATCAATTTATTTTGATTATTTATAAAGTAAATAATAGGGTAGAACAATTAAAAAACCCATTTTAGGGTCCCACGCCATTTTAATAGGCCCATTCCATGGTTACTTGGGCTAGTTTGTGCAACAATGCAATAAAGGCCCGTGGATTCGTGTTGACTCTTTAAGGTTTGTATAATGCTTAAAACTTATGTCATGTTTGAAAATTTTTATTATGAGTATAAATACATGGTTTTGTACACTTAAAATAAGACTATTAATGGAAAGTTGTAATTACATAGTTTGGAATGTTTACCCAGACTCACATGTGGCAATAATGCGAACAAGAACTGTGTTAGAGGTTGGAAAACTTGTATTACTCTAAAAATCCTCATGGATGTGAATGTTATAAAAATATTGATTGTGTCATCTATCCCCTCCTTTATTATAGAAATTATTGATTCTCTTACATAAAATAAATGAGTGTTTTATCTATCTAATTTCTCTCTAAATCATGAAAAATTGTCTTGAATGGATAAGTGTTAAAAGTGAATATTTTTACCTCTCTCTAACTATACATTCATTTAGGAGTATTTTTAGCATGTTAAATGGGAGGGTTTTTCCATTCCAACATCTTTTTTGACACATGATTGCATGTTTACCAGGTTGCGGTAGAGCGCGGTGGTATAAAATGTTTGATTAAAAATAAGAATAGTGTTAATGATTTATATGGTCTTTTAACACATTGTTCTACAAAAGTGGAAAAATGTAATATTTTCATATTTATATGTAGTATTTAATGTTTTTAAAGTGAAATAAGTTGACATAATTTTATATGTAATGGAGAACCAAAGTATCTTAATTTTTATAGATAGTGTCTAAATCTTTATAGAAAAATTCATTTTAAAACTTATTCTCAAACTTTTCTAATTGTTGTATTATTGAAGGAAGAAAATCCATTTTACTATGTATGTGTGTGTAATTAATGAGTTGATGAAATATCACATTGTACCTTATAGTTAAATCACATTGAAGAATGTGTACTTGGTTAATTATGACAAATTCTTGTAACTTTACATAATGGTATAGTAGTGAACTTAAACTGAAACATACTTGTGTCGTAAGCTTGGAAAAGTAATGGTGGTGATGTTGATATTATAGATTTTACCAACACGTTAATCTTTTCATCCTTCATTACCATGTCTTAAGAATCTTATCTTATTCTAGTGTGTTACTTTTAGTTCATCTAACACATTGCTTAGTCCTCGTAATGGTAGTTGGTGAATGGGAGGGTGGTTATTTAAATTGGATATTTTTTGTAACACCATTTGAAATGTAAAATAAATATGGTTATCTTACATTTAACTTAAAACATATTTCCATGACCCAATGGCTATGGAAAAAACCTTAACCTTCATGGGATTAAGTTTATATGAAACATGTATAGGTCAAGCGGTATTTCCACTTTTAGGTGAACCTTAGTGGAACCATAATTTCGAGACTATTCTTGGGCATCATTCCTTTAGGATATCTCAGGTATTTCCTTTAAACCAACATGACTATCTAGCCCTCGGACTTGGTAAATAACACCTTGCAAATTGTAAATGGTAGTATAATTGTGGTTTAGGAATATAAGTATAAGTTGTTAGAGATAGGAAATACTCCTTACTCATAATGTCATGATAGCTCTAATGGTGTATCTTAATGGTTTAGCGGAATCCTTGAACCATAAGTAATGATAATGATCACTCTTATTCCGAACATATGTAGTAATATATGATCACAACGTGTAGCTTGTACTTTGCATAGTGGATCTTACAACCTATTATATAATGTAATTCTAATATGGAAGTTATGATATTTGAGACTAGCTAAGTCGTAGAACTCAAAAAGGGATTCTAGGTTTTACGTTGATTATAGTATAAAATCCCTTTGATAGGACATACATCATAAGTTATTGAAACATAATATTTTTCACATCCTTGATAACTTGTGGAATTTAGTTAAGGGATTCACTATAGATAATACATCGTAATGGACTCATTTGCATGATTGGTTTTTATTAGGATGTTGTGAAAAGGGTTTTTAGTAAACTTGAAGTTACACTTTGTCTTGATGTTTATAAGCCCTTGTTATCAATGGAAGCATAAAGAATGTTTGTGTAGTAGTAAGTATCTTGGTATCATAATCCCGACTAGTAAGTGAATTTCAGAAATTATTTGTGTTAGGGATTGAAAATAATGGGGGTAATACTTGAGAGTACACATTCTTATAAGTGATAAATATTCAAATTTGAGAAAAGAATATATGTCCTATGGTATTCGTTAATTATCTATGATCATCTATGTAAAACATGTGGTCTTTACCATTATCAAATTGTAAAACCCATACATTGGAGTCGTAATAAAAATGGGATTTCTCTTATCTGTTGAAAAATGAACTTAGAGAAATGGTTAAAATCTTATAATGCTTTTCTCCCAAAAAGTCCCAATGACTTGTGTCATCTATTGGAACATTAAATCTGAACTTGAATTTCACTAACATCACGAGTCTTATAGGACTCGTGTGGAATCAAATGAGATCAAATATTTTAGAATGTTGAGCATGATGGCAATATAATTGGAAAATGAATTTCCCATGGTGATTGAGAATTATGATGGGAAAACTCATGATATCTAAATGATAACGATGTTCCCAGGTTAAAATATTAATTGGGAAACCTCTTAATTAAAAACACTCTAAAAGATTAAGAACTTTGGCTTATAAATTATGTTTAAAACATAAGATGGTGGATCCCCATGCCAACTAGTGTAAGGCTCGGTTGTTAATTCAAATTTGAATTATAAGAGTGAAGTGGTAAAAATGCATCACCCACCTTGTATAAAAACAAAGTGGCCTTATTTAAGATTTTGATGAAAAGATCATGATGCATGATGTGAGCTATATGAGAAAGAACCAAAAAAAATGAATGTAAAATATGTGAGCTAAATAAATTAATAAAAATGTTGTTTATAGTTTGTAATACCTTTGATAAAGGTGTGCATGTTTACGATCTAATTAAATAGTGGGTGTGTTGGGTGAAATTCAATTCTCAATAAAGATAAGTGATATTTTTAGTGGATTTTTTACCGTAAGGTTTTCCCACTTAAAACATGTGTTATGTTTCATAATAAAAAGAAGAATAAAAATTAGAATCAAACTAAAAACCAAGCAAACAATGTTGTTCAAACTATTGTTCTTTATACTACTCTCTCAGCTTCTAATGACAATGAATGGATCCTAGATAGTGGTGCCTCTAAGCACATGACCTATATTCATGAAATTCTTTCAGATGTTGTGGAATGCCATGAAAATATATATCTAGGTGATAATTTTGTCATTAAGTCTGAAAGTTGTGGAAATGTTAAGTTAGAAAATGGAACTATTAGAAATGTTTTATCATGTTCACATATAACTAGAGAAAATTGTAAAGTTATGTTATTGGAAAATACATGGTATGTGAATAGTTATCTTAGTAAATTATTTGTTTTTGGTTTTCTATAAAAACGGTTTGTATATCTTTGATGGATTTGTGTTTGAAACATGTTTTTATTCTTCTTGTTGTAATGATGTTTAACTATGTCATGTGAACTTTAAGATTTTGTATGAAATGTCTCATCTTAACCTTGTGATAGGTCTCCCTAAGATGAAATTAGACCATGGATCTTGTGAAATTTGTTTGCATGGTAAGCAACATGTTGAACCATTTCACAAACATCATGAGTCTAATTCCTCTAACTTGCTTGAGTTAATCCATAGTGATGTAAGAGGTCCTTTGGAATTTCCCTCTCTTGGTGGAGCCTTGTATGTTGTAAGTTTCATTGATGAATTTTCTAGAATGACTTGGTCTTATTACATTAAGAGAAAGTATGATGTTTTGTCTAAATTTCAAGATTTTAAATCCCTAGTTGAAAATATGGCTAATCTGAAAATTAAAAGAATAAGAACTGATAATGGAGGTGAGTATGTGAATAAGAATTTTGATGAGTTTTGTGTGTCTTGTGGAATTTAGAGAGAGTTAACAACTCCATATTCCCCACAACAAAATGACATAGTTGAAAGGAAGAATATAACCATAATAGAAATGGCTAGGACCATGCTTCATGCTTCTAAAGTGCCTAAATTTCTATGGGTTGAAGCCATGAAAATTGTTGTCCACATTCTAAATAGGGTTCCTAATAAATCCTTGCATCAAAATACACCTCATGAAGTATGGACCAAATAGAAACTTGATATCTCTCATTTAAAGATATTTGGTAGTCTTGCTTCCCTTCTCATTCCTAAATTCAAAAGATAGAAACTTGATCCTCCTCATAACTTTACATTATGTTGGGTATGGAAGTTGCACAAAAGGATTAAGAGTATATGATCCATCCAAACATGAGATCATAGAAAATATGAATGTTCATGTTCTTGAGAAACCATTTTGTGAAACTTCCTCTCTTCCCTCCTTTATTTCCTCTGAGTCTAAAACCCTTAACCCTTCTCTAGACAATATGGAAACATAATTCCAAGAGGATGATAATCCTTTTCAAATATTATGGATGTATATATTTAGGGGGAGTCTTCACAATCTATGTCTCAGTCTATAATTCTTAAATGGGCTCAAAATCTAGTTTCTAATTCTTAGTTTAATAATAAGAGAAAGATCACCCCAAGTCAACATACTCATCATTCCTTATAAACTTTTAATGAGGTTGAACCTTAATCCTTTAAAGAAGCAAGCCTAGATGAAAGGTTAATTGAAATTATGAAATATGAATACAATGCTGTAATCAAGAATAAAACTTTGGAACTAGTCCCTCTTCCTCCTAAAATAAGCATTGTAGGATCTAGATGGTTGTATAAAATCAAGTAAAATGTTTTTGGTAAGATATACAAGTTCAAGGAAAGTTTAGTATCTAGATGGATTAATCATAAACATGGTTTAGATTATGTTGAAATATTTTCTCTTGTTTCCAAAATGAGGATTGTTAGAATTATTTTATCTCTAACTACTCAACATGGATGGGAGATTTACCAGATATATGTTAAGAATGATTTCATAAATAGTGATTTGAAATAAGAAATTTACATGCATCAACCTAATGGGTTTGAAGACATGGTAAGGAATGATATGTTTATAAGATAAAAATCTTTTAATGGTCTTAAACAAGCTCCTAGAGTTTGGTATACTAAGATAAATAGCTTCTTTCAAGATATTGGTTTCAAAAATTATTTTTTTGATAATGATTTATTTGTAAAATCTGAAAACAATCATATTATTATTATTTTCTTATATGTTGATGATATATTTATTACTATTAGTGATAAGAATCTAATTCTTAAAATCAAAGAGAAATTAAAACAATTTTTGAAATGACTGATTTAGGTCTATTGAATCATTTTTAGGCATGGTTATTATTCAAGATCACAAATATATTGTTGCATCTCAAGCACAATATGCTTCTAACCTTATTAAAAGATTTAACATGATTGATTGTAAACCTATTACCATTCCTATGGAAGTTGGTGTTAAATTATATCTAAAACCTGCATGTGATAAATTTAATCCTACTTTATATAGACAACTTATTGGTAGTTTGATTTATTTAACTATCAAGGTATGCCTAATATATCCTATGCAGTTCAATTATTTCTAGATTCAAATAGGATACTCATTAGGACCATTGAAAAATGGAAAAAATTATTTTAAGGTATATCAAAGGTATAATCAATTATGGTTTTTATTATTCTTCTAGTAATTAATGCAAATTTATTTGGTTATTGTGATTCTGACCATGTTGGTGATATTGTGGATAGAAAATCTACTTTTGGATATGTTTTCAAGTTGGGTACATGTATAATCAATTAGAGTAGCAAGAAGAAACCAACAATATATCTCTTCTACTAAAGTAGAGTATAGAAGTGTTATAGAAGAAACAAAGGAAGCTATGTGGCTAAAAAGATTATTGGATGAACTTCATATGGGCATCAAAGGAAGTACTCTTCTTCTATGTGACAACCAAAGTTTCATTACTCTTACAAACAATCCAGTTCAACATCAAAGGACAAAGCATATTGAAATTGATATGTGCTTCATTCAGAGAAATTTCTAAATGGTGACATTGATCTCAATTTTTGTTCCACTAAATATCAAGTAGAAAATATTTTTACAAAGTCATTGTGTGTTACAAAGTTCTACAAATTTTGTGCCATGTTAGTGTTGTCACTTGAAGTTACACCTTTTTGAAGCTAGGCTCAACACCTTAGTGAAACATGGAAAGACCTTCAAAGTGTGGGACAATGGATCCTCCAAGGTCAATCTCCAAGTGAAAAGGTTGGTTCCTTTCACTCCAATTCACTACAACTAATCTAACCAACTCTATACTCTATTACTAACTAGTTCTAATATAATATTTCCAAGGAACCAAGGTTTAGAAAGATGAAATATTGAATGAAATAAGGTGATGCACCAAAATAAAAGTGGATTCTCTCCATGAGATGAAGAATGAGAGGGAAAATGTAAATCCAAGAGGTCATAAAGAAGACACATTCAACCCTATAATTTTTTACCAAATTTTGATTCTTTGCATAAGTGACACAAAGGATGAAAATCATGCAAGTATAACGCACACATATCATGCCATAAAATAATAGAAAAACATTGATTCAATAACACACGATTAAAGGGTAGAAAGAGAGCCGAATAACAAAATATTATTGATTATAATGTGCACATTATATTATTATAATAATAGAGGAGGCAATCAAGGCATTTCATAATAATAACACGAGAATTCTACAACTCGAAATACTTAGCTACACATCAAGGTAACATAACCTTGCATTTAGGAGAGGATATGTTGCAATAAAAATGAGTTGCATATGTGGAAAAACAAGAGGGAAGAGAGGAAATTTAAAATTAATAAGACCACCCATTTCTTCAACCACTAAGGAGTAATCAACATTCAATCTTGCATAACTAGCATGGGTATCGTCAACTTTTGTAAATCCCATACCTGAAAATAATCACAAGTTCATTTTTGTATTTTAGACCAAAATTACACTTTATTGTGACCCAAAAATGCATTTAAATGTAGTAGTCTTCAATACCTTTCCAAAAATATAAAATTTGTCTCATTTTATGACCTGGATCAAAAGTTATGAGTATTTGAAGAGTTTACATTGATCCACATAAGTGGTCATGAAACCGCAAAATAACCCCAAAATCTTGAAACCGCAAAACTAAAAACTACGAAGTGTAACTTATAAAACTACAAAACTATAGATTATAAAACTACAAAATCAAATTATAAAACTACAAAATTGTAAACTCAGAAATCAGTAAATCGCAAATTGTGAAATCAGTAGATTGCAAAATTGTAAAATTGTGAATTGCAAAACTATAAAATTGTGAACTACAAAACTACAAATTGTAAAATTCTAATTATGTGAACTGCAAATTATAAAACTACAAAATTGTGAACTACAAAACTTTAAATTTTAAAACTCCAAAATAGCGAACTACAAAACTATACATTACAAAACTCCAAAACTACAAACTACCCCCGAAGCCCTAAAATATGTAAAATATGCAATTTTTGAAGGATTTTTTCATGTTTTTGGGGAAAAGGTGATTTTACAATCAAGTGAAGATGTTTTTAGAGACAATATGAACCTAGAGCTGATAAAAATAAGTGGTGTTGATAAATTTGAAGATACTCAAATGCTGAAAAATGTGAAAAATCTAAATCTAAAGCATTCAAGTGGAAATTGGTACTAGTTGCCCAAAATGAAGTGTGAACTCATTTTGGTAAACATTTTGGCAACTCATAGAAGAAATTTACCTACTAGATGAATTTATCAATGGTCTGTCATATCATTAGGCATGGATTTAGTGCAAGACTTGGAAATTATCTTTAAAGCTATTAAACTCACCATGAACTTATCTACTTTTTTAATTTGTCCCAATGTAAAGAATTCACCAAAATCCCCACTTCAAACCTAACTATTAACTCCACCTCAAATCAATAGAATTTTTTTCCAAACTTGGCTCTGCATGCTTGTTCACCTTCACTTAATTCATCATACCCCAACAACTTAGGATGAACTATAAAAAGTGCTAACACTTTTGCAACATAACACTTGTTCAAGGAAGATCACCACAAAAATATTGAGGGAGGGTATCTAAATTGGTAATCATATCAAGAAAAATAATGGGCCCTCAACAAAAAAGTAGAAGAAATAGAGTCACTAACCTACTATGTACATAGTGAACCACACCCCTTTCAATAAAAAGGTTTAAGATAAATCCCATTAACTATGATCTAAAGTACTTCCCCATGTTGAGATTTGATAGCTTAAATGCATTAACTTTATTACAAACTAAGATGATGTATGTTCCACTCCATAGCACATCAAATTTAGAGTGTCTTCTTGGTTTGGCTCTATCTCGCATCCCACTTCAAAATCTTTGAAGCTTTGCTCACTAGATTTCCTATCAACCCATAATTTAGTTAGCTTTTTATGCTCTTCTAATTTATTCATGGTTGATTGCCTCATCTCTTCTAACTCTTTCATCTCTACCATTTTGACTATTTTTCATCTTCAACTTCTAAGTCTAGTTGATGGGATATCTCCAATTAAGGTAATTCGAGAGATATTAAAAACATATCCTCTCTACCATACACAAGGATAAAGAGATAATTACATATTGATCTTTTTAGCGTGATCCTTTCATCCCAAAGAACATGTCTCAATTTTGTGTGTCACTTGCCTCTAGTTTATCTCCATTGTTATTTTCATGATCTTCATAAAATTCTTGTTTGTGGACTCAACTAGGACATTACCTTAAGGGTAATAGTTAGAAGAAGTTTTCAAATAGATACCATGTTTGAGATCCCAATCAAATATCTTAAATCCTACAAAATATTTAGAATTATCATATATTATGGTATGAGGGACCCCAAACCTTATCACAATCTCCTGTAAGAAGTCTAGAATGGCTATCTCGTGAGCTTCTTTGAGTGAAACAACCTCAGTCCACCTTGTAAAGTAGTCGGTGTCGATTAAAACCCATTTATGACCATCGTTATACACTAGATTGATCATGCCAATGAAGTTAAGACACCATTGGGAGAAAGGATGGTTTGATTTAAGTGGGTGAAGTGGAAGGGAAACCAACCTTTTCTTACCAGTAAATAAGGGACATTCTTTTCATTTCCTAACCCATGAATGTGCATCGTTAAATAGTGTGGCCCAAAAATAACCAGCCCTCATGATCTTCATTATTATTTCTATTGGAGAAAAATGACCACCAACCAAGCCTTCATGGAATTCACCAAGAATCCTCTCAAGTCTAATCTCTACCAATGCAGTTAACAAAAATCCCTCTAGGATTTTCTTTTAGAGATGCCATATATTAAGAAATAACAAATGGAATGAAGTTTGAAGTGTTTCCTTTTATTTTATCAAACCAAAGGGGATATTCGTTAGTAGATAGGAAGTTATCCATATTACTTAAAAAAATTTACCCTTTGATGTACTTGTTTTTTATCATTCTTCTTATTCCTCCAAGGCATAAGAAGCTTTTTGGTCATCATTAATATCATCTACTAAAACATTTTCACATATTCCTCTACCTCTAACCAGTTTCGTAGCTTTGTTTATGACATCATATATCATGATTTTTGATACCCATCCAACTCTCTTCTCACTAAGTTTTCCCCCATTATGATAATTCTCACACTAGTATGAGAAACTAGCACATTGATAGGACTGTTGGTGAGCATATGCTTGATTTTTTAGATCTCTCATGATTATAAAGACTTGCTTCTCCATGTGGTTTTACCTTAACTCATATTCCTTAATTGTTTAACTAAAGAAAGCCATCAGTTTCTCTAAACCTTCATCATTTTTCTATGTTAGAATAGTTGACACGCTACTCTTGGCCCCATAATCATACAAGATAAAATGTTTTTCATAATTGGGGTTATGAGGGTGGGATATTGAGTTATTGCCTCCTTAATCTTAATGAAAATTTCATTTCCTTCATTAGTCAACTTAAAAGGATTGTTCTTATTCATTATTTTGATGATGTGTTTCACCAATATTGCAAAGTTAGTAACAAGTTTCCTAAAAAAATCAATTTTCCAAGGAAATATTGTAATGCTTTCTTATCTGTTGGAAAGGAGAGAGTAAGGATGGCTGAAATTCTTTTTGGGTCAATAGTTATACCTTCTTTTAAAACCATGTGACCCAATATTTTTCCTTGTGGTACAAAAAAGATGCATTTATTTGGATTGAGTGACACCCCAAACTCCCTACACATTTCAAACACTTTCTCAAGATATTTCATGCTATCTTCACCTCCCTTTGAGAAAACAATAATATCATCCAAGTAAATCAGATTTTTTTGGTATGAATCCCTTAAAAGAAAAATCCATAGCCCTCTCAAAGATAAAACCAGTGATAGATAACCCAAAGTTCATTTTCTCATAGGCATATGTTCCCCATTTAGTAGTAATTTTTTTTATACCTATCCTCTTCTTTAACTGAAATTTGATTGTATCTAAAATATCCATCTAGAAGGGAGAACCTCTAAGCCCCTCCTATTTTTTATAAAATGATGCAAGAACATCACTCCATGTACATGGATAAGCCATGAAGGCATCAAATTTCTGTTTTTTAGGTATGGTCATAGGTCTTTGAGGTCATTAGGTGTCAGTCAAGTGTGCTAGTTGGAGTTTAGGACATTCAAAATTTGAAAATTCACTTTCCCTCCAAAATGTGAAGGCCATTTTTGGCTTGTCATTGTTGTTTTCATGAATTCTTGAGCTTGTAAACTTGTAAAAGGATGAAAAAGAGGTCAAAGTGAGTGTCTTAGGTCTTCTTAGGGGTTAGAATGTCATAATATGGGTCAAAAATTAAGGTTTTTGAGTCTTTAAGCTAAGAAACCTAGTGATTGAGCCTAGAAGTCACTCATGTGACCAAGGGAATTAAAATATCATTCAGTTAGAAGTTGAGAGATGGCTATATATTTCTCAAGTGTAACTATTTTTCCCCATTCTATCCAGATAGAGTCTCAATGTGTAAAGGTTTCAAGAAATATTGAGGAAGAAGTTGAGTTTTTGAATGTTTGTTTGTAATCTTGGAGGAATGTGAGTGGAAATTTTTTAATGTTGTAATCTTGTGCTTTGTATCTACGAATGGATCATGCCTAAGAAGAATTATAGGTTACATTCTTGTAGGTGATGGAAAGTTACACTATGGGATTGAAAGGATGAATGCAATTGAGGAAGGACAATTAGGGTTTCTTGCAAGACTTTGATGTGAGTACATTTGATAATTATTACATGTTCTTAGTGTTTATGATCTATGCAAGAGAGAGTTCACGATATTTCCTTATTCTCCTCATGGAAGAATGACTCTAGGAACTTTGAAAATGCTTGAACATGGTGCCCTCTGTTTAGGATATATTCAATATATAAATTGTGATTATATGATATTATGAACCTTATAATAGTGAATGGTTTCTTTGTATTTAAGTATGTCAAAATAAGAATGTACAAAGATCTGTTGGATTGATATTTAAGTATGTGAGAGGTTATAATGATCAATGAGTGGTAGAGAGTGCATAAACAAATATATGGTAGAAGTATACCTCTGTGACCTTCTTGTGTAGTAACTTTCTAATAAACCCTAAGTTAAGTATGTGTTTGCATTTGATCAAGAAGAACCTATTCTCACTATATTCAAGGAGCAAGGGAGATTGAAATTATTGGGTGAAGTCTGTAATAAACTGTCACTCAGGTGTAAGAGTGTATTACCTAGGTTCAAGGATAAAAGATTACCTTTCAACTATAATTGTGAATTATACAGATGGGGCAATATAAAAAGGTAAGAGAGAGATTAATCCCAAGTTCCTCAAGCCATAATAGTAAAATAAATATGAAGGTAAGTTTATCATGAGCTATCGGTTCATTTTTTGAGATTCAAATTAATTTTTAGTGATAGTTGTTACCCAAACTACACCCTCGGGTGTCTTAGAAGTGCACAGTGAAGGAGCTACTAGGGCACGGTTGCAAAAGCATCAAACCAAGTTCTTCATTCCTTAAATTTGGTAATAATAATGAGAAGGAGGTGTATCAAGTGTTTGAAGAATAATTAGTGAATTCTAGTGGATATTTTCCTATATCTTTCTAACAGTAGGCTTGAAAACTGGGAGCTACAGTGAAAAAGCTAATTGGAAGAACCCTTTTAACAAAGGAAGTACAAGATAAACTAAGATTTGGCTCTTAAAATTTTGTACACATATTAAAATTTTAATTACTTGAATTTATATTATTTTAATATTGAAGATTCCTAGAAACTCTTTTGTGCATGACAACCCTCTTTCTAGGACCTAGTTGAGGGTTTGGTAAGCTAGTGAAGAGGAAGTAGGGTGCAAAGAGAAAATGAAGAGTTGGGTCTTAAATTTTGGTGTACACCTTAATAATGGTTAAAGGACATTCAATAAGTTGTAATAGTTTCTTGGTCCTTTTTGGTGTCTCCTAACCATGTATATAATAACCCATCTATCTTAAGGATCCTTAAAGACAATATTGGTAAGGAGGATAAAGTAAAATTTTGATTTATTGGAATGCATATCAGTGGTGAATCTAACCTTTTTATGGACGAAGAAGTAGGAAATAAGCCCTAGGAATCATCAGAAAGACATAAAACCATAGGATACTTGTTGAATCTCCAAGGAATTAGTGAATATGCAAAAGGAAAAGTTGAGTAACTAAGGGAAAGGTGAACATCCTTTGATTGCAAACATCTGAGTACATTGAACTTGAAATTAGTGTAATGCTTAAGAACTAGGGGGTACATAAGTGGAAGAATGGTCTTGAGAATTAGGAAGAAAATATTCCTAAATTGAACTAGAGTCTAGACAAGAAGTAAGAAAGAGCAAGTATGGCCTTAACAAGCAAGATTGAGTTATTGGAGAGTTGAAGTGACATTAGGGGTAGGGTATCTAATAAGTTATGATGAACATTGAAGATTTTATGAGAAAAAGTGATCAGATATATTATATTAAGCCCTTCTTATACTATAAATGGTCCTAAAAGGAAAATATAAGTAAAGGTGAAATTGCTATCTTTTCTTGATTATTGGTATATTTATTTGAAAGTATTTTCCTTTTCTACATCACAAAATCTAGTCCATCGAGGGTAAATTTTAGTGATCATTTAAGGAGACTCTTAGATCTATAAAATAAACACATAGCCTAATCTCCCCATTCTTCTTCCTTGTAGGAACCAAAATTTCCACCCAAGTAGAGTACTTTATAGGAAATATAATTCTAGCCTCTATGGGTTTGGAAATATCTTTCCTCATTAGAGGTTCTACCTTGGGTTTTACAGGTATTTACTTTTTCATAATAGGCTTGACATTAGGGTCAAGATCTATAACATCTTGCATGATTCCATAATTGAAACCCTTAAGATCATCATAGATCCATAAGAAAATATCATGGTATTGCTGACATAAGGACACAAAAACTTGTTTTTCAGTTTCATCACATACCTTTTCAAGTAGAAACTCCTTATCTTGGGAAATCACAACCTTTTGATAGTATTCTTCACTAGCTATCATATTTTTCTTTTCTCCTTTGAACTCATCATTAGAGCTGAATATGCTTTCAAGAGTAACCAAACCTCTTGGTAATTTGTTAGTTCTTAATTGGATAACTTGATCCTCATATCCTTCTTGTAGCCTTGACTACAACTCAAATGAGAACTCAGCTTCATTCTCAATAAAATGGGTAATTTTATCATCACTCTCAAAGACTTGCTAACTCACATTATTGTCTAGGATGGATGGTCTCACTACCATCTTGACATGTTGATCATGTCCCTGAATGAGATCTCTAGGTGGGAAAAATTGTGACCCTATGATAGTAATCTGATTAGTTTCCACATTTAACTTTCTTAGCACTACTTGGAGATTAATAGCTTCAAAACTCTCAAGTAGGTCCTAAACTCTATGTTTATAAGCCTTTAGGAGATTGTTCTTTGTAGCAAAATTCCCTCTTACTTGGTGGACAACCAAAGAAGTATCCAAAAACACTTAAAACCTCTTAATATTCCTCTTCTCATCTAAACAAATCCATGAACTAAAGCCTCATACTCAGCTACATTGTTAGAACATGTAAATTGAAGCCTATGAGCAAAAATAGCTTCTTACCATTTGGAAATATTAAAAGAACACATGCCCTAGCTCCATTCCTACTCATAGAACCATCAAAAACATTTTCCATAGGGCCCTCATAATCCTCTTCATTTTCTCATAATGCACTTGGGACAAAATATCCTTCTTCTTGGATGTGATAAGTACCTAGATTTGTCGTAGTAGAAGTGTCATATGGATCAAATTCATACCTTTCCTTAACCCACTCATGTAACATAATATTAGGGATTGATTGTGATGAATGCACTACTTCAACTCATTGTGAATCACTTTTTATTTCTCCTTGCATCATGATGTTTGATTTAATAGGGCTAGGATTGTGGACTCCAACATGATAAGTTGATATAGGATCTTCTTTAATTGTAAACTTAGTCTCATACCTCTTCCTTAAGAGCATATGAGACCAATATGAGGACAAATAACTCCCCACCTTGGCCTTGATAAGAAAATGGAAAATAGAGGGGGTAAATATATAATTAATATGTCTTAAGAAATGGTTAGGATAGGGAATGCATGGAGAGTTATCTCAAGGCCTTTGATTACTCCAATCATTCTGACTGTAGTACCATCCAATTGTAAAACACCCTTAGTGATTGGAGTATACTCAATCCCTAAGTGTATTTTATCTTCTTAGGCATCAAAGAGGTGTTGGATCCTAAATCTATCATACAATTATGCACTAGATGTTTTCCAATAATCAAAGAGATATAAAAAGGAGGAAGCTTTTGTTTCATTTACTTGCTCTTCCTTAGGTTGACATAAGCTAATTGAAGGGATTGGACTTTTATCCGTAGTCCCATCTCGATGGAATGAATTTTTAAAGCCTCTTACAAGAGATTTAATTGATATGGAATGGACAAGGCATCCCACATTGTCATATTTAGATTATTTTTCTTCATTTGTTTAACAATGTTCATAGGAATGCCTACCACCTTATGCATCATTGGTGTCACCATTTCTTTATTTGATTTCTCAAATATTGGAAAATATATTTTTGGTTGAGAGATGACCTCCTTTATGGGGCTAGGTCTGCTAGAAACATTAGGTAGCCTATTATTACTTGAATCTCCCCCAATTTCCTTTTCTTTGTGAAGAGGATTGTCTGCTTAGAAGAAGATGAAGGTTGAGTATCTAATACTCTCTTCTTAGACCTTGTATTATCAACAACATGAATTTTAAATCATTAGAGCTACCCAAAAGTTTATTGACTGCATAAAACTCATCGATCCAAAACCATGAGATTGACCTCAAGGGAAACTTCTTGAGCTTCTTCAACATTAGTATTTATAACTTCCATGACTGATTCATGTTGATTAAAAGAAATTTACACCATGAGATCCTGATATTTCACCCCATTTTCATAATAATTATGACTATGGGGATAATTAAATGGGAAACACCATTTGGTTCTTTGGTCCATATTATTTTTAACATGAATAATAAACTTAATCAATCTAGGAGTAGGTGCATGTTGTCAAGTCGGTAATTCTTGAATAGGCAAGTTAAGATTTTCAACTTGAAACCTACTTTTTGGTAACAATTCCTGCACCCCTAATTTGTATAGTAATTCCTTTTTTGATACCCTTGATTTTGATTTTGGTAGGGTCTAGGAGCTTGGGTTTGTTGCTTCTTGAGGGAAATATCTCATTTGACATATTCTTGATCAAGGCTTTGAGATCATCTATCTCATTGGAAGAACTATATGTAGGGGTAGATGAACTAGCTTTAGACTCAGGGATTAGGGTAAGAGAATGTAGAATTTATTGGGAAGATCTAGAAGAATTTGATTTGGGGGTCTAGGGGATATTTTATCAGCTTGAACCAAACAATTTTTAGCCTAAATAGTTGTCTCATAAGCAACAAGAAAATTCATAGCTCTCATTGACTAAATCAATACTCGTAATATCATAATTAAGATATCTCAAAAAATAAAATAAAAATGCACCTTGAGGAGATGGCCTTAGGAGGGGTGGAATTCTATCCCATGTCCTTTGAAACCTAAATTTGAAGTCCATCATTAGCTCACAAGGGGCCCTTTGATAGTTGTGTAGATACCTAAAATTAGCACCACTAATCCCCGTGTCCACGTCCGCTAACACCCCTTCATTATCACATCACTATCATATTATACATCAAATCCTTATCCCAAGTCTTATTTATCCCCATAAATATCATTCTACAACCGTAAAATCCTATTTCACTCCTTTTAAACCACTCTAACCACTTAGAAACAAAAATCAAATAAAACAAAATTGATCAATAACTTCTTAAACTTTTATCAACATTCCTAACCCACATAACATCTTTCCAACACAAATAATTAGTCAAGAAAAAAAAACCTTGATGTGTGAATTGGTTTCACCTTTTGATGCAACCTAGAGTTTACTGAAAAAGCCCAGCTTGTGGTGGCACATCACTCATTCTAGACTGAGCACTCACCCGAAGCGCACAAAGGTACCAGGCCCCTCTTTAGGGTTGCTTTGTTACAAGATGTTAGCATGATGAAGACTTAATGCATTCAAATCCATCATTAATACATCATTCTACAGTGCATGTTCAAATCTAGATCTAAAGAATAACAAATTTAAATGATAATCATGATGAAATTAAGCATGCAAGAACCAATTATACTCAAGATTTAATACTTTGATTCAGCCAATACACTTCATTATATTAAAACACAGGAATACATAGAATCTTCTTACAATAATAGCATCATATGCTCATGCGCATAACATATCTGACAACATAATCTCACAGTAATCTAGTTCTTACATACCACTACTATAGTACACAGTTCATTACATACTTAAAAGGGTGGGGACTTACCATTCACTGTTTACACATCTCCAAAATAGGTCACATGCTATAAATAGCCATGCACCTTTACAATAATAGGCTTACATGTAAGAATGCTAACAATAGACCTCTCATAGTTTAACTGGAAGTAGTAATCCTATTCTTAGCTCACACCCATGCAAAATCACTCCATAGCCACTCTTCCAAAGATAGCCTATGCATGTCACGCAAGTCTTCATCTTGTTTATGTGCTCCGCATGCCATCTTCTAAAAATAGATCATAATCGTGAAAATGGCTAAGTCCTAAATCTATCTCTTTCCTCCACGCGTGATTCCTTCCCGATTCTTCCACACCTTTAAATGCACTTTGCTATTCCACGTGAATATTCTATATGACTTCAACTAAGTGTTATACTTGGTCTACTCAACACTTTTTCCCGTAAGACCCAAATCATTGAGATTTAACAAAATCACTAGTGATTTTTCCCGGTTGTTAGCGACCTTATATAAATAAGTCTTACGCCTCCATTTGAGGCTAGCTTGCAGCTGGACATTTCCTAAGGACTTCATATTACATTTTCCTTTATATCATATCCCAGTTACAAGTCCGAAGATCATCCCAACAACATTCAAGGCACCAAGAATATCTTCTTCAACCTACAAATTCCATTCATATGTCTAAGAATCAACTCAATGATCTTATTGCATCGACATCTCCCTCTCTCGGGTAATATCATCTTCTGATATTCATTCATCAATTTATACAAGGTAAGTGGTTTCCCTTGCTTCATTATCTTATTATGCATCATTTATAAGATTAAATCAACCTTTTTAGCATCCCTTTTGAGTCCCATCTCCATCCATTATCAACTTGTACATTTTCATAGTAATCGCTGATGATTCCTAGAATCACTGATGATTCACTAGAATTGCTAACAATTCCTATCTAAAAGGTAATTTGAACGTTAAACTTAATTTTGTATACATCTAGATAACATAATTTATTACCACAAGGCCCTTCATTTTTTTGTCTAGTCATATCAAGCTCCTTTGAGCCATCTATAATGCTCTATTAGTTATGTAAATTAAATCTATCACCTTGTTGACCTTTGTGAGTGCACATCTATCTACATCCTTTCTCTTTTGAGCCATTTTGTGATCCCTAGACTCCCATTGGATTATGTATCACCATCGACCATTATATATCCGTGACCACGCTACCCCTTTTCCTTTACATTTTTGGTTATATCATTTGTTTTATCATTTTATCTTATCATTATCGATTAATTTCTTGAACACGGATTGACATCCTTAAAAGGATGGACCTTCCTTTACCAGAAATCCACCAATATGTCTATCTAATCCTATCTTTTCTAAGTGTTTGTGAATCGGGTAGCTTATTCTTTGGAAAGAAGAAGTGGTGTGCATGCTTGGATTCATCGACGTTGAATCATCCATCAAAATCAACATCCATCCTCATGAGTATCGGTAAAACTCGCCATCTTTTGAGGATGGTTTTTTTATTTCACTTCATTTATTTAAAGTTGGAAATCAAAACTTATCTAAACATTCCGACACACCCATTGGGACCATAAATCCATTTTTCTTTCATTTATTTTCATTTTTCATTCATTTTTAGGCCTTCTACTATGTAATAGTGAATGATCTAGTCAAATCACCAACTATCTTTTGAATTGCTAATGGTTCTATCAATCACCGATGATCTCTCGTGATTTCTTTGGATTACTCAATCGATAATTCAGTAACACCATTTTCTTTTATGGTTTTGTCTTCTGCTAACCCTTCTTAAATTTTTTTGCTTTAGTGGCTTTTTCTTGCTTTGCATTATTGCATTGTTAAAAAAATAAAAAATCTAAAAATTTAAAAAGGAAGCATTTTCTAGGTGTGTCTTATCCTTTATTTGTTTTCAAGCATCACATTTTGTTGTCTATTCTCATCAAAATCAATCATTATTTTGGGATTAAAATGAATCTTACATCTTGCTTAATCACGATTAATTAAATGATTAATTTATTGCATTCACATAATCTCCCTCACACACATCCAAATCACATCAAAATAAAAATCACATTAAAAATGTATACCAGTGAAACTATTGGGATTTCATCACCCAATAGTGAAGTCGAATTGATTTTCTCGCCAAGTATAAATAAATTGTTGTCGTATATTGGCTAAGTACCTGAATCCCTTATCATTGTGGGACCGTGAAGTGAGGGGGTAGACTGTAATACTATGCCCCATACCAGCACCAACACATATTTGGGCCTCACGTAGCTTCAGGTATATCAAGGAATCCAACCTTTAAAAACCTAAAACCAGCCTTAGAACAACCATATCATTAGGTTCCCTTTGAGCCTCTTCCTCCACATATAAATTCTAATCAAGATAATTAAAATTCTTCTTCTTGACTTGTCTATTACATTTGTAGCTCTCTTAGGGATTTTTGTATCATCATTAGTTAACTATCATTTAATATGGATCAACCTTCCACATTAGCATATTCTTTTACCCCTTATGCATCATTTTTACAATCATCTCCAATTGCTTCATCCAATATCTCTACAACTTTGCACCCCGATTTCAAATCATCCCTTACATAAGATCTTGTCCTTATCAATCTCATCAACCTATCATGTCTCACTCAACTTCACTTAGCCCTAACATTTTCCCAGAGCCATCTAGACCATATTTTGTCCCCTATGGAACCTCTACCTTTCAGCCAATCATACAACCCTACAACAACCCCATCCAACAACCCTATGACTATCATTCACAACCAAATTAAATAAAAAAATCACCTCTCAACCCATGAAAAGTATATCTCATCAATCAACCCTTTCTACATTCCCTCTTTCATCTCAATCTCATAAGAATCTTAATATCTCCCATCTTTTATTCAATCAACCTATCTCGACGTAAATGTCTCTTTCAATACTTCAGACATCCCAAACACATACACACATCCTTACTCGGACCCAATCAATCTCTTTCATCCAACAAGAACATCATATCCAACATCCATACATGTATCCATAGTCCCCTTTATCACAACCTACTTTACAAATGATATCTTCTCAAGCTACCCCTTATCAACCTCCACATCAAGCCCATCCATAATAGAACCCTCATACACTCCACTATCATCAATAAACTCAACCAAATTCTCATCCACACTCACATGTCAATTCCTTCATTCCTAATCCTATAAAAGATCCCATCCAAAATCATGCTAAACAGATTTGGAAATTTAGAATCTTCTACCATAGGACCTAAACAAATCCTCAATTATGACCATGTTTGTAATGAGTCTATCCATCCATCGCATTCATATAAGCCTTATCCTCCGCATTGGGAATTTGTTGAATTTACCATGTTCCATGGATAGAAGGATCCTCAACAACACATACTAGCCTTTAAACACTCGTGTTATCTCATCACCCGTGATCAAGATCTCATGCTTATAACGCTTCCTATTTCAATGGCAGGAATTTCCTTGGATTGGTACAACTCCCTCCCTCAACACTCTTTATTATATTTCACACAGCTAGCCCTATTATTTCTCAAACACTTCTCTATTAACATTACTAAAAAAATCACCATATCCGACCTCTCTAACATTAAATAATCTAATAATTAATTTTTTTGACTTCGCTTTCTAAATGACAAAGCATTATCAATTAATTGATCTTCTCACTACCTCAATCAGAATTGATCAAGTTTTCTTATCGATCATGTTCTCATCATATCTCATCCACCCTCTAGATCCACATATTCCATACTTTTGATGAAGCCTTCACTATGGGTAGAAATTATAAATCCAAGCCCTTAAAGAAGGCTATCTCGATCCTCAACCTATGAATGTCCCAATTGACTCTCTTGATCCTTCCTATGAACCAAATAAAACTACTACACATGATGTCATTACTTGTATTCCTAACCCAACACCAATCCACATGGATATTATGCATCCTTCAATTCATATCATCAACACTATCACGCTTGATATTCCTCACGAGGAGACCCCTTCATCACCAATGTTTCCCCTTGAAGAATCAAAGTTGTTGGATCCTCTTTTCGATAATCCTCATGCATCAACATCACCTTTTCTTACTATCCAATCACCTACTACCTCCTTGCAACCTTTAGACTCTACCTCAGAGACCATTACAAAGGGGGCACCTATAATTGAATATCTTGACATCCAACCATCTTGTAAACCAATCAAAGACTTGGGTATCTCACATGAATGTAACCTGTCTCAATCATGTCTAGAAACAACATCTCCCTCATCCAAATCAAACTCAATCCTATCCCCGAATCTTCACTTGTCATCCAATATAGAACCTCATCCTGAATCAAACACTATAAAATCAAAACCTATCACATCCATGACCTCATCCTCATCATCTATCGTACAAACATCTTCTACCTAAATATAACACTACAAAATTAAAACACACATTATTTAGGGTCTCAACCTTGTCATCCATTCCAGGACTCTATTCTTTATCATAATCTAAATCTATCAAATCTATAGTTCCACCTTTTCCATCCCTTTTTGGACCTCATCCTTTATCACAATCTAAATCCATCACATCTACAACTCCACCCCGATCATCCATTTTAGGACCTCGTCCTTTATCTTAATATCATGTCATATAGTCGTATCTATCTCATCCATAATCCAACCCTCATTGTCCATTTTTTCACCTCATCCATCATCTAATTTTATAAATCCCACATCAGTATCCTCTCTCTTATCAATCTCACAACATCCCTATGATGTTCCAACACTATACGGCATACATGAATCTAACCTCATCTAAAAACAAGAGGTCATAATGAATACACATTCAACCATGCAATTTTTACCAAACTCGATTTTATTCATAAGTGGCATAAATGATGAAAATTATGCAAGTATAAATCACACACATCATGTCATAAAATAACAAAAATATGGATACAATAACATAGATAAAATGGAAGAAAGAGAGCCACAATAAAAAAAAATTATTGATTATAACGTGCACAATATATTACAATAATAGAGGATGCAATTAGTGCATCGTGCATAATACCAACACATAATTCTATAACTCGTAATACCTGGTTACACAAAAGAGTAACATAACCTTGCATTTAGGAGAGGATGTGTTATAATAAAAATGAGTTACATATATAGAAAAAGAAGAGGGGAGAGGAAATTTGAAATTAATAAGACCACCCACTTCTTCAACAACCAAAGACCAATCAAAGTTCAAGCTTGCACCCAATATAGGTATCATCAAATTTTGCAAAGTCCATACCCGAAAACTACCATGAGTTCATTTTTGCATTTTAATCCTATAATTATAGTTTATTACGACCCAAAAATGTATTTAACATGTAGTAATATTCAATGCCTTCCCAACAATATAAATTTTATCTCATTTGGTGACTTGTGTAGTCTTTTATTTCACTTAAGTGTTATGTGCGCTAACACCTCATTCAAATGAATTGAATGCTCATCTAAAGAATGTGCAACTACCAGTCCCTCCTTTTTGTTTTCTTTTCAAGATGTTAGCTTTCATATCCATAATGATAATTAACTAGGTAACCCATCAAGAAACTTAAATATTGTATAAACGTGCACTGCAACACATATAATAAGGAATCATAACAAATTAAATAATAACCTGATCAACTTCACTATGTGAACACCATACTCAATCATGTCAATAATCATAATCCATCCAAAATTTTCCATCATAAAACCATAATTCATTACATTATTGAAGCTGAATAAATAGTAATCATCGCACTAGTGCATTGGACCATGCGTGCAAGTGTCAAACCCTAGATCTATTATAAAACAACATAACCATGATAGACATCCACATAATCCTTACAACAATGGCATACTTCAAGTATATGTATAAGGGTGGGGACCTATCCTTCACCACCCATGCACTTTCCTAATAATAGGCATGCCTAAAAATAGCCATGTGTACTAAACATGCTTGATTTTTCATAACCTTTAATAATATATTATCCTATAAATAATACTTGTTTTCAATCCTATTAATAGCCTTCATGTGTGCACTTGATCTACATGTTCATTCTCTAAAAATACCCTTTTATCAACCATCAATTCATCATGCTTTATATATTTTCTTGGTCAAACTCCATCTAACTTTTCTATTTTTAGCCTTTGTGATCAACAAAATGGATAAGTCCCAAATTTTTTCTATCCATACACGTAGTCCCACACGCCACCCTATTCCTATCCATGCACATCCTCTTGTGCATCATCCTTAATATTGTGTGCGTACTTTGCGTGTTTTCCATATGATCCTTAACATTTTATTCTAACCAACATTACCCCACACTAGGCATGTTGTCCATCCTCGAAAACACTTATTCAAATAATTTCCATGAAATAATAAATAATATGAACACAAAAAATTAAATAATGTTCAGCTCGTATTGATATCCTACTCCTCAACTAGCTACAAAATTTCAAGGAACTCTTTATTGAGGATGCTCTCCAACTCACCCCATTCTACCAACCCCTTAGTAGTTGTATCTAGAATCATCCTAGCTAGCTCCATCATCTCTTAGGGGTCATATCCTCTTCCTTGTACTTCAAATCCCTTATTACTCCAGCTAGGCCTGAGATCATTCCATCCACAACATCCATTATTTGCATGATGATAGATCCTATCTCATTAATCCTTATCTCATATGTATCCTAGACTATTTTTAAATTATCTCGCTTTTACGCAATCTCCACTAAAATATCCTCGTGTCCAATCTTCCCTTCCTTCTTTATGGCCTGTGTGTGTGCCAAATCTACCTCTTCCCGAGAGGTGCATGCCTTGAGGATGGGTTCAAGGTATTGACAATGATAAATGGCCCATCCCACTTTCCTTAATGAACCCTTCATCATTTGATACATAGCTTCATATTCCTCAATTTTTTTCCGCTATGATCTTCTTATTCTTCTTCATCTCGGCAACCACATACTTTTTTTGTTTCCCCTATAAAATTGTCTTCTCTTCCAAGATAATATGTAATAATTCATGAAATAGTGCAGGACTAAGGGGTACTCATCCTTGGCTCTATCATCTAGCTTAGGATGTAATGTAGTGAACTTCCCTACAATATGGACTATCATGTCCAAGATAACCTTACCACTGGTTTCTTCCTTCTTGGTCTCCTCTCTAAGTTGCTTAACCTCTTGCACCTTATCCTTCTTATCCTTGAGAAAATTATAGATGGTAGCCCCTTGTCCAAGTTCCTATGAGATATTTCTACCACCATCTTGTTTAAAGCATTGTTATTATCTTCATCTATAAGCTATGGTGGATTCATAATCAAGATTTTCTTTGGTGTCTTCTTCAATTTTCTCTAAACTACTGCTTCTTCAATGATCTCAAATTTAGGCTCACATATATGATTATGCATGCTCAACAATAACATCTTTTTATGTGTACCCTCATGCTCTCTCGGGTTGATCACCTCCCACCATAGATTTTCTCTCTTACTTACTAAATTTTGGAACCACACGCATAACACATTGGATTGATCATCAACATAATTCAATTGTGGTGTGTAAACAACCTCATCCATCTTTCTTTGATTGCTAGTGCATCTCCCTATACTTACGTGTTGCTCATTTTGGGTACATGCACTACCACCTCCATAACTCCTTGTTAGCTCATCATCTCCCTTAGGATGTTATTCATATACTTCAGGTGCTTCACACACATCTTCATCATGCACAATGCTCTCTTCCTTATGCCCTTATTCCCCAAATCATAGAATAGTGGCCCCTAATCTTCTCGATTCCTTCTCATGGTTGGGCTCCTCAACTACCTCTTCTTCATCTATGTCACCTTTTCACACCTCGTAATGTCTCTCTTTCTTATGTTCTTCTTCTTCTTCTTCCTCTTTTATTCTTTGGGCTCGACTTAGGTGGTGAGGTTGTTGGTGACTTCATCCTCAATGTATTTACCCGATGGTCTTATGCCATTATCTCACTCCTCATGTGTTGATGTCTATCATCTCGATATCACAGCCTTAATGTCTACCCTTTATGTAGAATCTCCCAATGCACGTATGAGAACCTATTCATTGTTGATATAATGAAAAGTCTACCTTTCCATTCGTAACTATATAATGAAAAGTCATTTCCATTCGGGATGTGCCACTCATGCTTGAATGCCTTTTGTATTATTTTATACCACATATCATCCCTTAGCTTATACGTGCTAGTAATTCCATCTCAGGTATAGTCCGAGAATATTTTTGCTAAAGAATTATTCTCATATGGAAATTTGCAAATTTTCTCCTTGGGGCCATCTAGGACTCCAATTTCTATGAACACAATGGAAAAGAGGATCGTGCACCATGCAATTTATTTACCCGCTTGTGTTTCCTCAATAATTTCTTTTGAAATGAAAGCATCAAGGTTGTACATTGTTCCTTCCACCATATAATCTACAATGTGGAGCCATTTATTATTAACTTGGACCCATCTTTCCCACACATTCAACTTATTTAACATATATGTGGAAATATTGACAATGGGGTTAGTGATTTTAGAAACATCCATGACACGCACTTCTTTTCGATACTTCATCTCCATTGTAGTAGTCTCCACTCCTACCTCATCATCTAAATTTGTCGCAATCTCGGTATTTTAGGTGCATAACCCTTTAATCCTTACAATCATTTCTATGGTAATACACACTCATCTCCTTGTGAGGTGGAATAATTCCTCAGTGGACCCATGACATGAGCCACCGATAGAGGTGCTTTGGTTTGCCAAAATATGGAAACTCATAAATCTTAAGTACTCCCGCACCCTCTAAAATCTTGTGCCATTTATCATCACAAATTGGTTTGTCATCATCATCCTCTATTTTTTTCTCGCACCAAATCACTCTCTATTTGGATTTCATTTTCACCGAGTGATGATAGTAGTCACTCACCATTCATATCCAAATGTGGGACTCCTAGACATGTCCCATGATAATGTCATCTAGATATTGCATCTCAAAAAATCATTCCTGGTTTCTTCTTTGATTTCAAACTCGGTTCCTTCTTCTTTCCCTTTCCCTTTGTTTCCACAAAGTGGGTTCTCATTTGGGAGCCATACTATTATCTAAACAAAATTATAAATTTTCTTCTAGCCCAACCATGCCCTAGGTGGCTGAAATCCTTCTCCTATCACCACATTAAAAACATTTTTTGTTTACCTTCCTTATTCTCAAACACTTATCATGATCAAAAACTTCATGCCCTTACTCAAACTTGGTGCCCTAGCTTGAACTCCGTGCTTGCAAAACCCTAGTTCGCTACTCTTTGAAAATCTAAACCTATGTGTCGCTTTAGCCTCAAAATTCCACATGAAGGAGCTCCATAAATAGGTCGTGTATTTTCTAAATCAGGTAGTTAGATTTTTCTCACACTTTGTCACAAATTTGCACACAATCGCATAACTTTGCACTCAAATTCTTCATAAGGAAATTTAAAGAATAAAACTTTTTTGGTTTCCTTTCAAAAGATTTATAAAAATACCCCGATCTTATTACTCACTACGTACTCAATGTAATACCACTTTAATTATGTTTTTCTATTTTTTCCATGCTTTTCTCTGCTTTCTTCCACGCGCTATAGTCGTAACCTTATAGCGCACTCACTAATTCCAATATGCATACATCCTTATGTGTGCTTCTTCATGCCACTACACATATTTCCTATATGTTTTCCACCAAGTTGTCCATCATACTACCGCCTACCTTGCATTACACTACACGGCCTCTTCCTTGCATGGTCTTCAAGATGAGAAATTTTCCATGAGCGTCATTATTCTTTACACCTATGACACCTCTTTGATTTTCTTGTGTTCACCTTTCCAACATCATGTCTAACTTCACACCCACATACAATCATGTGCTCAGGTCCACCAAATTCTCCTTATATCCAAGTATCAACAAAATCTCCTTTCGGTACACTTTCCCTTGCTCACACCACACTAAAAGTATGTACGGTCATCTACGCATGAACTTAATAGATAGTTATCATATTCCTTCATGTGATAAAGATAATTATAAAAATAAAAATAAAAAACAAAAACAACTAGAAATTAAAACATGAAAGGGAAATCTAAACTAAATGGTAATACTATCTTATTACAAACACCAAGAATATTTTTTATAGTAGAGATTCAACCTAATCCCATTTAAGTAACTAGGCAACATGATTTCATCCAAACCTTGCAAATGACATGTGCCTAATTCAAGTATCTTGGTTTCTACAAAAGGTCCCAACCAATGCACCATCAACTTCCCTGGGTGGTGGGCAAACTTGGAGTCATAAAGAAGGACCATCTTGCCAACTACAAATGTCTTACTCTTAATGTGACTATCATACCAGAATTTTGTCAAGTTTTCTTAATCTTCTAGATCTAACATGCAATGGCGCACCAACTATTTAATTGCATTATTTTTTCAATGCACTCACTAACAACTTATTCATCATCGAATCCACCTATGTGTGCAATACGCAAGAATGGAAATAAGAATTCAATCATAATATTGTCTTTATGCTAAACACCAACTAAAAAGGTGAGGCTTTTTTCAATCTCTTATAAGTGGTCCTTTAAGCCCAAATTACAGCTAACACTTTATCATCCCAATCCTTTCTTCCAACATCAAAATATTTGTGAGATTTTGTCCCAAAATCTTGTTGAAATCTTCTATAGTATTATTAGCTTGAGGGTGATAAGGGGTAGTCTTATGGTGTGCCACCATAAACTCTACCAATAGAATCCTAATTTTCTCATTCAATAAATGAGTTCCTCTATCACTAGTCAAGCTTAATGGGTAGCCATACCTACTAATAATTTTATCATATAGAACCTTGTTTTTATGGCTGCAATGAAATCTTTTTAGGTACAACCTCCGCCCACCTTGTCGATAATTTGTGCATGTAATAATGTAGCATGCACCAATCCTACACGTGGGTGGTATAATAGGTACTACGAATTCAATGGCCCACTTCTCAAAAGGTTCCGCACTCGCAATGGGTCTCGTGAGGCATATCATCTCTATTTCTAGGCTTTCCAATGTACTGACAATGATAACATACTTTCATGAAATCCTTAACATCTTTATACAAATTTCCTCACCAAATACCAACCATAAGCATCTTGTGCTTAGTCACATCACCTACACCTACATAATTCCCTCTAAAATTCCACCATTAGCATCCTTCATAATGGCTTTGTGATCATGTTCAAGCACACACCAGTGTAAGACCTCATCTCTTCCCATATTGTACAAGTCACCTCTAATCAATTCATAAGGTGTTACACGTATAACAAGTTGTTTTTTCTCCAATGTCTTCATCCCTTCGGGAACCAACCTAGTTCACAAAAAGACCGCTATATCCTCCAAATATGTGGGTGCGTGATTCAAGCTAAACAACCGCACATTAGGCATTGTGTGCTTGATACTCTACACTTCCTCACCAGAATTTATTCTTAATAAGTGACGAGGACCATAATTAATCTTTCCTTAGTTAACAATAACTATGAAATCAAAATCTTGGAAGAGAAGTATCCACCTTTAGACGTGCCCTTGTAAAATAGGCTTGTTTACTAAATATTTTAATATCATATGGTATGTATAAAAGATAAATGGAGTAACCAACAAGTATGGACAAAAATTATGAAGTTCTTAGATCATAGATAGTGCCTTGTGCTCAATGATAATGTAATTATGCTCTTCTCGGTGTCAATGTTCTCGCTTGCAAAACATATGGGATGATCCACAATTCCATCTCTTGGTTACCCTAAGATAGTGCCAATTTCTATTCCGTAGCATCAACATGCAAATGGAAGGGTTTGTTCTAAGAAGGAAACTGCAAGATAGGGGAAGTGGTAAGATTTTCCTTCAATGATTCAAATGCTTACTTGTTGCAGACGCCACCCCAATAAAATGTTTACTTAGCTTTTAGTAATTCCTCTAGTGGCATAGAAATATTCACATAACCCTTGATAAACTTTCTTTAATATCATGTATGCCATAAGAAACTATGTACTTTACTCGATTTGTAGGATCTTCTAATCCTAGAATCATAACTATCTTAGATGGGTCTACCAATTATCCTTCCTTGCAAATGATGTGCCCAATTAGAGTTTTAAAGGGTGTCACAAAGATACACTTCTTAATGTTGAGAGATATGCTTAACTAGCTGCACCTCTCAAACATGAACCTCAAATTATCACAAAGTGATCCTTGATTAAACCATAAACAACCAAGTCATTCAAATACACATATAAAAAATTGTGAATAAATTCATGTAAGTCCTACAAAAAAATTCATGAAAATACTGTAGGTATATTCTTCAATCCAAAAGGCATGACTGTATATGCAAAAATTCCACATTCAAAGTGATGGAAATTTTCTTTTCCTGGTCTTCTAGTGCAATTTTCACCTGATGATAGCCTGAAAATCCATCTCAGTAAAATAATAGATCTTGCACCTGTAATGCCTTTAAGGATTTCTTCTATGAAAGGGGTGGGAAAAGGATCTATGACACATGTGGTGTTAAGATCTTTGTAGTCCACGTAGATCTTAATTATTTTATTATTTTTTATGCTTATAACCATAGGGCTAACCCACTCAAACTCCTAAATTGGTTCAATGATTTCAGACTTAAGCATTTTATCAATTTCCTCCTTTACTTTTATGCGCAGGTTTAGATTCATCTTGTAAGCATTTCTCCCAATGAAGGGTTTAATCCTTTCAATTTATGGTAGCCTAATGGGAACAAGTCCTAGAAGTCATGAAAATATCGTTTATCTTTCTACCTCTTGTTCTAACCAATAATATACAATGATGGCCTCCTTAGGTGCATCCTCAGTGTCAATGTTTACCTTATTTGTCTTCATAGGCACATGGTACATGTGAGCCTTCTCATTTTTATGTCCATTACTTCACGTGCACCTTCTATATGACTAACCTCTAAATTCTCAACCTCTTCATCATCAATGAGGTAAACCATTTTACCCTTTTCTTTCTCTTTCTAGATGTGGCCCATTTGTAACTCTTATGTTTCCTTAGCATCCATGCGTGCCTCAAAATCATGTTCTCACAATAACTCCAACCTGATCTATTCTACTTTCACGTCATCTCCTAACATGATTCGCTTCATGATCTATAATGCTTCATGTGTTGGTGGTTTATTATAAAAATAATCAAATGTATGGACCATACCTTCAATCATATCTTTCTAACTTGAGTCTCTTTTTTTGAGATCAGCATGTACATACCATACACATGCGTAGCCTCACGAGTGGAATAGAATTTATGTACCCATAGAGACGGTGGTAAGGCCTCCTAGCCTTGGATGTCCATATTATCTCACAATTATGGATGTGTGCCAAAGTGGGAGTCTTCCCATGATATTCACATATATGTGTAGGTGCATTGCTCTATGTGAACCTAGTTGAAAAGGAGATTATCACCTCTCACTATCCCAACAAGTTATCTCTATGTGTTGACCACCAGTGTGCTACTATTCCGAATAGGGTATAAACCAACATGTCCTTTTGATCACCTTCATTCTTCCATTTTTCCTCCATGGTGCGCAAGAAATATTCAATATTTTCTTAGCTAGTATATCTAGGTAACTAAACCTTTCCTATGCATGGCCTAATCATTCTAGTTACTCATCCCTTCATCTCATGCCTGACCATTTCATATATGTCATGGGCCTAATTATCACAAGAAACACTTGTGGTTTTGATAACTAATCAGGCAACTCCTCAAAGACAAAACACCTTCCTTAGATGGTTCCATAGTCTCAGGGTCATGTACTGTGTGTGCATAATACTATTTAGATCTTATTGACTTAGAGGCTCAACATATGGCATGGTTTTTGCTTCATTTATAGGTAAAGTTATTCACTCATTCCTATTCTCGAAACTTATGTATCTTTATTGAAGCACAAGTCTGCATTGTTTTCATAGCACCATGGAAGCCCAAGTAATGTTGTAATTTTTTTTTCTTCAACTTATTTGAATACCTCAAAGTCTTTAGTAAACTTGGCTCCCTGAATAGTAATATAAGCATCCTTCAACACCCCAATAGGCATATGCCTAGTCTTATTCTCCATATATAACAAAATTGAATATGGCTACAAATTTGGTCTCCCTATTTGATTCCATGCATCTAAATTTAGAAAATTTACCTTAATTCTTGTAGATATCAAGATGTTGCTTACCAACCTCCCAACAATTATTGAATCCAAAGTGATTTCTTTATCATACTCATGGTTCTATGCCGGTAAGTTTACATGCAGTTTCTATTGCTCGTGCTCAAATCTTGTGTGCGGTACCTTATTTCACAACCATTCTCGCTAACAAAGGAACACTATTATACTTGTCTCAACATCTTACACACCTCCTTCAGATCATCCACATCTTTTTGTGGGAGTGAAACATTATTCACACGTTCTCTCTCACATGTAATCTCCTTCAAGCATTATATCTCACCTTGTAACTCTCTTATGACTCCCATGGTCTCCTGATAGACTTCCTTCGATGGGAAGCATCTGGATACATAGCATGCATGACTTCTTTTCTCTTGATAAGTGGTATGGAATTAAAAGGTTCGAATGCGAGCGTTGTTTTAGTTTGATTAGTGACCAACAAAGCATGTAACTCAGATCAAGTATCTTCTTTAGTATCTAGTGATCACCCTTCACGTCTCGCACCTTAATCATCCCTACATACTTTTCCTTCTTATTTATCTTACACATGTGTGCATACATGTCTAGATAATCCTCCAACTTATATTGTTTCCCACACCATGTGCATACAATATTCTAAGGACAATCACGTTAGTAATGATATGGGGACCTGAAGTATAACAAGTCTCACGTGGAAATATAATTCTACCTTTGCAACCTCTTCTTCTATATCCCACCACATAATCCACCTCCTCCATTGTTACGCTCTTCGAGGGTTACACATTATATACATGAGAACCGCTAACCACCGTAGTCTTCCTTAATCGAGTCTCACATACCTCGTTAATTTGATCTATCAATAGAAAATATACCTTTCAAGAGAGGACACTTGCATACATCATGGTTTAAGTGGAAGATCTCACAAGACCGTGATAACACATGCAATGACCTACGTGGGACACTATCCTTAGTGTTTCCTTCATCCTCATAATATATGCACCATATACCACTTTTAGTATCATGTATAGATTTAGCAAAGATATTCTCAAAATGCTTCTCCATAGCCACTATCTAAGCCTCCAAGAATGGGCTCACTCCAAAGAAAAGCAATCCCAACCGCTTCAAAGGCATAGGACTACTTCCAAAGCCTCACTCATATCTACATATGTATCATGAGATAAAGCTCTTTGAAATGAAGTCAACAATCCTCTAACAAAGCAATATACATGTTGACTTAGATGAATATCATAAGACAATTTAGACAATAGAGTCTTAAAATGCCAATCATACTCCCTTACACTTTTAGATAAAACCTATTTGATATCCTTGAGCATGCTAATGCTTTGTTGTTTAAACTCTTTAATGTGAAACTCATCCAAAATGTAGCACACAAATCATTCCACCATAGTCTAATGGGGGTCATACTTCATATACCAACTATGCCCATGCCCTTATAGCGTAGTGGAAAATTGTATTTCCGTCCTATCTAAAGTCACAATTCCCTTAGTGCGCTATAGTAATTAAAACTTGTGCACATGCTTTGTTACTTCCTATATACCTCTATACTTTGGTAAGTGTAGTGACATCTCGAAATAAATTTGAGGTGGTGTCTTTTGAGGCTGATTTGGTGGTGATTATTGAGAAGGTGGATATGGACCTTTCCTTGGGGTAGACCTATCCGTAACTGAACCTCCTCTAGGATTCCCTCCATCCAAAGTGTCTAACCTAATCCTCATGAGCCTCCCACACCCCCTGTTGTGGGCTATGAGCCGCTTGATGAAATCCCATGTGTCTTATTTGTAGTACTAAATTAGACACCCACTCTCTGTGATCTCACAACTCCTACATAAGTTCTTACAACATTTTACATGCTAATACTCTATCCTACCGATGCTTCTAAAAATAATCCTACAAGGGTACTCCCAAATACTGGTGCATGTTGTGCTACCATGGGAAGGTTACTAGTCTGATGCACTTCTTGATTTAACACAAAATGATATCTACCTATATCTTCCGATAACCTTCACTATTCTCTTTCAACTACCTTTGGATCTGGAACACCAAGCACAAGGGCTAGGTAGCCAGGTTGAGTCATATATGTGCTCGTGGTTCTCATTCTCTCCTCTAACGTGCTCTCATCCAAAGCCAATGGGGAATCTCTATTGTGCTTGCCCAAAGTTGGGAAAACCTAACATTGTAGCTCCATGTCTTCCACGAGATCTTCAAAACTTTTATGAGCCATCATTCTTTTTGACTACAACACGACCTCAATTTCCCTCTCTCATGCTTCATTATACTTGAGTTGTCTCTCTTCTCTATTTCTATATTTTTCCAAGGCCACCATCCTTATCCACACCTGCTTCTATCCCTGCGTAAGGTGGGGACTTAGCTAGCCATATAAAATCTCCCCAAATCTATCAAGATCTTGATTGCTAAAGGGATAACATGCAAACAAGATCCTCTATGCTCATAAAAACTTAAACTTAGCTTCCTCCAAGAATGAATATGTAGAAATAGTGTATTCTAATGTATAATTACGCAACAAACCATCCCACCAATGATCTACAACTCTGGTTCACTCCACATGTGCATCAAGAGAGTCGATAATATTCTTGCATCCAAATCCTCGGTATCGATGTCAAGATTTGTTTTATGTGGATGCTGTGAACCACTAGTATAACTCTACTAGGAAAACTCTAAAGAATTTATCATACAACTCATGATAAATTTTGTCTTCCACCCCTTGTGTTCATTAATCCTAGGTCTAGTGATATACCTTTGTGCAAACTAGTATTGTCTATCTTTCACCCAACTTTTAATACTCTCTAGATATAATCGATACACCATCCGTCTGCGTAACATCCCGATAGATAACTTGAAAATAGGTCCCAAAAATGGAACCAAAATGTAGTCTTTTATTTCACTCAATTGATATGTGCAATGGCACCTCATTCCGTCATAACTAAATGCTCACCTGAAGCAAACGTATGTACTAGGTCTCTCCTTTATGTTTGTTTATCAAGATGTTATCATGTATATCCATAATGATAATTAACCATGGACATAGGTGATCCATGGATAGAGGGACATCGTAGGGGTTTTGGGTATGACACAAGATTGGTTGGAAAATATGAAATTGTAACAAGGTAAGAATTGGCCCATGGAGTGGGAACGAGAGTGGGAGTGGGAGCGGGATTTTCAAAAACTAGGAAAGCGGGAACTGTCGTAGGACACAGGTGATCCACAGATCGAGGGAAATCAGGTAGGGGTTACAGTGCGACGACACAAGAAGGAGGTAAGTTTTCTTCACCTATCTCGTGGGCTGACAAGATTCTAGGCCGTAGAAAGGATGTTGTGAATCATCCTCTGAACGAAAACATTATGGCTAGGGAAAAAGATGGGTTGATTAGTCTTGATATCCCTGATGGGTTAGTAGATTAGGCTAGATCTAGGATGGAGTATGCCCTGGTTGGTAAATTTTATGGATCAAGGTTGAATGTAGAATGGTTTCATGAATGGGAAAAAGAAAGTGGAATCCGAAGGGATCACTTGAAATTGCTTCATATGTGAATGGGTTTTTTATTATAAACCTCTCAAACCAGGAGGACTACAAAAATATTTTGCTTGGTGGCCCATGGTTTATGGGTAGATCAAGTCTTTTGATCCAAAAATGGATTCTAGGATTTGATCCATTTAAGGAGAAACTAGATGAGTTGCCTGTGTGGGTTAAGCTTCCGGGTTTGCCTATGGAGTTCTGGGAAAATGAAATTTTAACAGCTATAGCAAATGCATTAGGGTTGTTGGTGGTTTTTGACCCTGTTACAAGGGCAAGAACAAGATTAATGTATGCTCATTTCTGTGTTACTATTCCTGTGGGGAACTTATTAAGAAAAGAAATTCTTCTTAAATCTAAGTTTGGTGAGTGGACTCAGAAGGTAGAATATGAAGCCTCTCCGTTGTTCGCCAGAAATGTAGGAGGATGGGACATGAGCAAAGGCAAGTGTAAGGAGGGTAAGAAAGGGAAGTAGATGTATGAAAAAAAAAGAAAAGGAATCTAGGATGGAAGGGGATAGTTCTTTACAATAAAATTTTGTTTCTTTAAACAAATTTCATTTGTTGGAAGATAAGGAAAAGGAACAGGAAGGTGAACAAAAAAATGATTTTCAAGTTAGAAATGAAAATGTATTGGAGGGTAGGGATTTGAAGGAGGAAGGAGAAAAATCTCAGTATCAAAAGGAGGTTTTGAATGAGGAAGATTTGGGTTTGGAAGATTAGGATTTTAGTGGGGGCATAAGTGTTCCGCAAAGTCCAGTAAAACAGCTTTTAAGTATGTTGGACGCTCAGGAGGAGAAAATGACGTTCCATATGGAAGAAGTTCCTTGTTCTTTCAATTTGGAAAAATCAAAGATGGAAAGGGAAGAAAAAAGGTTTAATACAAGAAGTACTCAAAAACAAGACAAAGGTAAAGTAGATTGTGGGAAGATTCCAACAAAAAAGGAAATTTGACAAATAGGGATAGGAGGGAGAAAGTTGCAGCAAAGGAAATTGATTCAGGAAGACAACGCTCCATTGAGGAGAGTATTTCTCCAAATAAATTGAAATGAAGGTCATCTCATGGAATATAAGGGGGCTAAATAACCCTAATAAACAAAATATTTTGTCCTCTTTTAGAAAGAAGAATAAGCCTGATATTCTTTTAATTCAAGAAACAAAGATGTCTATTGATAAAATGAAGGAGGTGAAGAATAGAGTTTGGTTTAGATATGAGATTCAAAGTGTGTTTTCAGTGGGTGCTTCAGGGGGTGTGGTAAATTTTGGAATCCTGTTGATAGAGAAGGTAAGTTGTTTTTTTATTCTCAGAATCATGTTGCTATTTTGTTTAAAGAGAAACTAGATGGTTCTAAGTGGATTTTCTCTAATATTTATGCTCCAAATTCAATGATGGGAAGAAGAAAGCTTTGGGCTAATATTAGTCATTTTTGTAGTCAGTATAATGAGTTAAATTGGTTAATTGGTGGGGATTTTAATACTCCTCTTTTTATGGAAGATAAAAAAGGGGGTCGGGGTTTATAGTGATAGTATGGAGGATTTTGCTGACTTTATAACTTCCTGTAATTTGGTGGATATTGAATTAAGAGGATCCTCTTCACTTGGTCAAACAGGAGATTGGGGGATGATTTGATTCAAATCAGGTTGGATAGGTTTTTTATAAATGTCTTGGTTTTAAAACTTAGTTGGGTTTGTGGTGGCTCTTCCTCAAATCAGTTTAGATCATAGTCCTATTAGCCTTTAAACTAGACTAAACAATGAGGTAGGTGGAAGACCTTTTAGGTTCTTTAAGATGTGGCTTCAACATCCTGGTCTTGGGGAAGAGGTTAGGATGAGTTGGAAAAGTAATGTTAGAGGTAATCCAATGTTTAAACTTGTGGCAAAATTGAAACTCCTAAAGTCTAGGTTTAAGGTTTGGAATAAAGAGATCTTTGGTAACATTTTTTCTCAAAATCTAAGATTAGGGAAGCTTTGAAGAGGATGGAGAAAGAGGTGGAGTCTTCTAGTTTGAATATAGAGTTGTAAGATAAGGAGAAATATCTATTGTCCGAGTATCATAATTTGGAAGCTAAAGAGGAGGCCTATTGGAAACAAAATTCTAGGGTGCAATGGTTAAAGGAGGGAAATAGGAATACAAAGTTTTTTCATCTCTCTGCTTCATGCATAAGAATAGAAATTCTATTGGGGAAATTGAGGATGAGAGGGGTTTGTTGTTAAGTAATTAGGGTGATGTTTCTCAAGAATTTGTTAGATTTTTCTCTCATCTACTTTCAGCTGATAAGGATCCTGATTTGGGTAAGGAAAGTGACATTGCAAATCTTTTTGAAATTGTTATTTCTCATCAGGAAAATATAGAGTTGATAAAAATCCCTTCTTCTGAGGAAATTGCAACTACTATTTTTGACCTTGATGGGGATAAATCTCCGGGCCCTGGATGGTTTTCCTGCTTTGTTTTTCCAATCCTTTTGGGAAATTATTCATAAGGATGTGGAAGAAGTTGTCCAGGACTTTTTGAAAGTGGAAAATTATTGAAGGAAGTTAATACAACTTTCATTGCTCTTGTTCCTAAGGTGCAAGGGGGAAAAAGTGCCGATTATCATCCTATAAGCTTGTGTAATACGGTGTATAAGATAATAACAAAGATTATATCTTCAAGATTAAAAGGTTTGTTGGAACACTTTATTTCAGAAAATCAAGGAGCTTTTGGGGAAGGAAGACATATTCTGATAGTGTGATAACTATTCATGAGCCGGTTCACTCGATCAAGTTTCTAAAAGGGAAACTATGATTCTTAAAATTGACATGAACAAAGCCTATGAAAAAAATTTCATGGAGATTCCTAAAATTATTTTGGGGAAATTGGGTTTTCATTGACATTTTATATATATCATTATGGAATGCATTTTTACTCCTAAATTTTCTATTTTAGTTAATGGGAAGGTAGAGGGATTCTTTTCTTCAGGGAGGGGTCTGAGACAGGGTGATCCCCTTTCTCCTTTCCTTTATATCATTATGGCGGAAATTTTGAGTAGACTTTGTGTGGACTATCAATAGAAAAACAAATTGCATGGTTTAATCATTTCTAATGGTCTTGATCCTATAATATTATAGCAATTCATGGATGATACTTTCCTTTTGGGAAATACAACCTAGATAGAGGCTCTAGGTTTTAAAGAAGTTGTGTAGGATTTTGAGGAAGTTACGGGTCAGCTCATAAATTTTAGGAAAATATTTGTTCTGTTTTTCAATGTGGATATGGAAATCCAAACCAGAATTGTGGATATTTTGGCGTGTTCTATAGAAGAGTTGCCATGTACTTATCTTGGAATGCCATTGTTTAGAGGTAGAATGCAGATGGAATGCTGGAATCCCCTTATTTTGAGGTTTCAAAAGAAGTTTTCAACTTGGAAAAGAACTTTGATTTCTCAAGCGGTGAGCTTCAATCGCGCAGAGTTGTCTCCAAAGTATGGTGGTTTATCTTATGTCTATGTTTGTAATGCCTACAAAGATTAAACACATTATTTCTAAGATCTAATGTAGGTTTCTATGGTCTAGAATGGAATCTAAAGATAGAATTCCTTTGGTGGCTTGGGATAAAGTTACCCTTCCAAAGGGAGTTGGGGGTTCGGGGTTGAAAGATATTAAAAGTATGAAGTTAGCTCTTATGGCCAAAATTAGATGACACTTGGAGCATGAGAAAGGTTTATGGGTCAAAATTCTAAAGTCAAAGTATTTAATGGATAATTAGGTAGCTTTTGTCTCTAATGATGTGCTTCTGAAGGATCCTTCTTCCGGAATGGTCTAGGTAAATGTAGGGATATGTTGTTAAAAGGCCGCAAATGGCTGATTGGGAATGGGTCAAAAATTAAGTTCTGGGAAGATTGGTGGTTATTTGATGCCCCTTTGGCTAGTCAAGCTCCTTTAAGGGATATCGTGGATCACTTCCAATTGACTATGGGTGTATGGATTAGAGACTATTGGGAGGATTCTAACTAGGCATGGACTTGGAAAATTTTGGATAGGGAAGGGATGGATGATGCTTAGCAGGCTAGCATAAGAACTTTAAATCAAAATTTAAGAGGTTTGCATATTTTGGTGGGTCAGAGGGAGGATGAGATGTTTTGGTCTATGACAAGGGATGGCAGATACATGGTAAAGTTAGGGTATGTTATTGCTAGGAATTTCCCTCCTCCACAAGTTGTGTGGAAAAATCTTTGGGATAAAGATCTTATCCCTAAAGTCAATTTGTTTTTATGGCATGCTATTTAGAACAAGGTTTTAACTATTGATAATCTACAGAGAAGAGGTATGATGATTCCAAATTGGTGTGTTTTATGCAAAAAGAATAATGAATCGATTCAACATCTTTTTATGCATTGTCCTTTCTCCCAGAAAGTTATGGCTCATATTTTGAATTTTTTTCAAATAGTGTGGTTCTTACCGGAGACTTTTGCTAACTGGTATGAACAATGGGTTAGTCCTTTTGTTTCTTTGAATCTGTCTAAGGCCTAGAGTTTGGTTTTGCCTCATCTCTTGTGGGGAATTTGGCTTGAATGGAATAGTAGAATTTTTAGAGAAAAACAAAAAAACCCTAATAGGGTGGGAAGTGATATTTTGGGAGCTTTGAGAAATAATATTTCTATAGTAAAGATTAAGGAGAAAGGGGATTGCCTTACCATGAGAAGGAAATTATTCTTTCTTTAGGAATGATTGTGAAGAATTCTTCTATGGCTAAGATTATGGAGAGAAGAAGTGCAAAATGGGCTACTCCTTCTGATGGGTGGCTGAAGTTAAATTTTGATGGTGCTGCTAAGGGGAGTTTGGGGTTAGCGACGGTTTGGGAAATTATCAGAAATGAAATTGGTAAGATGGTGGCTACTTATGCTAGGCCATTGGTTTTAAATCTAATAACTATGTAGAGGCCTATTCTATGTTAATTGGGTTACATTGGGCAAAGTCCTTACATATAAAAAAGCTTTATGTGGAAGGAGATTCCCAATATATTATTAATGTAATGAATGGTAAGGTAAGACATCATATTAATATAGATCCCATTATAAGGGATGCAAAATCTATAATGTCAAGTTTTGAAGATATTATGTTTAAGCACGTGTTCGAGAAGCAAATGAATGCGCTGACACATTAGCTAATTTTGGTATGTTAGTTAATCATAAAAATTGGTGGTGGTATGAGGGAGGGGTTAATGCTAAGTATAAAGGACAAAATTTATGTAGAAAGGAGGATTCATGCTTGAGTTTGGGAGTGTTGTGATTTGGGAAATAAATTCATTGTGGTGTATTTATCCTTTCAAATCATTAGTTTGACTACCATGGGTGGGAGGTGGATTTTCAAACATATGGTTAAGAGTTCCGTATGTATCTACTTCACTTTTTTAGAAGGCAGACAAAGATGGGGGTGCTAGGGTTTGGGTGGAGCTGCCATCCTCTTCCCTCTCGCAACAAGATGCTTTTATTTGGGGTCTGTTCAAAGAGGGTGGTATTTCCTACTTTATTCAAAGTTTGAGGGGTTCAGATGATGTTATTTCATGAGAGTTTTCTCTATCTTGGAATAAGGGTCTGGTTTTGATGAGAGGGGTAAGTTTTTTAGTGTCTAAATATTTAATTGGTAACGTAACCAAAATGGATTGTGAAGGTAGAAAAGTTTATAAGGATAGATCTCGTCTTCAGGAAGAGGTACATATTTTCTTGGAAAATGAGGAAAGAATTTGTTTTATGGAGGATGGAATTGCTTGTAACTCTTTGCTAGGTCGGTGGGTAGAGGTTTGTTTTCATCTTATGAAGTATATTACATTGGATGGTAGATACAAGAAGGTACATTCTCAACATCTTATGTTCTTCTAAACCATTTCAGGTGAAATAGAAAGATTAGTATTCCGTTTTATATTTTCAACTCTCTGAGTGATTTTGAATACTAAGGGGGTCAGTGGGCATCTAGGTAGTGATTGGGAAGATTACATTCCATTGGCTGATCGAGCCAAACTTTTGAAAATCAAGGAGAGGGCTGTGAAGGAGCTAAATGTAGTGTCGATTTACAGGATTTAGCTGGTGAGGAGGTGGAAGAAGGGGAGAAAGATTCGGTCTTTGTTTTTTTGGCTAGTAAATTAGAAGCCTTGGAAGAATATGTAACCCAAGTAAAAGATCAGAAAAAAAATTTCTTAGGGGAATGCAGAGGTCGAATGGGGAGATTAGAGCTTTGGAGAATAGGGTGGATACCCTTCAAGGTTTGGTGGTGAGCGTTACAAGTAAAAAGAGACAGTTGATCATTTCGTCCTCTGAGGAGGAAGACAGCTATGTGGGAGGTGTGGAAGGAGTTGGGCCAAGCTCTTCGCCCAGGCCGAGGAATAAATAGGTTCTTTTGTGGCCTTCGTGTTGATCGGTGGTTTTTTTGTATAGGTGTTTTTGTTGGTTTTGGTTGGGCTTTTTGTGGATAATTTTTTCCCATTGATCCTGCTCTGTTTTCTTTTAGTTTGTTTTTTTAATAGATATTAAGTATCATTTTAAACTTATTGTAATATTTTTTTTATAACTAGTCCTTTGGAGCCTTTTTCCAAAATATTATCCTTTAAAAAAGCTTACTTGGAAACACATATAATAAGGAAACATAAAATATTAAACTATAACCAAGATCAAATTCACCATGTAAACATCATACTCATTCATGTCAACAATCATATTCCATCCACAATTGTCCATCATAACACCGTAATTCATTACATTATGAATCAATACATAGTAATCATTGCACTAGTGCGTTAGATCATGCACGCAAGTATTAAACCCTAGATCTATTAAAAAATAACATAACACTCTTAGACATCCATGAAATCCTTACAATAATGGTATACTTCAAGTATATATATAGAGGTGGGGACATGCATTTCACCGCCTACGAAATTTCCTAATAATAGGTATGCCCAAAAATATACATGCATACTAAACATGCATGATTTTTCATAACAACTAATAATAGATTATCCTATAAATAATACTTTATTTTAATCCTATTAAAAGCCTTCAAGTGTGTGCTTAATATGTATGTTCATTCTCCAAAAATATATTTTGCTTAGACACCAAGTCATCATGCTTTATATCTTTGCTTGGTCGGCACTCCATCCCACTTTTCTATTTTTAGCTCATGATAAAAAAAATGGATGTGTCCCGAATTCAGTCTATTCATGCATGCAGGTCCCACATGTCACCCTATTCCTATATGCATGCACCCTCCCGTGTACCATCCTTAATCTTGTGCGTGTGCTCCTATGTGTTTCCCATCTAATCCTTAGCATTTTCCTCTCGACCAACAACTTGCATAAAAATTTATGAGAATTTTAATATTGTATGTTGATCCACACAAGTGACTATGAAATTGCAAAATGTAAAAATACAAAACAACCCCAAAATCTTGAAATTGCAAAACTAAAAATTATGATATTACAAATTGTAAAGTTATGAACTATGAAATCAGTAGATTACAAAACTATAGATTAAAAAACTATAAAATGGTGAACTCGCAAAACCAAATTACAAACTACAAAACTACAAACTGTGAAATTTCATATTACAAAACTATGAACTACAAAATTGTAAAAGTATAAATTATGAAATAGAATATTGTAAAACTATTAAAATGTGAACTACGAAATTGCAAATTACAAAAGCGTAAAACTATGAACCTACAAATATTGTTGTGAACTCTACTGGGCCTTAGAAAATAGCTAAGTATTGGAACGTGCATGCAAGACCAACAGAGAAAACACACATAGGAGAGTATATGATGAATATTTGCATGGATAACAATATTCACACATGGGAGATAGAAAAGAGTGCTCAAGGATTACTTTAGGAGAGTTGAGGACTTAGTCAATTTTGGGAAAGATGTTAAATATAGAGGTGGAGTGGGCACCACACAAGGGAAGATTCCATGTAGGAAGAAGTCTATTTTTGGAGTGAGGAACTAGTAGTTTGAACTGGAGTATGAAGACTTGGAGGATACACAAGGATATTTTGGGACAAGTGGAAGATCAAGAGACATGCAATGTTTTGGGCTTAAAATAGGACTAGAACTAAAGTTATCTATAGAAGATATATTGTTATAAGAGCTTGCATGCTCTCTTGTTATATTTGTAAGCAGTGCATGGCTATTCTTAGCATGCAACCTATTTTTAGGATGCTTAGGAGGTGAAGGGAAAGTCCCCACCCCTATATATATGTGTTGATTTGCATATTTTAAGATATTTCTAACTTTTAGTAGAGTTATGTTTGTTTATGAGTGCACATGAACTATGGTGATACTCTTATGTATGTATTTAGCTTCTGTGTTTTACAAAGATTAATAGAATGGATATTTTTGGTTGCATATTGGTTATTGACTTATCTCGTAAGAGGATATTTCATAGTAAACATGATCTTGATTCTTATTTAGCTCATTCTTGCATATGGTTGTAATCTAGATCTAGTTGTGGTTTATCCTTACATGGTTGATATCGATTTGGCTAGTATGATTATGGATTATATGTCTTTTATGTTATGTACTTGACAAATCTTCCACAAAAGAGGGACTTGGAACCCTTGCACACTTCGGATGAGCACTCAAATATGTCTGAGTGATGTGTCAGCGTGCCTTGGGCAGTTCATGGTAAAATAAAAGACTACATTTTGGTTTTTTTCTAGGACCTATTTTCAAATTACTACAAGGATGTTGCATTATGAAGATGTATGGGTTAACCTTCATCAGTATTGAGAGTTGGATAGAAAATTTAGAGGAATATTTTTCTCACAGATATAACACTAGACCTAATTTTGATGTACTTGTATAGGTTGAAGAGAATCTATATCACGATCTCTATGAGAAATTACTTTCTTGTTTTCCTATAGAGTTATACGAGTGCCTAGTAGCATATGCATCAAAAAGAAATTAGAGGTATAGAACTATTGTATGAACTCAAGAAGATTACTAGACTTTGTGTGATGTTGATTTGGCTTGGACACATGTTGTAGATCATTGGTGGGGTGGTGTCTTGAATATCTATACATTGGAGTACATTGTTTCTACTTATTCCTATCCATAGGTTCTTTGAGTTCTAGTTATTACATGAACCTAGAGGATCTTATTTGCATGTTATCCCTTTAGCGATTAAGATCTTGATTGTGACTCTAGATTTGGAAGAGTGACCTATGGCTAGATAAATCCTGCCAAGCGTAGGGGAAAGAATAGGTGTGGTGAAATATGGCAGACCTAGCGGTAGAAAGGAAGAGAGAAGAAATGTGGCTTAATTTTATTGAAGCGTATGAGAGGGACTTGACAAAGTAGTGTGATGTTGAATAATGAATGGTGTTGCGGAGAGAGATGGCTTATGAAGGATTTAGAGCTCACATAGAAGACGTGGATCCAGAGCATCTGGTACTCCCCCATTTGGGTAAGCATGGCAAGGAGCCCTCTTCAAATTTAGATGAGAGTGTGTCTAAGGAAGAATAAATAAGAGTCATGGGCATACATCTTATCCCACCTAAAAACCTAGCCCTTGCACTTGGTGTTCTAGTTCCTGAGATAGTTATTGAGAATCAGGCTAGTGTAGGTGCTTCAGTAGCAATAGGTAGATTTCATTTTCCATTAAATTTAGGAGTTAATCAGATAGCACATTCATCTATGGCGGCACAAACATCATCTTTAATATTTGGGGTTGCATTGGAGGTATATTTTCTAGCGCGTTTGTAGACACCTAAAATTAACACCGCTAATTCCCATGTCTATGTCTGCTAGCACCCCTTTCATTATCACATCACTATCAAATTATACATTAAATTTAGTATCACATCACTATCCTCTTATACATTAATCCATTACTATCATATTTTACATTAAATCCTAATCCTAAGAATTATTCCCCTCATCATATTTATTCCCTATAAATATTCTTCTACAACTACTAAATCCTATTTTATCCTCTCATAAACCATCCTTAACCACCTAGAATATTCTTAAAACAAAACAAAATCTAAATCAAATCATAGAAAAAATAAATCAAAATCAAATCATATCTAACTAAATCAAAATCAAATCATATCTAAACCTATTCAAATCAAATCATATATAGCCTTATTTGAAAGCAGTTTTAACCATTATCCACCTCAAACCACTTGCAAAAACTAAATTAGATAAGGCCAAAAATGAAATCTATAACCTTAACCATTTAACAACATTCCCAACTTGTATAACCACTTGCAAACCTAATTAGATAAATCCAAAACAAAATCATTAATTCCCTAACCATCCAACAATATCCTTGATCTGCATAATCATTTTCCAACACACCCACAAACAAATTTCTCGATCTGGGAGGTTGTTTCAACAACTTTCCTATATTTCCCGGATCATCAAAATTCCCAAATCCTTGACGATCCTCTTCTCATTGTGAAACTCTATAAATACAAGTTCCATGCCTTCAATCGAGTTTAGTTGATAGTCACCTAGAGTTAGCCTTCGACAAGACATTCTTCAAAGCATCCTTAAGGAAATCTCATTATTTTATTTCTCTCTTCATCACCATATTGCTTCTCTATCTCTTGAGGCCATTAACACATCCTAGAGCTCAACTCGGTGCATCACCTGCAGCTTTCTCCTCTTGGCTATCATCACCTTTGCAGCCTCATCTATTAGCACCCCAAACATCAAGAATCCTTTCCTTAGTCTTTGGAGATTGATCACACATCTAGGAGTTGATTCAACACCAATAGTATTCCCTTCTCAATGCATCTAAACATCCAACAAATCAAGCAAAACCTTTGGGCATCCACAACCTTCTCCTATCTGGTAACATCATCCTTTCAGTCTTATTCGTCAATTGGAATCAGGTAAGTACCTTTCATTTACATTATTGTCTTAATCACTTATCATTTAACAAATTTTATTAATCCTTTCTTATACCTTTATCAAACTAAACATCTTTTGCGGTAATCACCGATGATCGGCCTCAATCGTCGATGATTCCCCCAATCAACAGAGATCCCTATCTATGATCCAAAACCGAGGGTTTCGGACTTAAGGAACAGATTAACAAATGTGCCAAATGAATTGCAAAACAACTATCTCTCGAAAAGAGATGTAAATTACTCAAAGACTTCAAATACATCAATTATCTCTGCCAAGAGATGTCTATCTCTTCTTCCTAGTTACATATGTATTTATAATACTTTATAATACTTTATAATACTTTATAAATACGAAGGTCACCAGATCTCGAGGAGACGAGGTGTTTCATCTTCCAAGACTTACATGTGCACTAATTTTGCGAAACATACTATTTTTAGAATTTACTATTTTTAGACAGCAGTACAAAAATCACAATTTGGGCCCCTTAAACGCGGATTTCGGGGGTCAAACATTGCCGAAAAAAGTTCGCACCTTCTCATCACATTCTACACATTCCAAGCTTTCCGTTGCCTTTTGAACGAGTCAATCGGAGCTACGGTGCAAAAGTTATGGTCTCTGGAAGTTGTGCCACTAGAATTGCTGCCTGGATCATTCCTCCCTCCTTCAGAAGCAATGGTCCCCATTGCATTAAGATGCCCCATCAGCTGTGGAAATTGCTTCTTTACCTAGTATGCAGTGAGCCATTCACCTTGGTGACTGAGATTTCCTTTCTTTATCACACGATAGAGTTGAATAGGTTGTCCTCTGGTGGTCTTAGTCAAATTGTCCACAATCTGATCTTCTTCAGCTGGGGAAAGACTTGCTGGATTGAGCTCGAGATGTCCAATTGTTCTCATTGTGGATCAAGTATCCAACAAAGGTGGATGGTATGGCTTGAGGAGGTCCACATTGAAGATGGGGTGCAGACCAAGGTAGGGTGGAAGATTCAACTCGAAAGCATTTTCCCCTACTTGCTTAGTGAGAGTGTAAGGACCATACCAGAGAGGTCGAATCTTTCTGTGTGGACCTGCAAGTCGTTCCTTCTGAAGCCGCAACCAAACCTTATCACCAACCTGGAAATGATGCGGAATCCTGTGTTTATCATGGCGATTCTTATATTTTTTATTCATTTTCTGTAAAATGTCATGGACTTGGTGCTGAATGTGCTGGATCTGCTCAACAAACCTTGTCGCCTTTTCTGCTTCACTTTTTCCATGAAGTGTGAATTCCATGGCAGGAATTGGGATGCATACATCAATGGGAGCCATAGGTTGGAATCCATAACAAGCTTGAAAAGGACTGTGTTTAGTGGAGCTGTGCAGGGCTCGATTGTATCCATGTTGTATGTATGGCAGGGCCTCGTCCCATGTGCGGGAGTGCTTGGAGTGGTACATACGAAGCATGTGAACAATTAGGCGATTCACCACTTCTGTTTTCCCATCAGTCTGTGGGTGAAAGGATGTGGACTTCATCAACTTTGTATCTAGCATTCCCCATAAGGTGGACCAGAAGATGCTCAGGAACCTGCTATCCCTATCAGAAACAATAGACTTGGGAGCCCAAAGTTGATCCATACATGACTCGAAATAAATTTTAGCAAAGATCTTCGCAGAAAATATTTTTCTTACAGGAAACCATTACAGCCATTTTAGAAAATCGATCAACTACAACAAAAATACCATCATTCCCATGTTTCGAAGTTGGCAAACCTGAGAGGAAGTCCATCGAGACAGATTCCCAAGGCTTGGTTGGTTCTGGCAATGGTGTGTACAATCCCTGTTTCTTGTTAGTTGGCTTAGCAATTGCACAAGGAGTGCAGGACTTAATATACTTCACCACATCAGTCCTTAGATTAGGCCAGTAGAAATGCTTCTGAAGTACTGCCAATGTCTTGTCCACGCCAAAGTGCCCTGCGGTCTTGCTGAAGTGTGCTTCCCAGATCATCTTCTGTTGTTCACTTGCTGGAACACAGATGTGTCCCATATGGCAGAGGAGATTATCCTGTAGATAGAAATCAGAGACATGTTTTCCTTCACAGAGGGCCTGATATGTGTCTGAAAACTCAGGATCCTTCTCATACAAACTGCACCAACTTGAAGTCTCATGTCCACAGAGATCAAGAATAGTTGTGAGGGCTGCAATTGGAGGGCGGCTTAGGCAATCTGCTGCTGAATTGGCACTTCCCTTCTTATGCTTTATTATCAGGTGAAACTGTTGTAGGTATGTGGCCCATTTCTGGTGTCTCTCATTCCTCAACTTGCTTTGTGTCTGAAGGAACTCCAAAGGCCTATGGTCAGTGTGGATTACTGTCTCCTTCCCCAGAATGTAGTGTTTCCACTGCTTACATGCCTGGACAATGGCATAAAGCTCCTTATCATATATTGGGTACTTCCTGACCGTGTCATTGAATGTTTCACTATGGTATGCAATAGGGTGGCCATGTTGCATGATAACAGCTCCCAAGGCATACTCAGATGCGTCTGTCATCAGCTCGAATGGATGATGTAGATCAGGAAGGGAAAGGACAGGGGCTGAGCATAACCTTTCTTTCAGCCCTTCAAATGCTTTCTGTTGTGCTTCCCCCCATTGAAATTTAGCCTTGTTCCCTCCTTTAGTCACCTGATTGAGTGCCCAGGAAATATGTGAGAAACCCAAGACAAACCGGCGATAGAAATTGGCAAGGCCTAGGAAGCTACGAAGCTCTGTAAGATTCTTTGGGGTAGGCCACCTCTGAATAACCTGAATTTTCTCTGGGTCGACATGGACTCCTTCCTCATCCACGACGTAACCCAAGTACTGGACCTTTGTCATCCCAAATGTGCACTTATCCAGATTTGCATACAGTTTGTGCTTCCTGAGGGTCTGAAGTACTTCTCGAACATGTTGCAGATGCCTCTCCCAGGTCTGGCTATAAATGAGTATATCATCTAGGTAGACCACTACGAAGGAATTGGTGTAGGGCCGCAAGATGTCATCCATCATCCGCATGAATGTTGCAGGTGCATTAGTTAGTCCGAAAGGCATGACCAACCATTCGAATAGGCCTTCACGAGACTTAAATGTAGTTTTCCAAACATCGGTGGGCTCGATAGGGATCTGGTGATAGCCAGATTTGAGATCAATTTTGGTGAAAATTTTGCACCGTGGAGCTGGTCCAGCAAATCATCAATCCTTGGGAGGGGGTAGCGATTCTTCACAGTGATTTTGTTCAAAGCCCGATAGTCTATGCAAAGTCTCCATGTTCCATCCTTCTTTGGCGCCAAGACAATTGGACTTCCACAAGGTGAAGAGCTTGGCCTAATATGTCCCTTTTGAATCAATTCCTGGAGCTGCCTCTTGATCTCCTCATTTTCAAGGACTGACCTGCGGTACACAGGGCTATTGGGTAAAGGAGACCCTGGACCAAATCAATAACATGTTTTACCTGACACTGAAATGGCACTCCTTTAGGTGTCTGGAATAGATCATCATACTCAGTTATGATTTGGTTGAGCTGCTTTTGTTGTTGTATTGAGTGCATGTTCATGGAGGCTGCAACAATTTTGTTTGTAGGTTTTGGCCTGATCATCAAGACGACAAACTGTTTGGTTTTCTCCACTAACTTCTTACATTGTTTGGCACTGATGAGGGAGACATATTTTGGGGGAATGACCTCAGGTATCCGATAACGTCGACTCCCAATGGTAATGGTGACCCTTCTAGGTCGTGACTCATAGATGCCATGTCTATCCCACATAAATGGCTGGCCTAGGAGCACATCACAAACATCTAATGGAGCAACATCACACATGACTTCATCATGGAAGGGCTTGATGGCATATGGAAGGAGGCATTGTTGTGTGACTTGGAGGTCTCTTCCTGGGTTTAACCACCCAATACTATATGGTCAGATGTGGCTTTACAGGAGGTTTAGGCTTTTACAACATCAACAAAATTAAATTCTTCTGACTTCCACTATCAAGGATAAAATGCAGTGGCTTACCTTTTACCCAGAGCTTGGAGTGGAAGAGCCTTTCCTTCTCATCCATATTCTTGACTTTTGAGGTGGCAATGATCACATCCGGATCAGCATCTATAATTTCATCATCTTCATCCTTAACCTCGTGGTCTGAATCGCTTTGTGCAGAGAGTGTCAAGAAGATGATTCGGCGAGTAAGGACTTGATGGCTCGACATTCTTCCTTGGAGTGGCGATTTGTTTTGTGGAGGTCGCACCACTTCCCTGTCTTCTCCTTCTGCATCTTATTTCCTTGCGACTCCTTCTGTTTCCAACCTTGACCTCGGGTCTGGCCTTCTTTATCATTCTTCCCCCTCACGGGTTGGTTCCTAGCAGTCCTCCTTTTGTGCTTTTGTTCAATCTTGACTGAAAACTTGTATGCCTCACCGAGGGTTTGAAACTGAAAGAATTCCAAGTCCTCTCGGATGCTCCATTGTAGGCCACTACGATATTTTAGAATCCTATGTTGTTCTGTGTCTTGAATGCCCAATCTTGCAGATAAAGAATGAAATTTGTCAGTATAATCTTGAACCGACTGGTCCTTACCTTGACGAAGTTGCTGCCACTGTATGTACAGTTCATCATAGGCCCCAACAGGGTAATATTCTTCCTTTATGGCATCCACGAAATCATTCCATGTGGGTTCCTCTGTGATTCCTAGCTCATCCCTTTCGAGCCCATTCTTATACACACCCCACCAATTTTTGACAGCAAGAGATGATTTCAATAGAGAAAATGTTATCTTTTCCTTATCAGTAAATTGATTGACAGAAAAATATGAGGTCAATTGGTCCAACCAGTTCTCTACTGCATCAGAATTGATCTTACCTTCAAAAATAGGAATGTCGAAATTTACTTGCACCTTGAATGGAGTCGGGGCACCAAAGGACTGATTTACAGATGAGGAGGCATGATTTCCTACTTGTAGTTGTTGCAGAATTTGGGTGAATTGTTGTAGCATCTGATCCTTTTGCTCCCTAAGAGCTTCATTCACCATATTTTTGAGAGGATCATCCATCCAGGTGTTGTCTGCCATTGGAGGTCGCTTGCAGCAAACAAGCAAGTATTCTGAAGGATCGTGTGTGGACCACCCAAGATTTTTGTATTCCTGACCTCGTTCTGGGGATCATACACTCTCAAGATGACTTAGCTCTGATACCACTGATCCAAAACCGAGGGGTTTCAGACTTAAGGAACAGATTAACAAATGTGCCAAATGAATTGCAAAACAACTATCTCTGAAAAGAGATGTAAATTACTCAAAGACTTCAAATACATCAATTATCTCTGCCAAGAGATGTCTATCTCTTCTTCCGGTTACATATGTATTTATAATACTTTATAATACTTTATAATACTTTATAAAGATGTGGAAGGTCACCATCCTCGAGGGAGACGAGGTGTTTCATCTTCCAAGACTTACATGTGCACTAATTTTGCAAACATACTATTTTTAGAATTTACTATTTTTAGACAAAGATTACAAAAATCACAATTTGGGCCCCTTAAACGCGGATTTCGGGGTCAAACATTGCCGAACAAAGTTTTGCACCTTCTCATCACATTCTACACATTCCAAGCTTTTCGTTGCCTTTTGAACGGAGTCAATCGGAGCTACGGTGCAAAAGTTATGGTCTCTGGAAGTTGCGCCACTATAATTGCTGCCTGGATCAATCTATCGGGTAATTTATCACAAAAACTTGTCTTTCTAATATCTAGAGCTCAATCCTGACCATTACTATCTTTACAAGTGTCCATCAAGTCCCATCAAGATCCTCTAAGCCATATGCAACATTTTATTATTTATCCAGATCAAACAAATTATCTCGCTTTCCTTTGTGAGCACATATCCATCTACATCATTTCTCCTTTGAGCCATACTATGATTCCTCAAATCCCTTTGGATCAGGAATAACCAGAAGAGAGTAGTATATAGCCTCAAACCGCATCAGTCCCTTTTCCTTTCCATTATCGGTTATATCATCTATTATCATTTTACTTTATCATTAACGAATTAATTTCTTGAACATATATTAACATCATTACAAGGAAATCTGCCATATATCTATTTAATACCATATTTTTCTTAGTTTCTTTGAGCATAGGTTTATTTGCAGGAAAGGAACTTGTACACATCTATCACAGAGCGCATATACAATGCTTGAAGGAGCGATTAAACCTGGAGTAGGAAAAATTATTTGAGATTCCTCATAAATATATTGATGACTTAAAGGAGGTTTGTAAGATGGTATGCCAAGAAAACACCATTCCTTTGTTAGGGAATGGTTAAGGAGAAGATACCACATGCTGGAGTTGAGCATGATAGACATATATTTCATGTGAACTTACCTCCTCACTATATTGATTATGACAAAGAGATAACATTCAATGTAGTCATTGATGGATGGATGTTGAGTAATATACTTGATTGTACAGTGCATAAAAGAATGTAATCATATTATATGCATGGAATCAAATGGGAGGCCAACATTATAGCCATCTTCAAATGTGATGTATATGGTGAAGAGATATAAAGCCATGCCCATTGGAATCTTGAAGGATGCCACTTTTTACTATACGAGGGCTAAGTTTACTAAGGACTTTGAGGTCTTGGCACTTACAGTAGACAATTTTCTAGCTTTATGTGAATAATGTTGATATTCGCTTTAATAATGGTTATATAATTTTTGAGAACAATGAAGAGGACATGATTATTCCTTTGTGAGATGGAAAATCTTCACCTTATATGGAGACATCAAGTGAGGAAGATATTACTCGGATTTATGTGTGCACCATTAGAGACCCCGAAGTGTTTGAGACATCAAAGGAAGGTATTATTCAATGGAATGATACATAGTCTATGAGTGATACAACCAGTGTTTCTTGTGACAAATGGACACATGGTGCATGTTCAATGAAAGGTTTTGCAAGAGCTATTGAAATGGGGTAAAAAAACTTAAGAACCCCAAATCCTTGTGTAAAATCCCCTCAATGGACCATATGATAAGAAATGAGAAAGGAATCCTATTTGCATGCATTAACTTGAAGTAAAAAAGCAATTTAAACAAATGAAATCAACCTCTATTCTTGAAAGCTTAAAGTAAATAAACCTAAAAGGATCTAAGCAATCAGTTTATGCTTCAAGAGAATGGGATCTTACCATTACTATCTTCAAGGCCAATGGTTCTTCCCATTTACTCCATATTGTGTGGTAGAGATGCAAAAGCAAAGCAAATAGGTCTATAGAATGAAATGAATCTACTAATCCTAGCAATAATACTATAGTTTAGGTTAGAGGGAAGAAGTGCTCTTAGAAATGAGAGGGGGTAGTAGGCTATTTATAGTTTTCCATTTGGGAAATGGGAGGATTTTTGGTGCATGTGGGACTAAAAAGGGAGTCAACAAGTAAATTAGCAAGTCAAAGTAACATTTGACTAGTTTTAGAGAGAGGTTGATCATGGTTAAGACTAGCTAACCATGTTTAGAGGGTAATTAATCCTATTTAGAGAGAAATTAGGTTTCTAAGAGGGTTCTGAAAGGCTTAATCAATCCAATGAAGTGGATTGATATTCTAGGGAGCTAATAGAGGTGGTAAAGAAGAGAATATTTAGCCAAGAAGAGGTTATTATAACCTATTTAATTAGTTTACAAGAGGAAATACGACCAAAAGAGTGTTGTAAGAGGGGAGTTAGATAGATCTAACTGATGAGATGTCATAAATTTGTGAGGAAGAGAATAATAAGTGCAATATTAGAAATAATAGTGCTTTGAAACTACAGGTGTCTACATTTTCCCCTCTTTGGGGTGACGTAAGCCACGTCACTTCAAAGAAAGTAGACAAACGTAAATGAGTAGAAAATTTTGAAGGGGTAGAATAAAAATTAATGGGGTGAAGGATGAAGTATGCCCCCTTGAGTGTCGATGGGGTGACGGAGAAACTCGATCAATGATAAAAAAGAGAGTAGGAGAGAAAGCGAGAAGAAAGGAGATGAGAAAGTAAAATGGTATATTGAGCTATCCACAAACCAATGCCTTATAGAAACAATATAGAATCATCATTTTTCTTAGAATTCTCATCATTGGTTCTTATTAAAATGTAAGCATACGATAGAGGTATAAAATAACATGAAAAGCCAAGATACAAACAATGGTATTGTGCTAAAACTGACCAAATATATGAAACATACACGAATGCAATGCAATACAAGAAATAAACAATCTCACCTAATAGGGAAATAAGTACAATCACACACACTTAAACCAACAATGTTTAAGATAGTTGCAAAAATATTGTGTTATCGAGATGTAGTCCCAAATGTTCTGATAAATGACAAGGGTGAAGGATGATGCCCCAAGTAATGTGTATAGTGTAAGGGAAATGATGGAGGATACTTGGGTCCATCAAAAATCAAATTGCATGACGAAAATGTACCACGAAACCGATAGTTCCCCGAGTATAGACAAAGTAAGCAACGTAGCTTTTGTAGGTGATTGAATATTTAGATGATTCGTGAGTCGTTGTTTCAAAATATTTGAAAATGTCAGCAAGATATGGGATGAGTTCCATGTGAGAGACACAAATTTCAGCTGTAGATGAACGGTTTACCAAGTTTTAGTCTATTTCCGAAGTATTTCAATGTTTTTGTTTTAAAATGGTTTTACAATTTTTTAGATTTTTCGATTGGTCGGCAGAATTTGTATAAGAGATCAAAGATCTTGTAAAAATATGTGCAACTACCTAAAGGCAAAGGCAAAGGTGCCAAGGAGCATAGAAAGTGGCCTCGACAAGAAGAATTACAAGCCAAAAATAATTATTTAATAAAAATAATCATTATGACAGTGAAAAATAGAGGAAAAAATAGAAGAAAAAAAGAAAAATAAGAAATGACGCCTGGAAAATGTGTAAATCATTCTAGTGTAATGAAGAAGTGACCGCAGGGTGGCACTAAGCGTGCCGACATGCGAAAAATGGGTAAAAATAATCATTTTGGCAAATAGAAGAAGGGCTAAAATGATCACGACGGAGAAAACATGCCCCTGGGGCATCGTGAATAGCCTAATATACCCACTCGGGGGAGGTAAATCAATCATGACCAGTTCATTTCTACCAAATTTCTTGTGAATTTTTACCGTGAGTGAGAGTGACAACTCTAGAGTGAGATGACGAGACTACCGAGTAGGAGGAGATGAGAAGATCACATTCAAAAGTTCATGCGAGATCCAGTGGATGGATCCTATGTGAGTGGCCTATCCCCCTTTCTGAATTACACACTTAATGCAATTTTTTAAATTTTTTAAGGTTAAATAGGATAATTTTGACGTATGCATGCACACACATGCATCGATGACATATGTGCGTGTGCACATGTGTCGAAATTAGCGGGTACATGTACGCATATCGGTCAAAAGAATGTATACATGTAGGTGTATATGTGTTGGAAGGAAATTGGCGGGGATGCGAGATCGTGCTAGTCAAAATGGATGCATACACATTTGGGGTGGGAAATGGGAACGTGCGCGCGTGTATGTGTGGAGATAGGCGTGTTAGTGTCAAACTAGGCACGTAGGTGTCAAGATGGCCGAGGAGAAAAATACGGGGTGCATACGCATGGCGATAGGTGCGTATGTGTTGGTATGGGTGTGTAGGCATTGGAGGAGGTGCACACGTGTCGAAGAAGTAGAACATCCTTCCGGTAAACCGGCCAAGGAGAAAAGAAGACAAACTTAGAAGAAAGGAAAATTTTCAGGAAATAAGATAGAAGAATGGTGATTTACTAGCAATTTTTAGATAGAAGTAGATAGAAATATCAATTAATACATGTGTGTTTTCTTGTTTGCAGCGTATACTACCCATGTCCTCCAGACCCATGAGTGATATGGTCAGCTAGCAATGATAGAGGCCCAGTTCGATGATGATGATAGAGTGACTGCGTCAACCTTCTATATGTTATAGGATTGTCTCATGTGGCTGAGATGCCCCAAATAATTATATCATGGCCTTTTGACAACTATAGCGAGTGATGACAAAACGACAGCTTAGTGCTTTTAGCTCCCAACCAGGGAGATTACTATTACTCTTGAGGATATGTGGCATATTATGTGGGTCCCGATTCAAGGTTAGCTCATCCAGGTCTACGATCCTATAGATTAATATTCAGCAATATATCGTAGAGTTGTTTGTTGTCCCAACAATACCATGGCATGGGATGACCATTAGACTATCACAGTGCATTGATGACTTAGAGCTAGACCGAGTAGTGGTCTATATGATGGCCTTCATCAGTGGAGTCTTACTTCCTGACAAGACCGGTGCTTCATTTCCACTTGGTCTCATTAGAGTGATACATGGTTTGGTAGAGGGAGAGACCTACTACTAGGATCGGTGCATTCTAGCACATCTATACTGGGACCTTCATTTGATTACCTACTACGATCGAAGATGGTAGGACCAGCCCGCTTGCTTTAGATTTGGGCATGGGATCACATTACCATAGGTCACCCCTTAGGTGTTTTGAGAGTTCAGGCTCCTAAGGAGACTTCTGCGATGGGTTGGGTCTTGATAGGGGATGAGGTGCAGCCATATATGGGGATGCATATCATTATCACCATGAGCTTGATGAGTTACAACATGATTCCATCATTTGGAGGCCATATAAACATTTATAGTGGACTGAGGATAGTTTAGAGCTTAGTACTGCCATAGTGGAGCATTTTATCTTAGGTAGCTACATCTATATGCGGGAGTTATATAGGATGAATTGGTGTCGAGGCGGTTTGGCAAAGACCTAAGATGTTCCCGGGCTGGGCTAGATAGGTGGTATGCTCACAGGGCTCGAGAGTATGTTGATATGGGTCCACAGATCACCTATGATAGAGCACTAGCCAATTTCCGATAGGTGGTACCTACTATGTGGGTGCCACTGAGACAGATTAGAGATCCGGGTACTACACCTAAGTATGCGCCATGGTATCATGGTGCACTTACATGCTATTTGACTATTTCCAGGGTGGTATATAACACTCGGCGTGAGAGCTCCTTCATTGGGGCCTCCTAGTGGTGGTGAGGGTGGAGTCATTGGCGGTGATGACAGTGATGAAAATGATGACGATGGGCCCGACTCACACCGGTATGTCAGGGGTAGGGGACAGGGTCCAGTATTATAGCAGCCCCGAGTGGATAGGGCCCCGTGTCTAGGTTGAGACAGGTGTTCAAAGGCCCGACATAGAGTTTCACCCAAGTAGGCATTCTAGTGGGGACAGACACCCCTCTTTGCCAGTACTTCCAGAGCATGACCCGTCACCTTATGCTCCAGGGGGTGGTGGTGATGGTGGACAGTTAGTTGCCCTTTAGCAGTAGTTACAGGAAGCGATTGTCATTCAGTTACAGGTGGCTGGTGAGAGAGATGCAGCCATGGCATAGGTACATGCCCTCACAACAGAGTGAGATTAGGCACATGCTCAGGTGCAGATTTTGACATTGGAGAGAGATCAGGCTAGAGCACAAGCCACCCAGGGCAGTGATAGTACCCTATGGCAGAGTCAAATTAGTGAGATGGCTACATAGGGGGCTTAGATATTGAGCCTTTTACATTAGTCTCAGACTCCAAGTGCAGATGGTTATTACTCAGAGGGACCACGCCTAGGCACAGTCACAGGGTTATATTACACAGAGGGATTAGGCACGAGCCCATGTGTAGGTTATTACCATAGATAGAGATCGAGAGGCTACTGCTTCTAGATAGGCTCAGGATGACAGTGGTAGGTTGATAGGTGAGCAAGATGCTACCTTACAAGTAGCTATCACTTTTGGAGATGCTGATCTGATACGTGATGCCATGAGGTCCGGTGGTGAGGCTTTATATTATAGGACTGCTTACTTTAGGGCAGTCTTGGCAGAGCAGCGAGTGGTTCCTTTTGAGTAGTCAGATGCGAGTGCGATAGGATCTAGGTCACGTCGATTAGGCTGTTCACTTATATCGGTTTGTAGCCCATTGCAAAGCAAATCGGCTGATACAACGAGCTGCACCGACAACATGGTGGTATCCCTGGTGTTGGTCCATCATAACCACCACTCTTTTGTCCACTAGGTCATGGACCCGGAGCCCGGTGAGGGCGAGAGCTGTGGTTGAGCTCTTTACTTCTCCTTTTGTACAGATGTATTGTATATATGCCTCTTATGAAGGCTGATTTTGATGTATAGTTGTATGTACCATTGTTTTGATGATGCCTCTTGATGAAGGCTTGATTCTTTTGATGCATGCCCTTTTAGATGGCATATTGTATCGATGATGTACACTTTGAGCATTGACTTGGACAATTATACATGTATTATATGGACATTTTGATGATGATTTTGTCATGTTATACTTGTGATTATGCTTTGTATGATTATTGATTATGATGTATGATTTCCCTTTCCTCTATGTATGTGACATACCTTAGATTTAGAGATGTGTATGTTTCATGCTTTCATATTGATGATGTATCTGTAGATAACACCACATGTTTTTAGATTTATGCAATGTTTCTGAGTTCTTATTCTAGCACTTGGGATGATAATAGATGATATTGGTGTGGGGGGGATATATTTTTGATTATGTGCAACCCATCTTGCCCCCATTGATGATACGATATGTGATGATTAGCTTAGCATACATGCATGATGTAATACTTAGCATTTTTGTATATATGATGTAGTAGATGATGTTTTATATGTGATGAATGATAGATGATAGATGTGATAACAAACAACTGTGCAAGAGATAAATATACAAGCAAAAGTTAACAAAGCTAAACAATTGTACCTATACAACACAACACAACTTATGATGCAAACACATGATTTTGACAAAGCATACTACAAAGATCAAATTGACACTTTAATCTAAGTAAAATGAACCCTAATAAATGCATACAAGCTACAAATGAATCAAATGCCATACATAATTATTTCAAACAAGATACAACCTATGCTAAGAAAATAAGTCACCACATCACATGAAAAGGTATTCACAATCAAAACTATACAAACCAACAACTAAAAGAAATTAAAGTATTACCTTGTTTTTGCAGGACAACATTGATATATTTTCTAATTTTTTTGGGTTTATCTAAAAGATAAGTTTTCAAGGCTACTATTCACATTGTTTTCTAAAATAATGTTGCACATTAGCTTGTCATAGCTTCATCCCTAAAAAAGGGATATTTTCCAATGTTTAGGTTTTTGTGTATCATGTTCAAGGTCATGTTCCAAAAGTAATGTACAATAACAAAGAAGCGTGGATGCCCCCTAAGATGATGTGGGAATATACAAAGGTAGAATGCCACGTGTGTATGTATTAGAAGGTGAAAATGTGTAGGTGCCCTCAACATTAGATGGGAGTATGCAAAGGCAATGTCCTTCATGCAGATATAAGAGCAAATAAGCCAGATCACGGTGCGACAAAGGTGGCTTTAATAGGGTTCCTAGACCTAGCAAAGGAAGTCATATCTAGAAAGTGGTGATGATTACCCATCCTGCTGTAAGAGTAACTTGTGCCTGGTAAATCTTCCTTGAGCATCAAAAACTAGTTTTCACCCAAAGACCTACCCATTACGCCACAATTGCATGGTTTTCACATGTGGACGACCTACTTTTTCTTTATTATTTTCTCAATTTTCCATTTTTCGCTCATTTTTTTCTTTGTTTTTCTATTTTTTAGTTCTTATATGATATTCTCATCATGCTTAAGTGTAGAACCACTTGAGGTGCATGGCATTCATAGGTTTTGGAAGATCTTCACAGTCTTAATATGCAATTTTATAGGCTCTTGATCCATAATTTGCAATTACCACATAAGGACCTAGCCAGTTAGCTTCAAACTTACCTTTCTTTTCTCTATCTTTGATGGTGTTCTTCTGATTTTATTTTAGAACTAGATCTCCTACATAAAATTCTCGATGAATGATGTGTTTGTTGTATCCCTTGGACACTCTGTTCTGATAGAATTTCAATTGATTGAACACTCTAATACGCTTTTCATCTAATATTTCTAACTCTGCCAGGCGAGCAACTATGTAGTCCTCATCTTTATCAAGATAGTCTCTAAGAGATATTCTTAGGGAAGGAAGCTCCACTTCTAGAGGTATGATGGATTTAGTGCCATAGACGAGTGAATATGGGGTCACACCAGTAGGAGTGCGGATGGAAGTACGATAGGCCCAGAGGGTAGGATGTATCTGTAAGTGCCAATTACGGCTAGTTTTATTGACCATTTTCTCCATAATCCGTACAAGGGTTTTATTAGTAGCTTCGCCTATCCATTACCTTGGGGGTAATAGGGGTATCCCACTTGAGTTGGATATGGAAGCATTGACACAAGGTTTTAACCATTTTGTTTTTGAAGGACTTACCATTATCAATGATAATGGCTAAAGAGATCCCATGACGGCAAACCGTTTAGAGCTTGGTACATGATGAATTTTGAAATTTGTGCACCAGTGACATAGGTAAGAGGGACAACCTCTACCCATTTGGTCAAATATTCAATGGCACCGATGATGTGAGTATGACCATCGATGAAGAAGGATGGAGCTTCCCTATGAGATGCAGTCCCCATTTAGAGAATGGCCAAGGCATTGCAGAATAGGTCAGTAAGACTTGTGCTAGCACATGTATTAAGTTTCCATATTTCTAGCATAGTTCACACTTCTTTACAAAGTTACAACAATCCGATTCCATGGTAGGCCAATAATATCCTACTCTCAATAACTTCTTATCTAAGACCATGCCGTTGGTGTGCGCTCCACAAACACCACCATGTACTTCCTTAATGGTGTGGATAGAATTAGCAACATCTAAATAGCGGCGATTCTGTTGTAGCCACGATGATAAAGGGTGCCTCTTAGGAGGGTATAACAGGTTATGTGGTGGATAAGGGATTTGTTTTCAAAATGGGTAATGTTTGGTGGAAAAGTGCCATCTTGTAGGTATCGAAATATTAGATCATACCAAGGGGATAAGGGAACAATAACTTCACATGCCAAACATGACTCTGGAATTTCATATGTTGGCACTTTTAAATGCTCTACAAAGAAAGGCATCTTACTTTCTGGAGGGGGAATGCATAACAGAGACCCAATAGTAGCCATAGCATCCATGGATCTATTGCGTGACCTTGGTTTTTACTCAAATATGATATGTGTAAAGTATTCCTTCAAGGTTTTGACCATCTTTTTATATGGAATAATCTTCTCATCTTTAACTTTGTACTCATCATTAACTTGTTTACTGATAAGTTGAGATTCTCTAATGACTCATAGTTGTCAGATGTTCCAAGTAATATCCAGCTTAAGGTGACTAATGAGTGCCTTATACTCTACAATATTGTTGGTGCATGGAAATCCCAACCGGAATGCTCTTGGTATGACATCACCTATGGGAGTGATGAGCACCACTCCTACTCTGGATCTGTGGAAGGTGAAAGATCCATCAAAATGGATATATCATTCTACAGACTCTTCAATATACATTATAGATATATCTGAAAAATCTAGGCACAAAGGTTCCATCCTTGTAGAGGTGCTTCAACCAACTGATCAGCCAACACCTATCCTTTCAAGGATTTCTGATTCATGAACTCAATATCAAATTCACTCAAGAGAATGATCAATCCTCTTTGTGAAACAATGAACCCTAGGAGATTTCTTGATAAAACACCAAAGACACATTTCTTAGGGTTCAAGCGAACCTTATAATCTCAGAGATGCTGAAAAATACGTCTCAGCACTTCAGGGTGCTCTCCTCTACTCTTGGATTTAGCTAGGATGTCATCAACATAATCTTCCATGATGTCATTCATCATATCATGGAAGATAACAATCATGGCTTGCTGATAAGTAGCCCTAGCATTCTTGAGTCCGAAAGGCATGACTTTGTAGCAAAATGTCCCCCAAGGGGTGATGAAGGTTGTTTTATGTTGATCTTCTTCTGCAATCCGTATCTGGTTATAACCTGAAAATCCATCCATTAAGGAAAAATTTCACAACCAACATTGGAATAAATTATTATGTCAATGTTAGGTAAGGGAAAGTCATCCTTAGGACATGCCTTATTAATTTCATGGAAATTAGTGCAGATTCTTATGCCGACATGATTTTTCTATACCAAGACTATGTTAGAGATCCATTCTAAATAGTCAATGGGTTTAATAAAATCACCAATTAACAGGAGTTTTCCAATTTTGTTTGACAAAGAGATCCACCTTAGGATGCATCTTTCTCAATTTTTCTTGATGGTTTTGGCATCTGGGTGAACAACAAGGTTGTGCACAACTAACTCGGTCCAAACTAGGCATATCTCAGCATATGTCCATGCGAATATGTCCGCATATTCTCTTAAGAGCTCTACAAAGATATTTTATTCCTGAGCTGAGAGTGAAGCCCCCAACTTTATCATTCTAGGATGCTCCTCCGAGCCAATGTCAACGTTGATTTTTTCCTCAACAATCATCTTACAAGCATCTTCCATCCATGTAGGATCAGGGAGAAGAGTAAGATCAACCTCTTGTGATAGCTCATTATCATCTTTAAATGGATAAATCACTTCATCTTTAGACTCTTCGTTTTGTTTATCTATGAGTTTTTCAAAGAGTTTGTCACTGTGAGATTTCCATTTATCCTTTTTCCAGGTTTCTCAGAAGTGGTTGTACTCTTATTTACTGTCTTCTTATTCAAACGTCCACACATCTCTTCTTCTTCCCCAAAGTATGCATAGGTGTCTAGTTGAATTGCAAATCCTTTCTTATGGTCCCTAGCTGGAATAGAATCTCGTAGTCTCGTGAACTCTAAAAATGTCTCATCATTTTAAAAGATATATAGGGGCATGTGAAGTTTTTGATCCAAATCTAAAAGTTTAGGATATACAAAGGCTACTTGAAATTTGTTTAAGGGGATGAATTCGGATAAGGTAAGGACCGTTGAATTTGGGAATAGCTTAGTGGAAGCAAGATCCTTGTAGAGGCTACATTGGGAATCTACGTCGCTATTAGAATGAGATGAAACATCCTCCCATTCCGAAGAGGTAGAGTCATTCTCATAGGGTAGAGCGTTATGAGGTCTTATCCCAAGGCCATGTTTATTAGACTTAAAATGAGGGATGGGAATAGGATCTAGCTAGCCTTGCACATTAATGCCACATCCAAACCCATTATAGCCCATGAAAAACATCATGTGGTGACCTTTGATGTACTAGGGTGCTTGATGGCATGAAGCCATGGTGCCTTCTGGCACTCTGCTAGTAGGATCTTCTAACATTTTCTCCTCATATAGGATACCACTATGGACAAAATTTTCCAACGGTTTAGGACACTTCTCGTGAGTGCTCTTGAATTGAAAATAAGGCTTACCCCTTGTTCTGGGAGATACTGATAAATCTGATATTAACAAAGCATGTTCAAGAGTGAATGGCTCACCTGGGCCATATTTTGCCAACATTTCCTCCCATGAAGAGAATGGGTTGACTAATGAAGGAAAGTCTTGATTGTAAGGCGTGAGGGACTTTGAATCTATCTTTTTTTCATAGCTTCTATTTGTAGGGGGATAACAACATCCGCCAAAGGACACTCATAAGCCACACGAGAAAAACTATGCAATGCCCTACAATGTGTGAATGGTTCCGGGTCACCCAGAATGGTAACCACTTGACCTTCATGACATAACTTGATACACTAATGAAAATTTGATGTAATAGATTACATGGCATGGATCCATGGATGCCCTAGGAGAATGTTGTATGGAAGGTCCAAGTCAAGGACATGGAATGTCGTGTCATGACAAGTTGGGCCTACTTCCATGGGAACTACTATAGTACCTGTTGATTCTTGTTCTTCATTTTCGTAAGCTGTGATTGTGATAGTATTAGCTCCCGTGATCTATTTCTCGAACAACATAGCTACTTAACAAGCTTCAAAGTGCAAATGTTTAGACCAGATCCACCATCCACAAGTACCCTCTTGATTTTGTGATGTGTAACCACCACTTCGAGATATAAGGGTAAGTTATGTTCTGGGTTGTTACGTGGGATTGCAATATGATCAAAAGTAATATGATCATTAGAGTTTAGGTGTGCAATCATGGCTTGGAGGTTTGTGGGGTCTACATTTGTCGAAACCCGTGAATTTTGCAATGTTTTGTATAATATGTTCTTGTGGGCATTAGATATTTTGAGGAGATTGAGAATAGCTATCCTAGTTGGTTTTTCTCTAACTCGATCTATTAAATTATACCGACCTTCCCGATGGATAGGCATGGGAATTGGTATGACTATGTGAGCACATCTTGTCCCTACTACAATTTTTTTCTAAAATTTGGATGGTGTTGATCTATTCATTAGATGAGCTAATACATCCTATGAGAGAATCAAAAGGACTATCATTTGTAGGGTAAACATAAGTGGAAGTTCTATAGTTGTTGGAGGTTTTCCGTGATCTGGTTTCCTTTTATTTTTATCTGCATGATTAGGAAAAGGTTCTTTGTAGATTCCAATTTTCTTATTTGGACCTTTTCTCGGATTCAGGGGGAGAATCTACAGCGATCTTTCCTTCCTTGATGAGGTCTTGTATGTAATGGCATAGTCTCAAACACCTATTTGTCTTGTGTCCTTTAACATAGTGGAAGTTGCAATATTCATGGTCTTTGAACCAACCAGGTTTTAGAGCATCCTCTGGGTATGGTACCATCATAGTTGGATATTCCACCATTTTTACATCATCTAATTGTCTTAGGATGGTAGACAAGGACTCCATTAAGGATGTAAACATACGTTTAGTAGGTGCTTTGGGACGAGGTCCTTGTGAAATATTTAAAAGTGGGCCTATCTATACGGCTTGGACTCTCTTGGAGTCCGTAATGCCATCACCAACAACATGCTTGTTCTTATTGAAGAATTTAGGTTTGTCTATGGATTTGGCTTCATGTTTGTTTTTAATGATGGACTTAAGTGTTCCCTTTGCAATGAGGGATTTCTCAATTTGACCGCCTTTCTCTATGACCTCTTCAAAGTTTGAGCCACAGTGCATCTGTAAATGAAAGGCTATTTTTGGGTTTAAGTTAGGAAAAAAATGCTCACTAGCTATTTTTCCGGTAATGCACAAGGGAAACAAATGGCTAACCCGTGCCATCATTGTAAAAATCCTGCAAACATCTCATTGGGTTTTTTTATTGCATAAATCATTCATTATGATGTCACTTTCCATATTATAGCAAGTAATTTCATACATTTTTTCCTACTAATGTGGGCCAAGTTGTAATGGAGCCCTTGGGTATGCTATAGAACCATTCTAATCCCATGGCTCCTAGGTTGTGAGGAAAAATTCGTATTAAGAAATTATCACTATACACAACCTCTTGACAAGCCATGTAAAAGTCTTTTATATGATCACGAGGATCACTTTTGCACTTATACTTATCAAAATTGGGAATGGTAAAGTGTTTTTGGAAACACTCTTTGTAACATGTCCTTATCAAAGGGGTAAGGGAATAGTTCTTCATACAAATATTTTCTATTCTGACCTACATTTCCCTCTTGTAATGTAGTAAGTGTATTTTTCATTGATTGTAACTCTTTCTGAATGAGTTGCTCTTTAGTAGGTGACATTGGTCTTTGTACCTGAGTCACTTTAAAGGTATGGTCCATGTGTGGATCAAATTGAAACTCGCTAGGTTTATTTTTGTCTTTGTCTTTGTATATGTTTCTTCTTGAAGAGCCTAAGTTTTCTAGCTTTCTAGCTCAACTTCAAGATCTATTTTTGAAGGATCTCCTCTTCAACCAGAGGGTCCTCTTCTTCATCAAATTTCAGAGGAGGGGAAGCTTTACGCTCAATTTTCACTTTACGTGAAGCTTTATAGTGAGGTCTTCATGATGGTTCCCCTTTGATGGTGGCCTTATGCTTCCTAGAAGTGGAAGTGTATCCCACATCAAAAGGATTATCTATGTCTAAGAGGAATCTTTTCTCTCCTAGTTTAGGGTTAATGACCTTTGTTTCTTCTTCACACTCTTGTGGAATTTTAGCTCCTAATTCTAAGACTCTTGTGAGTACTTGATCTTTATTATAATATAGGAGTTCATAAAATCTACCTAGGTCTAACCCCATTGATTATAACTCTTTCGAATGAGTTGCTCTTTAGTAGGTGACATTGGTCTTTGTACATGATTCACTTTAAAGGCATGGTCCATGTGTGGATCAAATTGAAACTCGCTAGGTTTATGTTTGTCTTTGTATTTACATATGTTTCTTCTTGAAGAGCCTAAGTTGTCTAGCTTTCTAGCTCAAATTCAAGATCTATTTTTGAAAGATCTCCTCTTCAACCACAGGGTCCTCTTCTTCATCAAATTTTAGAGGAGGGGAAGCTTTACGTTCAATTTTCACTTTACATGAAGCTTTATAGTGAGGTCTTCATGATGGGTCCCCTTTGATGGTGGCCTTATGTTTCCTAGAAGTGGAAGCGTATCCCACATCAAAAGGATTATCTATGTCTAAGAGGAATCTTTGCTCTCCTAGTTTAGGGTTAATGACCTTTGTTTCTTCTTCACACTCTTGTGGAATTTTAGCTCCTAATTCTAAGACTCTTGTGAGTACTTGATCTTTATTATAATATAGGAGTTCATCAAATCTACCTAGGTCTAACCTTTGTTGTTCTTTGGAAGAGTCTGACTCTTCTCCGCTATGATCAATTAATGGCTCCGCATCCTTGACTTGAGAAAAGAGAGGTGCTAAATTATTTCTGCTAAATGGGAAGGTTTCAAAAGGGTTTTCTCCTATGTCATGCTCATTTGATTTGGTTGCCATCTTTGCAATTTTAGGCATTACTAGCCAATGTTTGTATGTAGCTAGCATGACCCCTAAGTGTATGGTTTCTGCAAGCCATTCAAGGTGATGTTTGAACTATACCATAGTGTATCCTAGATGTAGTGTTATGTAGTCATTTTTTATCAAGGAACACTCATATACACACCTAAATGTAATGATCACTCAATTTTTGTAACCAAACCTATGCCCTAAAAAAGATAGTGATAATATCGTATCAATATGTAGGTCAAGTTATAATTCTAACAAGGCCTAAGTACTGATGTGGTGTTGACACAGTCCCTCGATGAGGTACACTAAAACTAGTTTGAATGCCGATGAAAGCCAAACCTTCTGAAAAATGGAAGTCACGACTAGATATAGCATAACAATGTCATCGTGATACATTAACTAAGAAAGCAAGGTGTTAGTATCATGACAACTTTATCACAATATATATAAGGTGTTATCGACACTTTTCAAAAAGACTTAGATGACGTTGAAACTGAAACCAAGTGATAAGTATAACAAGGAGTTTTTAATTGTGTGAGTAGTGTAACCACGCAATAAAGGGACTTATACCATTTTCTCATAAAAATGAGAACACGACGTAAGTACCAAGATTGTGCGTCTAGAATGCGAACAAAACTATCAACTCAAGAAGAGATGAATGATGAACCGAACTCACAATGCAGTGAAGATGATCTTGAAATCAATATTGAAGGACTTTTATCAAAGATACAAAAAACAAACCTACGCACTTTAGACGTTTAACAACCCAGCTGCAAACATGGATGGGCGTAAACAGACAAAAAAGTAGCGAGCACTATCTTTGATAAAAACACGCAAGGTATGCACCTTTCGCACCCTGAAAAATAGGCAATGAGAATTCTAGGGTATAGATCAAAAGATGAAAACAAACTAAGCGCCACTTGGGCAGAGTTTTACCTCATCTAAAGATGAGAATAAAACTGAGCTAAATTAGGATGTAGTTTAATTTTGTGATGAAAGACACTTAGATCAAACTTACAAGGATTATTTTCCTTATTCAAAAAATAAGGTTTAGATTCCAAATGAGTTGTCACTTCGTGATGGTTTGACACAATAATGGACTAGAAAAGTGGGCTCCAAGACAGAATGGCCTCCTTAAATAAGTTCTCTTAACCAGGTGTTACAAAGCTATCTTAAGTGAGCGCAATTTACCAAAATAGTCACCTTGACTATCTTGGGAGTATCTCGGCTTTACTTTACCCCCTTCAAGCACAATGGGAAATAAATGCATCCATGTGTACTCTCACTGGGGTCACCATACGGACAACCAATAACGCTAACTCACAAGGAAAAATAATAGTCAAGTGGGTAAGCGGAGTGCTTCATGTCTCATCCACAAGGTTACTCAACTGATGGATTACTTTAGGGTTCCTGGAACCACCCCCATTATTGTAGCTTAAGGCGTTATGCCAAAGGGGTTATGTTCCAGTTAAGTGGATAGGGACGTACCCTTTTCCGAAACCTACAATACAGTGTGATGAAAGTGGTGTGTTTTTTATCTTGCTTAACTTAATGTGGTTTTAAGTAGCACACCATTTGGCAACCTGCATAAAACACATGTATTAGAATTTTTGTGTTTTGTTTTGATGCCTTTCTTCTACAAGCGTTGGGTCCTGTAGACAACAAGTTTTAGTAATTTTCTAGTTTTGTAGATTGATGTCAAGAAAGAGAACTTTACACCTTGTTTTTGATTCCTAAGATCGCCAATAGGCGTGAAGGAAGAGCATACGCAATGTGAAAAATCCTACTAAATCACATGAAAGTTTTACTTTATCCATTATAAAACAAGTGTTTTGAACATTCGATGCAAGTTTTTATAAGTGTTTCTGATCTCCAAGATCAATTTCAAGGCACAAGGAGAGAGCATACACACTTCTACGCAGAGCTAGTTTAAGCTAAGAACCGAAAACACTTAACTATGAAAACTGAAATACCAAAGAAAACTCCATATTTAATTTATTAGTCCAAGAAACCTGCAACAAAGATCGAAAAAAAAGATTTTGTAGACTATAGAAAAAAATTCCAATTTTAACATAGACGCTGCAGCGCCAAACCGACACTGCGCATGTCCCACCAGACGGCACGCGCCTAACCCAATGGATACACCTACAAAACAAGATTAGTAACATCCACAAGATACCAAAAACATAGATGTGACCGTAAAGATAGAGATGCATGTAACGCAACATGGATGCTTAGGGTTCAACGAAGACGTGACCAAAATAAAATAGACAGTTTTAATTTTTTACATAGTTGGGTTATATACACATATGTGTCTAGAGAGACGGAGACACCGACCCACCGACGGAGATGCGTGCGCATCCCTGTAGATATAAAATATGTCAATGATAAGTATATCCAGATAGGTGCATGCCTGTTCTAACGGGAATGCTAGGGTTTCAACATGGACACGCCCCCTTACAACACCTATGCGTACCCTGTGAAAACCTGCAAAACTTACTGATTCAATTTTTTTAAGAGAAAACAAGTTAGTTGTTAGTCAAAGTATCCTATTTCTAGTTCAAACTTACAAAACATATACAAATAAGCATGATTTAGCTAGTGTTAGAAATAGAAATGAGAAAATAACAAGTTGTTTTAACTAAAAAATTTGCAAATGAACTTTGAAGAACTCAAAATACCTCCATTAATGGAGGATGGATGTAAGTGTCCCACCAGGCGTGCCAAATGTGTTAAATGAAAGGTTTTGCAAGAGCTATTGAAATGGGGTAAGAACACTCAAGAACCCAAAAGCCTTGTGCAAAAGCCCCTCAATGGACCATATGATAAGAAATGAGCAAGGAATCCTATTTTCATGCATTAACTTGAAGTAAACAAGTAATTTAAACAAATGAAATTAACCTCTATTCTTGAAAGCTTAAAGTAAATGAACCTAAAAGGATCTAAGCAATCAGTTTATGCTTCAAGAGAATGGGATCTTACCATTAATGGCTTCAAGGCCAATGGTTATTCCCATTTACTCCATATTGTGTGATAGAGATGATAAAGCAAAGCAAAGCAAATAGCTCAATAGAATGAAATGAAATTTCTAATCCTAACAATAATATTACAATTTAGGTTAGAGGAAGAAGTGTTCTTAGAAGTGAGAGGGGGTAGTAGGCTATTTATAGTTTTCCATTTGAGAAATGGGAGGCTTTTGGTGCATGTGAGACTAAAAATGGAGTCAACAAGTAAATTAGCAAGTCAAAGTAACATTTCACTAGTTTTAGAGAGAGGTTGATCATGGTTAAGACTAGCTAAGAATGTTTAGACGGTAATTAATCCTATTTAGAGAGAAATTAGGTTTATGAGCGGGTTCTCAAAAGCTTAATTAATCTAATGAAGTGGATTGATATTCCAGGAGCTAATAAATGTGGTAAAGAAGAGAATATTTAGCCAAGAAGAAATTATTATAACCTGTTTAATTAGTTTACAAGAGGAAATACGACCAAAAGAGTGTCATAAGAGGGGATTAGATAGATCTAACGGCGACGAGATGTCATAAATTTGTGAGGAGGAGAATAATAAGTGCAATATTAGAAATAATAGTGCTTTGATTAAACTACAGTGTGTATACAGTACTTATGAAATGGTTGGGCATGAGATGAAGAGTACAGTTACTCATGTAAGTAGGCCACGTTGTGTTAGGCATTTGGGTAGTAACTAGGTACTAAGGTACACTGGTGAAGGGAATTCTGACGTATTTCTATGTGCTATGGAATCCCAGTTAGAATATCAAGTGGAGAGAAGGAATATGTTGGTATATACCTTACGTGGGACAACATCACATTGGTGGATTGCACATAGAGATAGTCTTTTAGAGTGGCGAGAGGTGAGAATCACCTTCTCTACTAGATTTCTTAGAAACAATTCACCTACTAAGATGTGTGAATTTCATGGGGGGCCAACCCCTTGCATCATGTTTGGGAGTGTGAGAGACTTTGGATAGAGGGGAAGGAGGCCTTACCACCTTCACTATGTGTGTATAATATCTACTTCACTTTGTGTGGTTGTACGTGAGCATGGTATGTTTATGTGGAGTTGAATAGAGAAAAAGGGAATTGGAAAGAATTGACTACATGTATGATTCATACCTTTGACTATTTTTCTACTAAACCACTAGTGAATGAGGCGTTACAAATTATGAAGTGCTTGACTATGGGAGATAGTGAAAAGGCTGAACATATTCAAGAATTACCGACTGAATCAAATATGGAGGTGTGCATTGAAAAAGAAGAGATAGATGAAGAACTTGGGTATTCATGGCTCAAAAAGAAAAAGGAAAGTTGGTTCACATGGTTGATGAAGAATTATAAAATTTGGATGTTGACCACACTGTAGGTATGTGTGAGGTCTTGGATAGTGCATATGAAAAGGCACGCGCTTATCATGAGCCTATGAAAAAAAGGAAGGTTAACATTGGGATAGATGCAAAACCTAAGGATGCCATAATTGGTGATTATTGGTCTGACTCAGAGGTTCCAAAATAAAACAGCTACTGTGTGACTTCCAAGAATTATTTCCTAGAGGCTATCATGAGTTGAAATGGGTACATCACTCTTTGAGCGAGATCAGGACAAAGTTAAAGGAAGGTGTGCACCTGGTTAGGAAGAGGCCTTACAGGATGAATCCTAACATGTCCATCAAGGTAAAGGAATAAATTGATAAAATGTTGAAGTCTAGAATCATTGAGCCCATTAAGAAGTAAGAGGGATTTAGCCCTATGCTTTGATAAGCATAAATAAATATGGTAGGATAAAGATCTATGTGGACTAGAAGGATTTGAATATTGTTTGTGTCATAGATCCCTTTCCCACACCATTTACAGAGGAGATTTTGGAAGGCATGTAGGGCATGAGATCTACTCCTTAATTGATGGATTTTATGGATATCATTAGGTGCAGATTGATAAAGAAGATGAGGAGAATAAAACTTTAACCTTGAATGGGGAAGTTTTGCATACACAGCTATGCCTTTTGAATTGAATAATGTGCTTGTAGTCTTTTCCTACATTGTTGTGCAAGAATTTTAGGACTTCATTCATAAGTTTTTGCATGTTTACTTAGATGATTGGAGATGTTATAGGCTAGTAAAAGATCATTGTGATAATTTAAGACTGATGTTTGAGAGGTGTTGATAGTTGAGAATATCCCTAAACATCAAGAAGTGCATTTTTGCTACTCCCTTTGGAACTCTCTTGGGACATATCATATGTAAAGAAGGCTTGTTGGTAGATCCTGCTAATATTTTTGTCATTTTGGGCTTAGAGCAACCTACTAGCTAGAGTAAGGTATGTGGATTATTAGGGCACATAGGTTATTACAAGAATTTTATCAAGGGTTATGCTAGGATAGTCTTTCCCTTAGAGGAATTTTTTAAGAGTAAGGGAAATTTTTGTTGGGGTGAGGTTCAACAACATGCATTTGAGACATTGAAGGAAAGGCTTACTTTAGTTCCTATTCTGTGCTTTCCTTCATGGACCAAACCCTTCAATGTGAATGTGGATGCCTCAAGCATGGTCATTGGCATAGTATTAGCCTAGCCTAAAGATGGTATTATTTTTAATCATCCTATTTTCTTTGTAGGGAGTAAATTGACCGGCTGAAAAAAAAGTATACAACTACGAAGCGTGAAGCATTGTCCATGATTTATGCATTCCACAAGTTAAGGAAATATTTATTGGAAAATCCACTCATATTTTATACAGATCAAATTCCACTTAAGTATTTGGTCAATAATATTATTCTCAAGGGCACATATGCAAGTGAATTCTCTAGTTCCAATAATTTGACTTTATAGTTGTAGTGAAGCCAGACAAGAGTAACTCAGGACCAAATCATTTATCAAGGATTGACTCAAGTAAGGAGGCATAGAGAATTGATGATACAATGTCATATTCCTAACTTTTCAGATTCAAACACACACGCTATGACTTAGAGGATATTGTTGTATTCTTGTATAAAATGTTGGGCCATGCATGTGTAGGATCAAGAAGAAGGGTGCTCAGGGGAAAGCACACAAGACAAAGGGGTTTAAGAAGGGTTTAGGTGAAACCAAGGTGCGTGTGGAAGGTAGAACATGGGTTCAAAGGACTTAGCCATATTTGGCATTATAAAGACACTTGAGGAAACATGTGAGGACCCAACTAGGCTTGATGAGTGGACAACATTCCAGCCTAGAACCTTGGAGGTCAAGAAAAGGATATTCCATGTAGGAATATTCCCAGAGACATCATTATAGAGAGTGGAGGGTTTGTAAAGGGATAAACATTCACCATTGGAGGACCACATTGACACTTGGCACATGATCTGTTTAGAAGAGAAGGCATGGCGATGGGTGTTGATCTTATAAAAAGAGATGCTCGAGACTAGAGAAGAATACATCGAGAGAGAGAAGAGAATGCAAGAGATAGACAAAGAGAATGCATAGAGAGTAAGAGCTGAGTGATAGAGTGTTGCAATAATGTTAGGGTTTAGAGCACTTAGTGCTAAGGTTTGTGAGGGATGTCATGAGCCTCTGTATGGCACTAGGATCTATAACAGGGGTTAAAATGGAAGGGTATAGCTAGGGTCTCATACAAGGGAAGATCTGTAGGAGTTGGGTCTCTATCATTTAACATGTATGGTCTATGATGACCTCTTTTGATTGTAATGTGGCTACCAAAACTATTATAAATGAATATATATATATATATATATATATATATATATGGGTTCGTTATGCATATCATGCTTAAGGGTGTAAACCCTCATGTTATATGACTACCATGGCTCAGATCTAGTTTATTATGCTTATTACATTGTTATTAAGTTTTTGTAATGCATTAATGTGTGGATCTATAAGTTGTCCCTTCCACTTTTATTTTAACTAAGTAAATTTACTTCTCATTCTACAATTCATCCTCCATTAATGGCAAAACCTTCTCACAATGCTCACATAAAGGAGGGGCTTGATGCCCACGCATGCCTCAAGAGAGCGCCAATGCCACCCCGGGTGATAGGATGACGTGCTTGAGGTTAGAAAGTATTATTGAGGATAATTAAAATTACTACATCTTGTTCCATTGTCGGGACCTCTTTTCGAATTTGTTGTGAGAATGATGCGTGATGACAGAACATTTGATGTTGGATAGTGTTGAAGCATGGTTTAAGAGCACAGAGGATGAGTTTTCTTAGAGATTTAGTACTGGACCTGAGTTTGATACATGTAAATGGGTAGAAGAACACCTATATTAGGAGCTATATGATACCTTATTTTGATGTTTTCCAATGGAGTTGTATGAATGTCTTTAGGCGTATGCATCTGAGATCAAGCGATACTATAGATCTTAGGTGTGGATCTAGGATGAATATCATAGGCTACAAGATTTTGATCTAACTTGGACACGTGTTGTTGATCATTGGTGGAGAAGATTACTGACTAGTTATACCTTGGAATACACTTTTTCTATGTATTATTGTCCAGAGGTTGCTGAGTTTACATTCTTAAGGGAGCCTAGAGGATCATTTTTATGTGTTATCCCCTTAGCTATAAAGATCCTAATAATTACATTGAGTCTAGAAGCATTACCTATGGCCGGTTAAGATTATTCTAAGTGCTAGGTGAGGAAGCTAGGGTGGAGGAAGATGGCGGACCTTATGGATGAGTAGGAGAGGGAGGAGAGACAAATCAAGTATAATGAAGCTCATGAAAGGGAATTAGCTAGACAATGTGAAGTTGTAGGAACCGTGAAATGGATTTATGGAGGAAGATTTTACATGAAGGAATTGAGGTTCACACAGAGGATGTGAAGTCTGAGTATTTTGTGCTACCCAATCTTAGCAAGCATGGGAGAAAGACCCTTTAGCTTCTAATGAGATCTCATCACTTGGAGAAAGGAGATTCATCGAGTGCATCTGAATCCACTTGGTGACCAACCCCTGGTGCTTAGTTTTCCAAATCTAGAGATAAGTATTGCTAACCTAGTTGGTATTGGTGGAAGTTAATGATCAACACCTAGGAGGTGTAAATTTTTATTTATGGCTACACAATCATTTCCTGTGTTTAGAGGTATATTGTCTAGAGTGGAATTTGGGAAAATTACGGGTACATAAAGCTTGGGTATTGCATTTGGAAGAGGCGTGGGACACACATCCGCTAAGGGTTAAATATCACATACTGTTGGTGCACAGTTCAATGTGACAATGGGGACACTAGGCACAACCACTTCATGGCCTTTACTAGCTACGAGAGGTGGATCTGGTGGAATAAGAGCTAGTGGAACTAGTGGACCTAGTGGATCCGGAGGATCTATTGGATCGGGGGGAGTAGAGGCTGATGGATAGTGAATTTGGTGGTGGAGGCAACACCGGAGGGAATCAAGATTCTGATTAGAGCAGGACACGGGCCTTAACCACCTCAAGTAAGTATTTTTAAAATGTCTTTGCATCTACCATACTACAAAGGTGAGCATGTACATGTACACAAATGTGAGATGTTATGGCGTGTGAAGGGGATCACTACCCTGAAAAGAAGGAAAGTTATTTTGCAATAATATTGCATGGACACGCACATAGTTGGTACCAAAAGTATGACCCCACAAGACATTTATATATTACACCATGTTGCGAAATGCCTTATTAGTTGAATTTCATATCCCTGAGTTTCAACATAAGAGCATTAACGCACTGAAGGAGATTCAACAAGGTATGACAAAGAGTTAGGCAGAATATGACGCATGTTTTAAGACTCTCTTATCAAATTTTTCTTATGATATCCATCTTTCTCAAAGCATGCTCGGTGGTTTTTGGATGGTTTATAACACCTTTTATGATAGCACTTTCACACAATACTTTCACAAAATCATGTGAGACCTTTGAGGCTACCCTACGATATGAGGTTGTTGGAAGTGTGGATACTTTCATTATCCCTTTTCTTGAAGCTTAGATTTATGCAATGGAAAATTAGTTGGAGAATTTATTTGTGAACTCAATGCATGAGACTTGCAGTGGCCTATGGTGCACAAATTATGAGGTAGAGGGGCATACAAAGGACTTTTCTCTTTGAATATTGGTATGCACCATGACAGTGGACTATGAGATTTTCCACGGAGATCATGATGCAAGTAGGTGTCCACTACTGCAGTGCATGATCCATAAGAATGTGTCTTTATATTGTAAGATTTGCACCTATACTACTCATGACACCAAGGATTGTAGATTGATTGACTAGATACATGATTCCATTGATATTGATGTGCACCAAACCATCCTCACAAAAATTCCAAGGATGATGGTCATCACTATGAAGGGAATGTGGATGGAGGGGCACGTGGAAGAGGTTTCCAAGGAGGATTTCATGATTGTGGAACCCATGAAGGAGGAAGAAGTGAGTTCCCATGTGGAACTTGTTATAATTGTGGATCTATGGAGCACTATAAGCGTGAATGCCCTGATCTATTATAATGCTCTTGGTGTGGAAAGAAGCACAAGTATGAGGAGTGCTCGAGCTATTTGAACATATGAGCTAGCAACACCGAAAGGAAAAAGGCACCAAAATGGTAAGCATAAAGAAGGTCCTCATAATGGATGCCAAGGGTGGCACGCGAGTCAGAACTAAATCCTATACTGGTGACGACGCAAGTTGAACCCGCATGTGCAAGGGAGGTACAAAGGTAGAAACCAATGATTATAAGAGAAGAGGTGGTGTATGGTAAGTATCTAGACCCTACTCATTAGAAAGAGGTGTATCAAGAGACCATGGATGTAATTTGAATCCTATAAGGAGAAATCTAGTGCCTAGAAGGAGAATTCAAGGTAGTTAGAACAAAGGAAGAGCATTGAGGCTCTGTAGAAGGATCTGGATGAGGTTAGGGAAGTATGAAAAATGCTTTGAGGTAGGAGAATATCATTCCTTTTCTAGGGAATGGTTACAAGATAAAGGTAATGCCCATTGGTATTTTAAAAGACGTTATCACTATCCAAGGAGATGAAATTCAATCGGATATTTTGAATTCTTAGTTTTAGATGAGCCAAAAAAATTTCAAGCATTACTTTGGCACCCTTGGTGTTATAAGAACAATGTTGACCTACGATTTAATAAAGGGTACATAAGATTTGAGGATAAGGAAGAATGGGTAATCATCCCCTTAATCGATGGGAAGTCAACACCCTATACTAAGCCTTTGGGAGAAGAAATTCTTGACATGATCTATGTACACTCTATCAGGGACCCTGAGGTAATTAATCCTACGAAAGGATTTATTCAGTTTAAAGACGCTCAATCTATGAGTGATACCACTCGTATAAAACACGACAATTGGGCACACGTGACTTATAATTTAGTTGGGTGGCAATTGAGAGGAGTTTTTACAAGAGTAACAAAGGTGCACTCACCAAGCACACCGGGAGGAAAGAAGTTGCTAAGCTATTCTGAAGGAGCCAAACCTAATGTTTTCTTACTAGAAATGGAGACCCAGTGAAAAAGTGAGATCAAAATAAGAAGGATACTCGCTTAGAAGTTACTCGGACCGCATCACGTTGGTGGGCAACCCATCACGATAGCCTTCTATAGTGGCACAAAGTGAGAATCATGTTCTCCTGCTAGGTTTTCCCATAAAGAATGCACCTATTATCATATGAGATTATCATGGGAAGGAGTTTGCCTTGTTTCACATCTAAAAATGTGAGAAGGCATGGATATAAGGTGCGAAAAACCTTGCCACCTTCTTTATGGGTGCATAAGTTATTATCCACTTTAAAAGGCTACACACATGTATGGTACATTCACTCAGAGATGTGCCATCAAATAGGAAATTGGTAGGAGTTTGACGGCTGACCTCCTTCAAGCTCTTGAATATCAGAGCACCAAGCCATTGGTGGATGAGGCATTACAGGTTGTTAAGTGCCTAACGATGGGAGATAGTGTCATGGAAGAGGATATAATAATGGAATTATTAGGTGAACCTATTTTCGAAGCATGCTTTGATGAGGAGAATTAGAGGAGATATAATTTGAGAATGCATGCATGGAGAAAGAGAAAGGGAAATTGGTCTACGTGGTCGATGGTTAAGAAGTGGAGAACTTGGATATTAACCATACTATTAGTACATGTGAAGTAATGAGATAGTGCTTGATGATGAGTAAGCACGTGCCTACCATGAACCCCTCAAAACAAATAAGGTTAACATTGGATCAGAAACAAAACCTAAGGAGGTTACTATTGGGGACTATTGGTTAACAAAGGAGGTTTCAAAGATCATTGATCTATTGCGTGAGTTTTAGGATTTATTTTTACAGTTGTACCATGAACTTAAGGGAGTTCACCACTCTTTAGGAGAAATGAAAATCAAGCTAAAGGAAGGAGCGTGCCCAATTTGGAAGAGACCTTACTAAATGAATCAAAATCTATGCATCTGGGTAAAGGAAGAGATAGACAAGATGATCGCATCAGGCATCATTGAGGCTATGGAGGAATCAAAATGGATAATCCCCATGGTTATTAGCATTAAAAAGGATGGGAGGATAAGGATCTATGTTGATTATAGAGATTTGAATGCGGTATGTGTCATTGATCCCTTTCCCACCCCTTTCACTAAAGAAATCCTAGAGGGAGTAGCTGGGCATGAGATCTATTCCTTCATAGATGGATTCTTAGGATATCATCAAGTTAGAATTACAAAGGAGGACCAAGAAAAGAAAACATTCTCCATTGAATGGGGAATTTTTTCCTACACGTTCATGCCTTTTGGACTAAAGAATGTGTCTGTTGTGTTTTCGTGCATTGTAGTGTAGGAATTTTGGGATTTAATCTATAAGTTCCTTTAGGTATACCTTTATGATTGGATGGTATATGGATTAGAGAGGGATCATTGTGAAAATTTAGTTGATGTTTGAGAGATGATGGCAATTGTGCATATCCCTCAACATCAAGAAATGTCTCTTCACTAATCCATTTGGAAACCTATTGGGGCATATCATATGTAAGGAAGGTTTGTTGGTAGAGACCCTGCCAAAGTTTTCATTCTTTTGGATTGGGGAACCTACCAACCATAGCAAGACATGACATGGATTCCTTGGGCATACAGGGTACTACTAGAAATTTATTAAAGGGTATGCCAAGATCGCCGCACCACTGGGAGTTACTAAAACACAAAAGTACATTTCATTGGGGAGAGGCACAACATATTGTATTTGATACATTAAAGAATACACTTATCACTACGCACATATTATGCTTTCCTTCCTGGGACAAGCCATTCCATGCACATATTGATGCTTTAAGGATGGTGATTGGGGCCTTCTTAACACAACCTGGAGAAGGAATTGTTGACCACCCCTTGTGTTTTGCTAGCAGGAAGTTGACACTAGTAGAGCAGAACTATACTACTACTGAGCGCGAAGCACTATCAATGATCTAAAAATTGTATAAATTCATGGAATATCTGTTGGCAACACTTCTTCATATCTCTACATGGACCACATGGCGTTGAAGTTCTTGGTGAACAAGCCCATTTTAAAGAGCACATATGTCGGTGGGTCTTATTGTTTCAAGAATTTGAGTTTATGGTAGTTGTGAAACCAGGTAAGAGTAATTTGGGACCTGACCACTTATCAAGGATTGACTCGAGGGAGGACATGTTAAACATTGAGAATACAATTCTAGACATGTAATTGTTTAGGTTACACACGCGCCTCTCTGTTTGGAAGATATTGTTATGTTTCTAAAAATGGGTGTGGCACCAAAGGGAATGAAGACTCTAAAAATAAATTAGCTATCCATACGTGCCACACCTACATGTTAATTATTGGAGACTTATACAAGCTATGCCGTGATGAGATTTTGTTCCTTTGTGTGTTAGAACATGAACACGTTGCAATCATGGAGGAAGCACATGGTGGGATTGCAGGAGGACAGTACAAAGGGAATGAAACCACGCGCAAGATCCTTTTAGCAATTTTTTGGTGGGAAATGGTTTACAAAGACTGTATTGAATTTCGTAAGGCCTGTGACCATTGCCAACCCCTTCAAAACCAGGAAGAAGAGATGAGATGCCATTGAGACCGATAGCTAGTGTAAAAACATTTTCACCAATTTCACTTTCACCTTTATGAAGGACTTGTTCACACTAAATCATTACCTCTACCGACTACTTAATAAGTTAAAAAGAGGAAACACCTACAAATGACTACACAACAAAGAATAAAAAAACTAAGTTCTTATGGGAACATATAATTAGTAGATATGGATGTCCACTAAATTTAACAAGTGATAAGGGTACCCATTTCTTGAATAAGGAAATTAGAATATTGTTGGTAGAATTCATGGTATCCCACCACAAGAATACCCCATATCACCCATAAGATAATGGAACTGCTGAGGCATTTAAAAAATATGAATCACACATTAACCAAAATTTTGATGTGGGAAGAAACGATTGGGATGATAAAGTTTCTATTGTGTTATGGTCATACTAGACTACTTATAAAAGACTAAACAAGGCCACACCTTTTCAATTGGTGTTTTTCATAGAAGTAGTATTACCTATTGAATTCATGTTACCATCATTGTGTATAGTGCACACAGGAGTATTAGCTGATGAACAAGTGCTTAAGGAGAGGATTGATAAGTTAATATAGTTAGATGAAAGGTGGTCCATTTCTCGTTAGATTTAGAAGATAGAAAAATCCAGGTAGAAGGCATGGCATGATAAACACATTAAGAACAAAAATTTTGAGGTTGGGTAGATGGTTTTGTTGTATGATTCCAAGTTTCTGCGCCATCCTATGAAATTCACAAAGTACATTGGATGGGCCCGTATATTATATCCTATATACTTGATTTAGGTGCTTGTTAGTTACAAGTGTTGGATGGAACATGGTTACAAGGCCATTTCAATAGGATTAGGTTGAATCCCTAATATAAATAAGTCTTCCTTGTATGCATAAATAAGGTAGTATTGTCATTTAGCCTAGGATTTCCCTTAATGCTTTTTCCTTTCTTTGTGTTTCCCCTTCTCATTACTTGTTCCCTTTTCATTTATTGTGTGTGCATTGTGTGCTAGTAGGCACTTATTATTTTCAAAAAAATTCTATGCACAAAGGACTGCACATCCATTTTTGTGTGGGGTGGAGTGATATAACAAGTACAAAAGTTTGATAGTGGAAGTTGTGTTTCGATGGCCTATTTTATAGGATCAAAAGCACGTAGTTTGGAAGAGCATGCATAGAAAAGGTGGATATAAGGAGTTTTGGTGTCATGAATACTTTGCAAAAACCACATACAAGGGTGAGAAGCATAGGAATAACATGAGGTAGGTGATGTTAGAAATAAGGGAAAGGACAAAAGAAGTTCCTTCGGCGCTACAAGCACGCACGAAGGACCTTTGGTCAATAACGGTTTCTACATGCTAGAAGGTTGTAGAGGTTTTCTGCGTAGTATTGGGCATGAGGGTAAAGGCATTTAAGGTTGGCTTTATAATAAAAATCCACCTTTATTACAAAGGTACATTGGTAGGTGAAATTATATTTAATATGGAAAATAAACAAAAACCATAAGTAGAAGGTGGGTACATTATTGTTACCTTACATTTGTGATATCGAAGAGATCTTGTGAACTAGGGAATCCTTGAGAAAAGTTGTATGAAAAAGGTTTTGAAGATATGAGTGCATAGCTAGGTTGATCAACAAACCAGGGTGGAAAAATAGTACACGGGCGTGAGGGAGAGGGTTGTAGGAATTTTTGAATCCTACAAGTGAATACACCATCTTGTGGAAGGAAGGTTTTTTCTAGGTTATGGTTCCACAACTAGGGAACATGATTGAAGGGATTTTTTTCATAAGATTAGAGCTACATAACTAAGAATATCTAGGATTAGGAGAAAGGACTTTGAGTAACCCGACAAGAGAAATGGCACCAAGGAAAGTAACCATTGTTTCACCAAAGAAGGGCAAGGGAAAAGGGAAACAAATTGTTTCCACCAACTTCAATGAATAATGCTACATGTAGACATAATACCCGGATGACGTATTTATTGGAAAGAAATTGGTGTCTCATGTTAGAAATATGGCCGTAAGTGACTACAACCATCGAACAAGCACCGCAGAGAATGATATTGCATTGAACCGGTTCACCCTCTAGAAAAAAATGACACCAGATGGAATGTCCATCTATGATGATGAGGTAAATGGTGAAGATGAAAAAGGCCGAGGTTGTTGAACTCTATGAGTTTCGCTATTTTGGAAAGCCTAAATGACTGTACCAATGGTTAATGACATGCATACATGAAGATCATTTCTACTTTACAGGACATAGGATGTGAATAACCCCCAACCGATTGCCAAATTTGCTGGTCTTACTTATGAGGGAGAATCATTTGATGATGACTTGGATGACAAGGAGGCCATCAAGAAGACGTGGAATCGTATGAATACAAGAAGGGGTCGCAGTATTTTGACATCTCTACAATTTCTGACCCTGTAATGAGGATGGCCACACATTTGGTCACAAAACTAAATGGGAAGGAGAGGTGGACACAAATCAACAAGGCTTGGTTGAATGTTTTCCAGTAAGATCTCGAGGGGACCATCTATAACCTCTCAACATTCATAGCAGAAGAAATCATCAAAGCTACGCATAATGGAGAGAAGATCATGTTCAGTAATGTCCTCCTTACCATCATATTTTTAGAAATTGGAGTGCCCGATGGGCCAAAAAAATTGTGTGGGAGTACCCAGATGAGAACCCTTCACCTACCAAAAGATTTGAGAAGTACACTTGTGACACCATGACATATGCCCATAAGGTGCGCCTAGAAAAATGGTATAAGAGGATGCATGATGCATTCAACGTAGAATGGAGAATACCTGAGTAGTTACCTATTTTACTACAAGGCGAGGCCAAACTCGACGTGTACCAAAATTTTTGTATCGGCAGGTTTTCTCTAGAAAATGACACCAAGGGTCCCTGGTGCAAATTGCCATTCTCCTTCACAGCACAATACTTCCAGGATAGGGTCAATAGATTCAAGGAGGAAAATAAGTTAAGGTTTTACCTTAGCACGGTAGACCAAGATTACTACAAGCTACACAGGACTTTGATATATCCAAAGAAGTGCACTTATGTGGAGAAGTATGTCTCCCATGACATGCATATGATGAAGCCAATAACATTACCTATTGCTAGGAGAACCGCAACAAGGGTATACTTGTGCATAAGGCTAAAGTATGAGAAGGGAACTTACATTAAAATGATGTCTCTATCCTAGAAGACCCCACCATAAGGAAGAAGGCTGCACCAAGGAAAAGGGAGAGAGAGGAGGCACCTGAGAAAAAGGCACCAAGTATATAGATAGTGCAATCTGCAGGCGCAAAAGATTTAAGTGAAAAATGAGAACCTATGCATGGAGGAAAAAGTCCCCCGTAAGAGAACAAGAAGACACCTGAGGAAGAGACATTAGAGTAAGAGGAGCCCCCTACAAAATAAGAATCACTAGTAAGGAAGGAGTCACCTACTGAAGAAGAAAAAGAAGGATCCCCTATATTAAAATCACTAGTTAGGAAGAAGCAGAAAGTAATAGAAAGGGTGGACTCAGAAGAAATAGAGAGCATGGAGGCCAAAAAGGGTGACAAGGATGATGATGAGTGCGATGAGGCTCAAGACCATCTTGTGTATGATGTACATGAATTAGAGGAGGAGGGAAATGAAGAGAAGGATGAGGACGAAGGAGGTGCTCACGAAAAGGGAGAAAGTGAGGAATTCAACATGAAGGATCAAAGGACTCCAAGCCTGACCAAGGAGCAGATAGAAGATGTCGAAAAAGGGAGGTAGCAGGCATAATAAAAGACTTGGTGGAACAAGAGGTGGAGCGTAACCCCGAAGAAGTGCTCAAGGAGGTAGAGAAAAGTGAAAGTGTAGAAAAGTAATATGAAGCATGGGCAGAGATCCCCACTTGATGGAAAGCTTTCCAAAGGTAATGCGCATGGGAAGAAAGAGTATGGTAGTGGCGCAAGAGTAAGGAATAAATTATATCAATGATCCAAATAAGGTACTACGTGAGTATTTCCAAAGTACCATTCCTTCAAACCAACTCCTTGCATGGTCATCTTTCTATGAAGATGGTGCATACCCACACACAAGGAAGATGTTGTCTTGGGATTTTGAGTCCCACATTGATGAGCCCAAGTTCAAATTCAACCGAGAGGTGTTGATGAAGATACCAGATACCAAGGGAGTAAACCCTCTTGTGAATTCTCAACAACTATCAGATGAGTAAGTGTATAACACACTCAATAAGGTATTAGTAGAGGTTAAGGAAAGAATCTTTGGGAGGAATGACAGAGTACTCGGAAGAAGAGATTGAAAAGAAAAATGAAGAGAATTATTGAAAAGACAAGGAGCTAAAGCAAGAGGAGTTGATCAACACCCAATTAAGGCACAAATTAAGGGATGAGAAGGCAAATGGCTCACGGATTATATATCCGGACAACTCAAAATCTCGATAGTTAGCTCTAGGGCTTCCAGTCGTCAAACAACATCGAAAAGACATATTAATTTGTTATAGGAGACTCCATTAGCACGGGATGCTGCATTTATCCGAGTAATCCACAATAGTAAAGACATATAGAATGATGAAGAACTCATCAAAAAGATGAACATCTTAGCATAGATACAAGAGAAAAGATAAGACATTTTCTTTGGCCTCGTTATCAATTCGAGGTCTTGTGATTTATTAGAAAATAGAGATGATTTCAAATGTCATAATCTTGCGAACCTAGGCCTAGCCTCACTTGAGAAAAAATATGAGTCAACCATGTAGTGATTTGAATACTTGACTAGCATCCTCACCATGGAAAGGTGACCGCTCACATTGGAATCAACTGAAGAGGCATTAACACGCAAGGAGGAAGAAATACTGAAGATCGGGGAAATAGTTACTCGGTATTTTGAGATCCTTGTTACTGTAAAGACCACCACACAAATGGCTGAGGTTTTTTATGATAATTGTGATGATAGAGACATGGTAGCAAGCATATTGGTTGCTATGGATGAGGTGGTCTGAAAGGAGTTTCAAGAGAAAAAAAAAATGAAATAGGGAAGAGCGCAATAAAATCCTAGCCAAGGTTGAGAAGAAGATGAAATCAATCAAAGCCTTATGGGGTTTGATTAAAAATCAGATTAAGGAGTTGTATCCCCAAGTCACTCACAGAATGGACGTGTTGGATGAACTTAGCAAGCAGTTAGAAGGAATTGTAGATACAATGAATGCTAAGGGTGATGAATTAAGTTTTGAGGAGGTGAGTTATTTAGTGGGTGACGTACTTTAGCAGCACAGGGTGAGGTGGATTCCTAGGAAAATATTGAGGCAACAATAAGGAAGTAATTCACACTCCTCCTACAACAATAGCAGAAAATTCTTCCATTCTTTCATTCTTCATTCAATTTGTCCCAATCCCACTATTATTTATTATTTGGAGAAGAAGGATGTTTCGAGGATGGAGAACATACTTAGTGTGGGGTGATGTTGGGCCCTGAAATATTGGTTAAGTATTAAAGGGCATGTGCGTAAAATCAAGAAGAAGGGAACTTAGGGGAAAGTGTGCAGGACAAAGGGGTTTAAGAAGGGTTTAGGTGAAATCAAGGTGCGTGCGGAAAGTAGAACATAGGTTCAAAGGACTTAGCCATATTTGTCATTGTGAAGACACTTGAGGAAAAATGTGAGGACCCGACTAGGTGTGATGAGTGGATAGTATGCCAGCCTGAACCTTAGAGGTCAAGGAAAGGATATTCCACGTAGGGAATATTCCTAGGAGACATCATTACAAAGAGTGGAGGATTTGTAAAGGGATAAGCATTCACCATTAGAGGACCACATCAACACTTGGCACACAATATTTTTAGAAGAGAAGGCATGGCAATGGGTGTTGATCCTATAAAAAGAGATGCTCGAACTAGAGAAGACAACATCGAGAGAGGAGAAGAGAGAATGGAAGAGATAGACAAAGAGAATGCATAGAGAGTAAGATGTTGAGTGACAAATTTTTGCAGTAATGCTAGGGTTTAGAGAACTTAGTGCTAATGGTTGTGAGGGATGTCATGAGCCTCTGTATGGCACTAGGATCTATAATAGGGGTTAAAATGGAAGGGTATAGCTAGGGTATCATACAAGGGAAGATCTGTAGGAGGTGGGTCTCTATAATTTAACATATATGGTTTGTGATGACCTATTTTGATTTTAATGTGGCTACTAGAACTATTCTAAATGAATATATATGGGTTTGTTATGCATATCATGCTTAAGGGTGTAAAACCTCATGTTATATGACTACCATGGCTCAAATCTGGTTTATTATGCTTATTACATTGTTATTAAGTTTCTGTAATAGATTAATGTGTGGATTTGTAAGTTGTCTCGTCCAATTTTCTTTTAACTAAATAAATGTAATTCTCATTCTGTAATTCATCCTCCATTAATGGTAAAACCTTCTCACAATGCTCACATAAAGGAGGGCTCAACACCTGTGTGTGCCTCACGTGAGCGCTTAGCACCCAATGGGTGATAAGAAATTGCATTTGGGGTTAGAAAGTAGTATTGAGGGTAAATAAAATGACTACAAATGTTGTGTGGTCTTACATGTTAATTAGTGGATATTTATACAAGTTGGGCCGAGATGAATTTTTGACCAATGTGTACTTGAGCATGAGCTTACTACCATTATGGAGGATTCACATGGTGGGATAGTAGGTGTACGTTATGCAATAAATTCTACCATGCACAAGATTCTATTGGTAGGCCTTTGGTGGGAAACAATTTACAAGGATTGTATAGAGTATTGTAAGGCCTATGACCATTTTCAGTGCCTTGGAAAGCCTAGGCATAGAGATGAAATGCCTTTGAGGCCTATTTCTAATGCAAAAACTTTTGAAAAGTGGGCAATTAACTTTTTGGGTCCTATTTCCCCACCCATGTGCAAGACTAGATCACGCTATATTATAACTTGTAAAGATTATCTTATAAGGTGGGTAGAAGCAACACCTACAAATGATTGCATGAAAACTATAATAGCAAGGTTTCTGTGGGAGAACAAAAATAGTAGGTATGGATATCCACTAAGTCGACAAGTGATAGGGGAACTCATTTTCATAATGAGACTATCGGGATACTATTAGCGAGAATTTATGGTGGCACACCATAAAAAAATTACAAGAGGTTGAATCAGCCCATACCTTTTCAATTGGCATTTAGCGTGGAGGCTTTGTTACTATTGGAATTTATGTTACATATCTTGTGTATTGCGTTTATAGATGGATTGGATGATGATAAATCACTTGAAGAGCACATTAATAAATTGATGCAATTGGATGAAAGGTGCATCATTTCTCATTGGAGCCAAGAAGATAGAAGAGGCCGGGTAGAAGGCATGACATGCTAAGCATATTAAAATTAAGAAAATTGAAGTTGGGTAGATTGTTCTTCTGTATGATTCAAAGTTTTTGCACCATCTTAGAAAGTTCCAAGTGCATTGGTTGGGACTGTATGTTGTGACTTATAAACTTGATTCGAGTGATTTCCGATTCTGAATTAGATGGGACATAGTTTCCTAGTTACTTTAACATGAGTCGGTTGAAGCCCTACTATGAATAATTATTCTTGGTTTTTTTCATAAGGTAGTATTTCTATTTAGATTAGATTTCCTTTAATGCATTTCATTTATATTTGTTTCCTATTTCCTTTTGATGTTTCTATGCTTTTTCATTTTCATTCAGTGTTTTGTTGTAATAAGTGCACTAGTGTCGATTACTATCAATTGAGTTCATATACGAGAGGACCGAGCAATTGATTTCATGCATAGAGGACTGCACATACATTTAGTGTGGGGTAGAAGGAAAGTAAGCAAGCACATGAGAAAGTAAAGATATACAAAGGCTGAATTACCATAAGAGTGCACGTGTTGTTGGTGATGATGGTTGTAGAAGAATGGGGGATAAGGTTTCATAAGAAGAATGGTGATAATAAGGATGATGCAAAAAGGAAAATCCACATACAGTGAATGAGCGCACAATGTAACACAAGGTAGGTGACGACATGGATAACTACTTGGTATAAGGTGCAGAGGTTGATGTATTTCGATGCATGGTGTGTGCATAAGGAGTTCTGCAGTTAGTGGAGTAGTTTTTACAGTAGAATTTTGTTGTTAGTATACATGTTGGACACGTGGAGGAAGTGCGCTTGGAGATGCGGAAAAAGTGGGAAAAGTAGGAAAGCTGAAATTAATGCGGTTATACGGTGGTAATTGGTAAGAAATTAATGTAGGTAAAAATTAAAACAATATAAAAGGATCATCGGGGTAAATCATTTTTACCTTACCTTGCATGAATTTGTGAAGAGTTATCATGCGACCTAGGGAAAATTTCAAAGAACGAGTGAGAAATTGAGTGTGAAGTGAAAAATTACTGAACCGGAGGGTAAAGGAGAACACGCCTTTGGAAGGAGTCTTGTAGATTGAACAACTTTGGTGTGGATTTTGATTTTCTTTGATTAGGGTTTCATAAGCTAGGGTATGGCATTGAGAATTGAAACAAAGAAGTACACCAATGTTGCACACTAGGTCCAGTGGCGGGGAAGTTTAAAGTATTAAGAATAGTAAGGCACAAGGTAGAATTTTGATCTTATATGACTAAAATGGCACCAAAGAAGGTAGTAATTGCGTCACCAAAGAAGAGAGGCAAGGAAAAGACAAACCATTCCCCACATCAACGTTCAGGAGGAATGGTACTCAAAAATGCGATGCTTTAGATGGAGTACTAATGGGAAAAGAGTGGGCATCCCATGTTAGAAGCATGAAAGTTAGTTATTATAACCATCAAACTAACCTATCCACATGTGACATGGCAATGAGCTTGTCCAACCAAGAAATGAAAGAGCCCCATGTGATAAACTGGTGTATGATGACAAGGTAAAGAGGGTATTAAAGAATGTTGGACTATTACAGTTATATGAGCTTCCGTTCTTTAGGAATCCTAAGAGGCTATATCAGTGGTTAATGTCACACGTGCATGAAGACTATTTCTATTTTGTAGGAAGAAGGATGCACATCACCGCACATTTGATTGAGAAGTACACTGGACTCATTAATATTGGTAACTCCTTTGATGATGACTTAGGTAATGATGTTGAGGTGAAGAAAGATGCAAAGGAGTATGAGTATAAGAAAGGAGGGCGTGCATTTGACATTGTGAAGGCTGGATTATCATGTCATGAGGATGATCTCACAAAGCTAAGTGGGTAGGAGAGATGGACATAAGTAAATAAAATATGGTTGTACATATGCAAGAAAATATCATAAGGAACCATATATAATATTGCCTCCTTTATAGCAGAGGATATTATTGATGCTGTGTGTGATGGTGATAAGATCATGTTTGGGAACATCTTGCTTGTAATAGTGTTTTTGAGATTGGGGTGCCCGATGGGCCTAAAGAAAAGATATGGGAGTATCCTGCAGAAGATCACTCCCCTTCAAAATAATTTGTTAAGTAAGCCTATGACACACCATGACACCAATATACAAGGTGTGTCCTGGAAAAATGGTATTAACGGATGTGTGATGCATTCAACACTAAGTGGAGGATACTAGAATAGTTTCCCACTCTTATGGATGTAATTACCAAATTTTTTGTGTATCAACAATTTTTTATTGGGATGTTTATGTTAATTGATGACACTAAGAGCCCATGGTGAAAAATCTCGTTTACTTTCATAACACAAGTACTTTTAGAGTGATGTGAATAGGTTCAAGGACATGTAGAAATTGAGGTATGATCTGAGTGAAGTGGATAAGGAACACCATGAGATTCTCCAAACACTTTTCTACCCCAATAATTATTCTTATGAGGAGAAGTATGTTTCAAAAATCATACATTTGATGAAACCAGTAACATTTCCTCTAGCTTCAAGATGTAGATAGAGTCTATATTTATCTAAGGCCAAAATTTGTTGATGGGGCATTTGTAGAGGAAGATGTGAGTATTCCTGAGGATCCCTCTACACAAAATAAGGTCAATCCAAATAAATGGGGGTGCAAAGAGACTCCTTCTATCAGTAGAACTAAAGGAGTAAGAAAAGATAAAACTCCAATTTTAAGTGCACCTATAGGAAAAAATTCGAGAGGAAGGAGACTGGAAAAAACACCTATGTCAGGAGGTAACCTATTAGAAGAAGGTCTCCAGTGTAGAAGAAATAAAAGATATCCCATCGCTCGATTCTTAGAAGATAAAAATTTAGGAGGAAGAAGGATTTGAGAGTGAGGAAGAGTTGATTAACAAGTTGATCCCACAAGTGCATACCATTGAAGAATCAAAAGAAGAAGGACAGGATGATCAATACGAGGATGCACATACAATGGATGTGGATGAAGAGGGTATTGGCGTAACTAGCACACAAAGTTATAAAGGAGAACCTGGACATAGTTGGAGAACATGAGGATAAGTGCACTTTGACCTAGAGCTAGAGCACATAGTAGAGAAAGAGGTCATAGAGATTATTGAACACTTGGTGGAGCATGAGGTTGCGTGCGGCGCATAAGAAGAAGAAAAAAGTGAAGGAAAAGAAGGGATCATGGGTGGATATTTAAACCTTGTTGTGGGTTCCCAAGGGCACTTGAGGAAAGAGATGAATATACATCCCCCAAGAACCTATCATGCAATATGTGGAGAATCCCAATAAGGTTCTACGCGTAAGATACTAGAGCACAATCCTTGTAGATCAACTATTTTTTGTTCATCGTTTGATAAGAAGACGTATTCTTGTGCATAACAAATATGTTGTTCTTAGCTTTTGAGTCACACATTGAGGAGACAAAATTTGAAGTAAGGGCTGTTCATTCTTTGGATACCCATGAAGCAATAGTCTCAAGACACATGTATGTCATAGTTTATTCTCGATAACTAACAAATGAACAAGCGTGAAATGTGCTTAGCAAGCTATTAGTGGAGATGGGTTATAGAATTTTTTATAAGAACAATAATATAAGGTTTATGCAAAAGGAGGTGGAAGAGAATAATAAAGAAATAATTGAAAGGGATAAGGAGATAAAGGAGAAGGAATAAATTATTGCGTAGCTAAGGCAGGAGTTGAGGGATGAGAAAGGATGGATGTGCACGTTATACAAAAAGGTAGAGTGAATAGTTGATACAATTTTAATTACACACCTAGACTTGGATCCCTCGGATAATACAACGTATGAGTCTACCTTTCATTTTCTTGAGTATTCAATGAGAATAATTTCTTCCATCCTGGAAACCCTTGCCTTAGAATCTACAAAAGATGTTATGGCATGGAAAAAGTAGCAAAAGAAAGAATAGATTGAAGCCACCATAACTGGATACAGTGAATTGATGGAATCGATGAAGGCCGCTTCTCACATGAAAGAGGTTGTATATTACAATTGTGAGGATAGGTACCATGTAGTGGTGTCGACATTAAATTTTCCTCCATAATTTCTATTTTATTAATGTATGTATTAGTAATAGGATGTTGTTAAGTATAATTAGTAGTGGCATCCATAGAAGATAACGGCGTATTTGTCGATGCAGTGCCACCAATAATGTAAGAGTACGATAAGTCAAAGTACAATAGGAATGTTGTAAAAAGTAAATATTTGTCGTAAGTGGTCCGGTAATGTTAAAATGTCAAAGTTGGGATAAGTAGAGAAGTAGGGTCTACATGATTAGGAATTAGAAATATTATATTTGTAATAAGGACAAAGAGTGATGTCATAAATATTTTGTATATTTTATTTGTGGAAAAGTCTAAAAAGGTGGAACCCATGTGAGATGATAAGGTTTATCTTATCTTAGAAGATAAGCCTACATGTAAAGGCAAGAGTTTAGGCATGGAATATGATTGGCCGGAAGATATTTCCTATCCTATCTTAGAGATAAGGTGGATAATCCTGAATTCCTATAAATAAAGAGGCCACCCCCTCATTTAGCATAGAGAGAAGTAGTGAGAAATATTGTATGAGTAAGTGTGTAAAGGAAGCCATCATTTTGAAGGTGTGTTAAAGAATCCATTAAGAGGTGTAATTGTGAAGTTTCTCCCATAGTTATTATTTGAAGGCAAGTGAAGTTAATAACACTTGAAGAACCTCATGGGTGAGATTGTAACAATTTCATGTTGATATTATAATTTACACTGATATTTCAGATTTATCATTATTCTTTCTTATCATAGTCTATGGTATTCTTGTGTTATGTTTGTTGTTGTGTTTCCAGATTACATCCACCAAACTAAGAGCTGTGCATTAGTTAATAATCATAGCACGAGGAGTTCCCGATGAAGAATTATCATAGTACTAGATTGGTGTTGACATTTTGGTTCCATTTTAGGACCATTTCTCGTTAGTGGATTTTACGAGAAATATTCCCACTTAGTCGAAAAAACATTTGGAGGGTAACCTTATTTTTATTGTGCATAGTAGTTACCATGGTAAAGTCACTTTTTGTCGTGAATAGTATTTACTTTGAAAGTCACTTTTTACCATGAATAGTATTTACCACAGTAACTTCACTTTTTTTTAGTGAATAGTGTTTACCATAGTAAAGTCAGTTTTTACCGCATGATATGTCAAGTTTTACCATAGTTTACCGTGGTCATTTCTATTTTCTATTATAGTGGTTCCATTCCACTTGTGGGTTGGTATTTCATTTATTTTGTGCACATAAGTCTTGTTGATTGTACTTGTGAGTTGGTATTTCACTGTGGTTACTTTTTAAAATGGGGAAGATTCTTATTTTTTAGCCCAATCTAATGAAGATGCTTCCTCTTTCATTCAAGAGTTTAAATGATCTTGTATTTGTAATGGCCTTATAAGAAGGGAATAATGGACTGAATTTTTTCCTACCTTTTTGGATGGTTCAGCCCTTAGGTGGTTTGAAACACTAGGTGATAATGTGAAAAACTCATGGGATTTATTAATTGAAAGTTTTCTTGAAGAATTTGGTGAACAATAGAAATATGCAGATCTCATGATCGATATCACAAAGCTAGCCCAAGGAGAGAAGGAGAAGATAAGGTATTATCATGCTCGTGTTCTAGAGCTAAGGAGGAAGCTCGATGCCCAGATCGGAAGGAAGGATTAGCGGATGGGTTAATGAATGGCATGGATAATCTCCTCTATAAGCACTTCATTCTTGGGATGAAGCCAAAGATCAAACAACGAGTGAAGTATGACTTCCCAGCTACCATTGAACAAGCAAAGGAGATTGCAAGAAGGCAAGAAGAAAGCATGGAAGAGGAGCCCAAAGAAATTGTTGCTAAAGTAGAGCCTACACCAGCACCTTTGGTCCAGAATCCACAACCACTCTCGGTGAGCACAAATCTTTCTCCTAGTACATCTACTGAGTATGAAGATCTGCTTAGGAAGATGGGCTAGTTAACTATTAATCTTCTTCAAGGAAAGGAATTTAGTTCTCAGGGAGGAGATAGAGGTCCAAAAAGAAATATTTCTGAAGTTGTATGTTATGGTTGTTATAAAAGGGTCATTATAAGTATAATTGTCCAGATAGAGCTTCTACATCTGGTATAAGAGATAATGATAAAGGAAAGCACCTGTGAATTCTTTTGATGTAGTAGATAAGAGCATAAATAATGAAGTAGATGTGTTTGTAACAAAAAGAAAGAAAGAAAAAGATAACCAAGATGGAAATGATCCTAAGAAGATGAAAGGAGAAACTAGTAAGAAACATAGGAGAAGAAAGTTGGGTGTGCAGGATTTTCGATTTCACAGGGGATAAGGACCATACTCCATCTTAGACGATCTGTCCAAAAGGCCTGCAAATATTACATATGGTCAACTCTTGGCTATGTCTTCTGAGAAGAGGCGGGAGCTGCGAAGTGGACTCAATGCTCAACGAAGGAAGGAGGTTGAGGTCCTTGTTTTGGAGGCAGAGGCGGATCCCTACGCTCCACAAGCTGAGGTATTATGTAATGGTATTTCAATTCATGATGTCTTAGTTGATGGAGGTGTTGCAGTTAATGTAATGATCGAGTCTGTAATGAATATGTTGGGTTTAAAAATTGATCGCCCCTCAACACTTATGTTAAGGTCATTAAATAAAGGAAAAACTAAACCAGAAGGTGTAGTTTCAAATGTGGCAATATCTGTTATGGGTGTTGTATGTGTGGTAGACTTTTAGGTGATGAAAAATGGTACTGTTGCGTACCCAATGTTGTTGGGAAGACCATGGCTAAGGAGAGTTCATGTAAGAAACTACTGGAATGAAGGCTTCATGACACTTGGACATGGTAGAGAGAGGGTGAAGATAAACGTGATCCCTCGGCATCATAAGGTAGAACTTGTGGATTCAAGTGATGAAACTGATGATTGGACATCCTCTGATTACTCGAGTACTAGTGAAGTGGACACTGAAGATGAAGAAAGTGAGGTTGATGTTTTGGTCATGGATATCCTTCCAGTCACACCGACTCATGATCCCATAAAATTATCTGAAGAAGAAATTGATGATCGTCTCCAACAAATAAAGATTGGTGATGTTGTGATGGAGAGTGAGAAGGAATCCTACCTCTATCTCTTTTGAAGGTACATACACATATTCACTTTTGATTACAAGGAACTTCATCAAGTAAGTTTTTGTAGAACATTCTATTGAGCTGGTAGATGGTGCTAAGCCCATAAAGCAAATGCCATATAGAATGAATCCTAATTTTTCCAAGACTATAAAAGAAGAAATAGATAAGTTGCTTGATGCAGGATTTATATTTGTTGTGGAGAATTTAGAATGGGTTTCTCCCATTGTGATCTCAATAAAAAAGAATGGAAAGCTACACATTTGTGTTGATTATAGGAAGCTCAATAAGGCAACAAAGAAGGATCATTACCCTCTTCCATTCTCAGATCATATTTTGGATGAAGTAGCTAGGCCGAGAGTGCTATAGTTTTGCTGATGGATATAGCGGATACAACCAAGTTCGTATAGCAGAGAAAGATCAGCTGAAGACCACATTCACCACTCCTTGGGGAACGTTTGCTTATAGAGTTATGCCTTTTGGGTTGTGTAATGCTCCAGCAACGTTCCAGCGCTTGATGAATAGGGTGTTTGAACCCTACATTGGGAACTTCATCAGAGTATTTCTAGATGATTTTTACATCTATGGGAGCAAGATGGACCACTGCACTAGATGGAGATAAAATTTCAAAGGTTAGATGAAGCACAAGCCTCACTAAACCCTACAAAGTGTGTCTTTGGATGTTCTAAAGGCATTTTGTTAGGGCATGTTGTATCCAGAGATGGTATTGGTATTGATCCTGATAAAGTTTCAAAAATCAAAGAGTTACCATTTCCTATGAATAGAAGTAAGTTGAGATCATTTTTAGGTCATGTGGGTTACTATAGAAGGTTCATCAAGAATTTCTCAAAGATTACACAACCACTAACCCAGTTCTTGAAGAAGGATGTTACTTATGAACCAGGAAATAAGGCGCATGAAGCTTTTGAACAACTGAAGGAAGCCCTGGTGTCTTCACCTGTTTTAAAGAATAGATTGGAGCAAGCCATTCATTGTGTATACTTGATGCCTCAGATGCAGCACTAGGAATTACTCTAAGCCAAAAGGATGAAAATGGGAATGATCATCCAATTTACTTTGGGAGCAGACAAATGAGTAGTGCTGAGGTAAATTATACTGTAACTGAAAAAGAGGCTCTAGCTATCATTTTTGCTGTAAAGAAGTTTAGGAATTACTTGCTAGGGTAGAAATTTATAGTTGTAACAGATCATCAGGCTCTAAAATATATTGTCAATAAGCCTAACCCATCAGGGAGGATAGCAAGATGGATAATTTTGCTACAAGAATTTGAATTTGATATTATAGATAGGCCAGGAAAGAAGCATGTCAATGCAGATGCACTCTCTCGAGCCTATGATGGTTTAGGTTCACCTTGTGATGATGATGATTTCCCAGATGCAACATTGTTATCTCTTGACACAATCCCTAGTGAATACATAGATATTTAGAATTATCTAAATGAATTCAAGTTTCCTGATGGTGCCAATGCAAAGACTAAGAGGAAGATTACTCAAGCCAGTCATCCATATTCTATTATGCATGGAGTATTATTTTGAATAGGACACGATGGACAAGTCTGAAGAGGGTAGTTGGACGTGATCAAGGAAGGAGCTGATAGAAGAATTCCAAATGGTACATGTGGAGGACACTTCTCTAGACAACTTACATATAGAAGGATCTTGGACGCGAGTTATCACTTTGCCCACTCCTTTTAGAGATTGTTATAATTATTGTAAGACATGTGATATTTTTCAAACACATGGTAACCATAAGACTTCATCAGCTCCATTATGCCCTATTCTTCCACTTGGTCCCTTTGAAAAGTGGGGAATAGACATTGTAGGTCCACTTCCAACTACCCCACGCCAAATTAAGTATATTGTAGTTGCCACATATTATTTAACCAAGTGGGTTGAAGCTAGGCCATTGAAAATAGCTTCCATGGATGAAGTGGCAAGGTTCATATATGAACGCATTGTCACCAGATTTGGTTGCCCATTAGAAATTGTAACAGATCAAGGAAGCCACTTCATTAATGAGGTGGTAGAAGCCCTAGTCAACAAGTTTTCTATTAAGCACAGGAAGGCAACAACATACAAGCCAAGCACAAATAGATAGGTGGAACAAACAAATTTTGTGTTGTGTCAAATTCTAGCAAAAGATGCAGCCTTGCAGTACATAAGTGGGATAAAAGGATTCATGCAACATTGTGGGCATATAGGGCAACATCAAAGTCAGCAACATGATACTCCCCATTTCAGTTGGCTTATGGCATTGATCCAGTTCTTCCTATTGAGTTTGATATTCCCACTGTGAGAGTTATGAAAAATGAAAGGATGGATGAAAGTGATTCAATAAAAGAAAGGTTGGTACATCTTCATTTGCTAGAGGAAATGAGGGAAATAGTGAAGGATACAAGATATAAGAATAAAATGAAGCAAAAGGAATACTTTGATCAAAAGATCCGTTGGTCTCCATTTCATGTGAATGACTTGGTTCTAGTATATGATTCCAGATACAAAAAAAAGAAGACAAAGAAAATTTCTTCCAAAGTGGATGGGGCCCTACAAAATAGCAGTTGTGCATGAAAATGGTACATATCGACTAGAGGAATTGGATGGTACTCCCATTACAAAATGGGTCAACCATGACAAGTTAAAGATTTTCCAAGCACCAGCTTCAGAATGTCCATAAGAGTTTACTCAGGGGGAGTAGAAGTTAGGAAGGGGGAAAATGTCGACATTAAAATTTTCTTTTATAATTTCTATTTTATTAATGTATGTATTAGGAATAGGATGATGTTAAGTATAATTAGTAGTGGCATCCAATAGAAGATAATGCGGCGTCGTCAAGATGCAGTGCCGCCAATAATGTAGAGTATGGTAACAATCAAAGTACAATAGGAATGTTGTAAAAAGTAAATATTTGTCATAAGTGGTCCGGTAATGTTAAAATGTCAAAGTTGGGATAGTAGAGAAGTAGGGTCTACATGATTAGGAATTAGAAATATTATATTTGTAATAAAGACAAAGAGTGATGTCATAAATATTTTGTATATTTTATTTGTGGAAAAGTCTAAAAAGGTGGAACCCATGTGAGATGATAAGGTTTATCTTATCTTAGAAGATAAACCTACATGTAAAAAGGCAAGAGTTTAGGCATGGAATATGATTGGCCGAAGAGATTTCCTATCCTATCTTAGAGATAAGGTGGATAAGCCTGAATTCCTATAAATAAAGAGGCCACCCCCTCATTTAGCATAGAGAGAAGTAGTGAGAAATGTTGTATGAGTAAGTGTGTAAAGGAAGCCATCATTTTGAAGGTGTGTTAAAGAAGCCATTAATAGGTGTAATTGTGAAGTTTCTCCCATAGTTATTGTTTGAAGGCAAGTAAAGTTAATAACACTTGAAGAACCTCATGGGTGAGATTGTAACAATTTCATGTTGATCTTATAATTTACACGATATTTCAGATTTATCATTATTCTTTCTTATCATAGTCTATGGTATTCTTGTGTTATGTTTGTTGTTGTGTTTCCAGATTACATCCACCAAACTAAGAGCTGTGCATTAGTTAATAATCATAACACGAGGAGTTCCCAGTGAAGAATTATCATAGTGCTGGATTGGTGTTGACAATGGGACAACTTGTGGCAAAGGATGAATCGGATCTCAAGGATTTCCGGATCAAGAATGAGGGGAAAGGGTAGAATGAGAGAAATTATTGGCCGAGGTTGAAAAAAGAGGAAGCAATTAATTCTTAAGGGATTCAAGTAAAAATAATTTTATGGAACTCTACCCACAGGTCACACATAAGATGGATGCATTAACAGACATGGGAAAACAATTGGAGACTTTGGTGGACACACTAAGGCTAAGGGTGAGGAACTAACATTTGAAGAAGTCACTACTATGATAAGGGATGCCTTTACTTAGTCATGCGGTGAACTAGAAGGGTGAAAAGCATTGGAGGCATTAGTGAATAAGGAATTCCCCCTTATTTTTTCTAGTGAAATTCAAATTCTTTCATTCTTTGGCAGCAAGCCATGAGGACATTCTTTATTCTTTATTTAATTAAAGGATTATTTCTCTGACATGAGATCGAAAAGGTGTTGCCAAGGATGGAAAACATGCCTAGTATGGGGTAATGTTGGGCCTTGGAAAATAGCTAAGTATTGGAACGTGTGCACAAGGCCAACAAAGGAAATACGTGCGGGGGAGAATATGATGAATGCACACATGGATGAGAGTATTCGCGAGCGGGGAGATAAAAAAGAGCACTCAAGGATTACTTCAAGAGAGTTGAGGACTTATTCAATTTTGGAAAGATGCTAAATATAGAGGTGGAGTGGGTGTCATGCAAGGGAATATTCCATGCGGAACAAGTATATTTTTAGAGCGAGAACTAATAGTTCAAACTGGAGTATGAAGACTTAGAGGCTACGCAAAGCTATTTTGGGACAAGTGGAAGATCAAGTGACATGCAGTGTTTTGGGGCTAAAAATAGGATTAGAACTAAAGTTATCTATAGGATATCTATTGTTATAATAGCTTGCATACTCTCTTGTTATCTTTGTAAGTAGCGCATGGATATTCTTAGCATGCAACCTATTTTGAGGATGCTTAGGCGGTGAAGGGAAAGTCCCCACCCTATATATATGTGTTGATTTGCATAGTTTTAGAGAGTTCTGATTTGTAGTAGAGTTATGTTGTTGGTTTATGAGTGTGCATGACCTATGGTGATACTCTTATGTATGTATTCAACTTCTATGTTTTACAGTGATTAATACAATGGATATTTGTGGTTGGATATTGGTTATTGACTTATCTGTAATTGGATCTTGCATAGTAAACCTGATCTTGATTCTTGTTTAGCTCATTCTTGCATATGGTTGTGATCTAGATCTAGTTGTGGTTTATCCTTGCATGGTTGTTATGGATCTGGTTGTTATGATTATGGATTATATGTCTTTTCATGCTAACTCCTTGACAAAGCTGCCATAAAAGAGGGACCCGATACCCTTGCGTGCTTCGGTTGAGTGCTCAGATCTATTTGAGTGATATGTCAATGCACCTTGAAATATTCATGGTAAAATAAAAGACTACAAATTGTGAAAATGTCAATTACAAAATTATAAAAATGTGAACTACCCTCAAAACACTGAAATATGTAAATTTTGAAGGATTTTTTTGGTTTTTTAGGGAAAGGATGATTTTTTTGATCAAGTGAAGATTTGTTTGGAGAAAAAGCTAACCTAGAGATGATAAAAAAACAAGTGATTTTGATAAATTTGAATATTTTGAAGTGCTTAAAAAATGTGAAAAATCAAAAGTCAAAGCATTCAAGTGGAAATCGGTACTAGTTTCCCAAAATGAAATGTGAAATCATTTTGGCCATAGTTAGGCCTTTCAGAATTTGGCTCAAATGATCATGTGGATGACTTTGATCTCCACCTCTGAATCAAATGAGCATATGGCCTTTCGAGTTTCCCTTGAGGGGTAATGTGCATTACAATTCCACCTCTTAATGACATGATGTAAACTCCTAATATTGTTTCCAGTTTGTAAAATATCACTATAAGTGAATCTTAAGTAAATGATCACATCACATGAGTTTACTTGTAATACCCAACAAAGCATTAGACATGGGAGATTATTTAAAAAAAAAAATTGTAATCTTATGTAAGACTTCATACTTTATCACTTTATCTTGAGAATTTTGTTTTGTTCCTATGTACCATGGAGTTTCTATTTTTTTCAAAACCCGTAGAATACTATGCATTGTATTGTGACTTTTCAAAATTCCATAAAGTACTAAAATTTATATACTATGGCATGTTTTTTCGAAACCTATGAGATACTAAAATTCGTACCCCAATGTTTTTAAAATTCACGGCACATTAAGCCATGTACCAAAAAAATTCAAAATCTATGAAACACTAAATATTTGCACCACAACATTTTTTTCTCAAAACCCGCAAAACACTAAAGTTGTGTATTGCAGATTTTTAAAATCTACATAACAAAGAGCTTTGTTTGCATGCTAGCCTAAATCACTTTGATGGTTTATGGATTGTAATTCCTTTTGTATAAAAAGTGACTTGGCATGTGTTTTTGGGAACAATTTTTATGTGTTTGCATGTTATCCTAAATCACTTTAATGGTTTATGAATTGTAATTCCTTTTGTAAAAATTTTTACTATGCATGTTTCCTAATTAATATTTAGGGGGCGTTGGGGTTTGTAATATTAAGTGGCAAAATACTTATTTAAAAACCTGCCAAAGACTAAGATCTTTGGATTTTAAGTTATTTCTAAAACATAAGGTGGTGGATCCCCATGCTAACTAGTGTAAAGTCATTAATTTAAAGTTGAATTATAAGAGTGAAGGAGTAAAAATTCATCAATTGCCTTGTATACGAGAGATTATTATGAGAAATTTTGATGTATGATGTGAGTTATATGTGAGTGAAGTAAGAGACATGAATGTGAAATATGCAGCAAGCTAGTACTCTTCATTAATTGAATGTTATTTCTAGTTTGTAATACCTTTAATAAGATGTAAGTGTTTGGGGTTTATAGAAATATTGGGAGTGTTGGGTGAAATTCAATTCTCAATAAAGATAAGTGATATTTTCAATGTTTTTTTACCAAAAGGTTTTCCCACTTAAATCTTATGTTATGTGTTCATTATTATGTGTTATGGGCTATTTACTTTCATTGTTATTCATGCAATATATGGTTTAATTCATTATAATTTTATGTATAGTCATAAAATATAATCCTTACAAATTTTATGGTGCATATTTAATATGTGTTTATTATTTGTCCTTTCTTTCCTAACAAATGCAAGACTCTAATAATCATTACATGTGGTTTAATTAAATATTCTTAACATGAAAATATGTTAATGATGACGAAGTACCAATCATGGGATATATGTATATGGGTGTGAAGATCTTTAACTATCTCACTTTCAGACCTATCCTTGTATTGAGTTCACTCGTGTGAAACAAATGGGCATTTTGATATTTTCTTACTCGTGATAATGTACTTTTTGTGAATGTTGTATGTAATTTAAATAATTTCTTAAACATGTGGGTTATAAAAAAACAAGGTGTAAATTACAAATTACAAAACATTATGTTCGTGGTGGGGAAAAGGCCTTAACCTATTCCTCCTATGGTCTATGGTAATTTTTTTCACTCTCTTGGAGCCAATGCAACATAACTTTACAAATTGTATTACTTGTTATCCTATTAAATGTGTTTAGTGAATCTTGAGATTGGAGCCATGGAACCTCCCATCTCACATATAGCTTCGATTATATTTGTTCCTCCACTCTCTCCCTCAGGGGTTCTTAAAAGAAGGTAGTATTAGTGTCATGGTTTATATTCATGAATCGAGGTACATTTGTGCAAACATTGGAGAGAAACAAAGCTAAGGCTATGTTTAGTGTTATAATAACTACAAAAATATAACAATTAATTAAAAAAATTACCATGGGTTTGGTGTTGATTTTGAGTTGAGATAATATGGGCATGATAGTTGGTATCAAAGTAGAGGTTCAAACACTTGAACCTCTAGGATAAATTGGTAACGAGTTTTATATAATCTTTTGTATGTGTGTAGTTTGTGTTTCATGTTGAGCCCTATTGGTGTGTTATGTGGAGTTATTTTGGTGTTTCTCGGGTCCTCTTATTGTACTAGGTGTGGATCCTTAAAACTAGGTTATATAGAGGGTCCCCAATTTTGTGTTATAGACTAGTACTATGACAGAACCCACAAAGATCTTCATATTATTGTTCATTAATTTCTTAGTGCCACTTTTGGGTAGTACTACTATGGGTGACATTTGGAGATAGGTATGGGAGATAACACAAGGTGGTTAGTTTCTCTTGACGTTTATTCATTAGTGGTTATGAAAATTGGGCATGGTATTTGAAACATTTGAGCATTAGACATTTGGCGGATTTGGAATTTGAGATATTTAGTTTCCTACTTGGAACACTTGACTTGGTTTTTTATTCTTCCCCACCTTGTTGCATACTACATTATAGACACACTTTTGACTTATCATGGTGAAATCATTGTTGCAAACCTAAGAGATATTATTCTTATTTTTGTGTAATTGACAGTTGATCATAATTGTACTAAAACTCGTGGATAACCCTATCTCCTCTCTTGACATTCAATGGTTGAATAACTACATTGACATCATTTCTCTCTTAAATCATGAAATTTCTATGTTACCTAATTCTTCACCAATGAATTGACCAATTATAATATCATATCATACATTCAAAACTCTAAATAGTTTTCAACCACAACAATCATTCTTAGACTATCCGATAAACTAATCATGTGACTACTTAAATTCTAACACTATTGGAAACATTTCTCCGATCAAGATGACATTTCAAGTGGATGTAGTCTTAGTAGAAATAGATGCTCTTATCCCATATTTTAGATATTGTGAGATATTTTTATTCATCCATAGATCATGTCAATTGCATTATTGTATCAATATTATGTTTATATGTCAAGATGCACACTTGATGTTGTAGTACCCCTAAAGGTGGCCATTAAAGGTTGCCAATGATTGTGATGTGGAAATTTTCATGCGGGAGAATTTTAAGACCCCCACAAAAAAATATTAGAAATTGGTTGGTGATTCTGGGAAAATGGACTTTCACGCTAATGGCGAATATGAAGAAAATGCAAATATGTTGTCGATCGATAGCATTTTTATGCTACCGACCGATAACATATATTATGTTGTTGGTTGATAGTATATGATGTCGGCCAAAAATATATGTATTTTTTTGAAAAATCATTTTTGAAAATAACAGTTAAAACAACTGGCTCGACGAGAAATATGTCCTCATAAAATATGGCGCAAACAAAAAAAAAAATTTAAAAAGTGATTTTTGTGAAAAAAATACAAATTTCACTAATTTTGTATGGGATTTTTTTTTTAAATTTTTTTGATGTTAGCAGTTAAAATGATCATCTCAATGAGAAATTTGTCCTCCCAAAATATGGCACAAGTGAAAAAAATCCCATACTTTATAGTATGTTATCGGCCGATAGCATAAAATATGTTATCGATCGGTAGCATACTATATGTTGTCAACCGGTAAAAACATGCTACCGATCGATCAGTATTCAAGAGAATTTTGCAAATTTCTATTTAACGGAATGGCGAATTGACCCCTAAAATTAACTTGTACTCAGAAAATTTTGGCGAACCGGTCCTAATTCCTACCCTTAGAATTTGCCAATTTCAATTTTCAAAAACCGGAATATTCGTGAATTAACGAATATTCACCACTAAAGTCTTCCCTATTTTCATGTGTATTTTATTTGTAAACTTGACTCTCATAACCAACCTTTTATTTATTTGAATTATTTGGAAGCTTCGAGACTCTTCTTATTTATTTTTGCTTTTTGTGAGATTTTTCATAGTTTGAATATGACTACTTGGCCATTTTCTTTGGTTTTTGAGAATTCTTGATTTTGTTTTTTTGGTAACTCAAAGATTTATGGTTTTTTTACGCCACATGGCTAAATGTTATCAAGATTTTTATTTGGATTTTGTTACTTATTGGGCGAGTTGGTTCTATATTTTTGTAATGTGCATTCATGTTGTATGGGGTACACCCAAGGTGTCACGTCTACATGCATGGTGTTGCAAGACATACCCTTTATTTTGAGGTGACGAGGCTTTATGTGTCTAGGACCATGAAGTGACCCAACCTCACTTAGATGTTGGATATGCGGTCCTCCTATGGTGGAGTGATAAATGTGATACTTAGTCCTCTATGGTTGAGATACTCCTATAATACCTAGACCTCTATAGTATAGGAACTCCTATGATAATTAGTTCTTCTTCGTGACATGTAGTACCATTGGTGGGTTTCATAGTGAAACTTAACCTCCGTACACTCTTGGATGGTGATGTTTTCCGTTGATATGGATATGATATTTATTTCAACTCCATGGTTATGTTGTGGCAATTTTTACACTCATTCATATTTTGGTTTACTTGAGGAAAATGTACTTTTGGGACGTGATATTCACAAACAGAAATACAAATTGGGGATACTTGATACTTTTGATTGGTTCTTGTAGTTCCATTGGGAAGGGGTTGAGATATTAGACTACAAATTATTTTGACATTTATTTCTATACTTGGATTCATTGGGCACAAAGTACATAGAGGTTTTTCTACTTTTAGTCTTAGGGACCTTATTATAAATGTGTTGTCATCATACCCTTGGTTCTATACATACCCCATTATATACTATTTAGTATGGAGTCTATGAAAATTGGACCATGTTTTGGGTGATCTGTTATGTTCCCCTCCTAGGTACGAGGGTGTCCTCTTGGTGAGGAAATGTGGTGTTTTATGGTAATTTGTTTGTGTCACCATAGGCTCATAGTTGGTTAATGTGTTATCTCCCCTTGGTATGCTTTGAATGTTATGTATATACATTTCCTTGTTGGTGAGTGTCATATTTTAATTGTTGCGTTAAATGTGAAAATGTGATAAATGTGAAGTGACCTGTGTTATGGTTTTGGGTCTTGGATGACTTCATGACATCTTACATTATTGGAAACATTTTTAAACAATGAAAATTATTAAGAGACATCAAACCAACCCACCCACTGCAGATATGAAAAAACTATTAATTATGAATAGACTCATGTGAAAAAACTATTAAATAAGGTTGGTTATAACTATGGAATTTATTTTGAATTTTCTACGGTAGAGATAATCACAATCTTCACATAAAATAAATGATGGAAGAATTACAATTTTTTTCTTCCCTTATAGTCACTCTTGGGGAAAAAAAAATCCATTCATTATCGATATGGTCCACTATGCATTTTATCCTTGTTCTTGTGTACTTATACTAATCTTATCGTTTTTCACATTGGGGATGATGCTTTTATAAGGGGAGTAAAATGTAATGCCCCAATCTTATCATAGTGGTGTTTTGCACTATGAACCTTGTTATTTTTTATATGGCTCATTATTATTGTGTGTAACATGGTGATAAGGTTGACACTTTAATGTTTTTGAATAATTGTATTTAAAAAAAAATCGAGCTCTATGTTGTTTCCAAGAAGAGGATTTGATTTTCGTATAAGGTTTTATTATTATTATGGTAATACTAATAACAATAATAAATTTTAAATTATATATATATAATAAATATATTTGTGTATGGATATAGATTTATGCATTTGGTTAAAAATGTTAAATATACTATATATAATAAAATAATAAAAGAAAAACCCGTGAGGGCAGGAGATTTTATTTTAGGGAATCTTGTTGTTTATTATATATTGTTGCGTACGGAAGATCACCGCCATGGGAGAGCTTGGAACAAGATTGTTTTACAGATGTTGGAGTTGTGACTGCCCTGGTAGACATATTTACAAAATATGGAAGCTTAGAAAAGGTACATGATCTTTGCAGTTAAATGCCTCAAATAAGTGTGGTGTCATGGGACACCATGGTTGCATGAGAGGCTCAAAACATGTTTTTTTGATGATTCCTTCCAACCTGCAAGTAATGTTATTGGAAAGTGTAAAGTAATATTCCACAGCCTTGCCAGTAGCCGCCCAACCTGTGTTAAAATGGGAGTTTTGGGTCAAGGTATGGACATCCATAAAATAAAATGTGGCTAACAAGTGTAAATCTAGCTCCTACAGCCATGCTCATACCCACTGCTATGTTTCCTTCCCCAATGCTTTTCATCTAACCTTCCACAGGTCTGTTGTATCTGTGGGCGTTAATTATTTCTGTTGCAACAACCCTGGTGGATATGTACGTAGAATGGGAAGCTTATTAAGATGTGAGGCTAGTGTAGAAGAAAATTTTACTTACCTACATTCATTTCTCTAGTTGTACGTAATGTTGGAAGCTTGGATTTGATGTTTTGGGGGTTTAGAAATCCCCCAAAAACAATGGGATTGTTTTGATAAAATCTAGGTCGGTTCAGAGTGGAGAAGGATATTGATAGAAGGAAACATTCATGGAAGAGGATATCCTCTTTATTTCTAATGTTGTTCAAGCACTTACTTTAGTAATCTATAATTGTATATTAGGCGAGTCAGCCTCGTTTACTACAAAGGGGTCTTTTCAAAAATAATACAGATGTATATTTTTGGTATTCATGTATGAAAATTATGTTAGTCTACAATTAGAAGGTATAAAGTGAAAAAATGCCTCAACGAAATGTGTGTACTTCAGTGATGTTTGCGGAATATGCACGAAACAAGTCTACTGAAAAGGCCTTGGAAACTTTATGCAAAATAGTAGTGGCAGAAGTAAAGTAAGTCTTCACAAAAGATTTCCTCAAAGGGGATCATGATGGTCGTGAGATATTCCAAAAATGTGCATGATAAAAATGATTTGCAACCCCGCAAGAAAAGGAAATTGGCACGTGTGTTATCAAACCTTACAAAGCTTGCTCGAAAACCCATTCCTCTTCTCTTACTTTCTTTCAAAATTTGCATTCCTTTCATAGAAGATGGAACATGAAATCTAGAACTAAGCTTGTAGTGATGTATTGTTTTCTTTTCAAAAATATCATATTACAAACCGTATTAAATAGTTTCCACACCACGTTTAACCTGTCAAAAAAATGACACCTTGGGAAACGTGTCAAAGTACCATATCGTGGTTTTGATTAAAAAAAAATTAACGCAGTTACCTTTGCTAATTTTTCATGACCAGTCAAATGGGAAAGGAATACGGATTCTAAAATGTAAACACGGAATGTTGAAATAGTCTCAAATTGTGATAAATGCCTCTCAAAACTGATGCACAAAAAGCATCCCTAAGCTCCCTTGCCACCATTAAAATGATGTAACCTCTTACTTGTTGTGTGACGACCTCATCCCAACAAATAAAACATCACTAAAATCATTGGTGAATGTGTTTTGCGAAGTGGGTTTTTGTTCGCTTCAGAAAATAGTTTGTTGGGAGTAATCGTTTTCCTATGACCGAACCCTCTAGAAATCACCTCAACTTTTGTGCATGTGAATCCCAGAAGAAATATTTGACCCTATAAACATCTTCAATGTTATATGGGGAATAGAGTAGTATTTTTTTACTCATTACCCTCGAAAGGCACATTTTTGCAATCGTTTTGGAGCCCACTTGGCTTAGTTTGCTAGAGGGAAAAGGCCAATTTCAATCGTCTCGGCTTTGGAAAGTTGCAATTTGAGCCTCAATTACCAATTTTAGGCATCATTAGTTTCTTTTGATTCTCTATATAGTAGATAATAAGGTATAATAATTAAACAACCCATCTGGGGGTCCCACGCCATTTTCACATGCTTATTTTGTGGCCACTTGGGTTATTTTATGCAACAAAGCAACAAAGTCACGTGGATCCATGTTAACTCTTTAAGGTTTATACAATGCTTAAAACTGATGTGATGTTTGGAAATATGTATGATGAGTATAAAAACATGGTTTGGTACACTTAAACAAGACTATTAATGGAAACTTAGAATCATGTAATTTGGTACATTTACCTAGACCATGGTGGCAATAACTGAAACGAGAACCATGTTAGAGGTCACAAAACTTATATTACTCTAAAAATACTTATGGAATGTAAATATTATCAAACAAAATTAATTGTTTCATCTCTCACACTCTTTGATTATGGAAATTGTTTGTTTTATTTCATAAAATAAATGAGTGTTTTCTCTCTCTAATCTCTCTCTAAATCCTGAAAAGTTGTCTTGCATGGATAAGTACAAAAAGTGAAAATTGTCTCCTCTCTCTAACTTTGAATCTATTTGGGAGTCTTGTTAGCATTTTAAATGGGATGGTGGGTCCATGAAAACATATTTCATTGACATGCGATTACATGTTTACCGATTTTAGGTAGCGCGGTGGTATAAAATGTACGATTAAAATAAGAAGTGTTAACGATTTATATGGTCTTCTAACATGGTGTTCTATAAAAGTGGGAAAATGTAATATTTTCATACTTATATGTACTCATGCATGTTTATAAAGTGAAATAAGTTAACATAATTGTATATGCAATGGAGATCCAAAGTATGTGAATTTTATAGATAGTGCCTAAATCTTTATAGAAAAATGCATTTTAAAACTTGCTCTTAAAATTTTGTAATTGTTGTATTATTGAAGGAAAAAAATTCATATTATTATGTATGTGTGTGCAATTAATGATTTGATTAAATATCACATTGTCCCTTATAGTTAAATTTCATTAAAGAATGTGTACTTGGTTAATGATTAAAAATTCTAGTAAATTTTACACAATGGTACAATAGTGAACTTAAACTAAAATATACTTGTGTCGTATTCTTGGAAAAGTAATAGTGTTGATGTTGATAGTATAGCTTATGCCAACCCATTAATCCTTTCACCCTCGCCATTGTTTCTTATGAATCTCGTGTATTCTAGTGGGCCACTTCTAGTTCATCTAGCACATTGTTTAGTACTCATAATGGTAATTTGTGAATGGGAAGGTGGTTATTTAAATTGATGTGTTATAACTATTTGAAATGTAATTTGAATGTGGTTATCTTACAGTTAAATTAAAATGCATTTCCATGACCCAATGGCTATGGGTAAAACTTTAACCTTCATGGCATTAAGTTTGTAGGACACGTGTATATGTAAGTGTCGAGTGGTATCTCCACTTTTAGGTGAACTTTAGTGGAACCATCCTTTCGAGACTATCTTATGTATCCTTCCTATAAGATCTCAAGTGTAGTTCCTTCAAACCAATATGACTATCTAACTTGAGGGCTTGGTAGATAGAACCTTGAAATTTTAAATGGTGGTATAATTGTGGTTTAAGAATGGAACTCTAAGCTTGTCAGAGATAGGAAATTATCTTTACTCATAATGTCATGATATCTATGATGGGGTATCTTAATGGTTTATTGAAATCCGTGAACCACAAGTAATGATAATGATCAATCCTATTATGCATTTATGCGGTACTATATAACCACGACGTGTAGCTTGTAACTTACATAGTGGATCTTGCAACCTATTATATAATGTAGTTCTAATATGGAAGTTATGATCTTCAAGACTAGCTAAGTCATAGAGTTCAAAAAGGGATTCTAGGTATTATGATGATTATAGTATAAAATCCCATTTATAGGACATACATCATAAGTTGGTGAAACATAATATTTTTCACATCCTTGACAACTTGTGGAATTTAGTTAAGGGGTTAACTGTGGATAATACCTTGTAATGGACTCCTTCACATGATTGGTGTTTATCAAGATGTTGTGAAAAGGGTTGTTAGGAAATTTGAAGATACACTTTATCTTAATGTTTTAAACCCCTTATTATCAATGAAAGCATAATGAATGTTCATGTAGAAGCACGCATCTTAGTATCGAATCCCAACTATTAAGTGAATTTTAGAAATGAGTTGTGTTATGGATTGAAAATAATGGGGTATTACTTGAGAGTACACATCATAATTTAAGTGAGAAATATGAAATTTTGAGAAAAAGATAATTCCTTGGTATTAGTTAATTATTGTATGATCATCTATGTAAAACATTTTATCTTTACCGCTTATCAAATTGTACATGATAAATTAGAATCACAACGTGAAATGAATTACCTTATCTCTCGTAATGAGTGATCAAACTTATCATGTTTAACATTTAAATGAATCATGTCCATATTGGGAAATGTCTCTTGGGAACGTGAATTCCCTACTCAAACTTATAATGTTTAACAACAGTTAAATGAATCATGTCCATATTGGGACATGTCTCTTAGGAACATGAATTCCCTAATCGTCGCGAGTGTTATAGGACTCGTGTGAAATTTAAATGAGATCAAAATGTTTAGAATTTTTAGCATGATTCTAATATAATTGTAAGGAAATGAGTGTTTCTATGGCAATTAAGCATTATGATGTGGAGAAAAATCATGATCTATACATGATAATGCAATACTATAATAAGCATTACATGTGGTTTGATATAATTTGATTAAGACAAATATATGTTAATAATGATGGAATACGAATCATGGGATCTATGTATATGAGTGTTAAGGTCTTTAAATACATCTCTTTTAGACCTATCATTGTATTGAATTCCCTCGCATGATGTATACACCTAATTTTTCATGCGTTATATTTTCATACATGTTCTAAATTTTTCTTCCATGTTAGAGGTTGCTAATGAATGTATTTCTTGGAATATGTTCCTTAAGGGGTTATTTATGGGATAGTGGTATGGTTATTCACATAACCATTGGGGTAGGGATGATACATGGAGAGAGAATGGATTTTGGTCCTATTTATGCACCTATTTTGCTCTTATCTTCTTGTTTATGTTTACACCATTCGACACCTTATTTACAAATGACCATATTATTTCTACATTGCATTTCTTTTGTTCTTTATGACACATTCCACACACCACTTGTCATTTCCCCTCCTAGCCGATGTCATCACCCATGGGTGATTTTGTCGACACATTTTCAAATTCCCGACCGACGCCTTTTCCTGCGGGTGATGGCGTTAGTATAAATACCAAAAAGATAATTTCACATATAGGAGAACATCACAAAAATATACAGGAGCTCACCCGTTTCTCTACTCTTTTGTGTTAACTTACATCTGCACACTCGGATATTGGATTTCTTGCATCTTAGCTCTTTGATTCGATCTTCTTCTTATGGTGTTGGTTTGTTTACACTCTTGGGTAACCTATAGTTAGTTAGGATTGGATTCTTTCCCCTTCTCTCAAAATCTATTCTCCCTTGGTGTATGGTCCTTTAGGAAATAGATGCATTAGTGACCACCCCTACAGTAAGTGCTCTAATTCAACTTTTCATTTTGCATAGAGTATTTTCTTATTACTTTATGTTAGCTTAGCATTTTACGCACATGTTAGGTGAAGATATTGTTGTCTAGTTATTTATTTTATGTTGCGTATGTTTTACTTCAATTAGAATAGATCTTGCATTTTCATTTGTCCTTAATCATCCCCCATAATACTGATACCCCAATAGAGTTATTTCATATTTCTCAATCTTGGGCCTTAGAAAACTAGATTGTCCTAGTGTGAGGTTTACTTCCCTTTGGGTATATGATATTATCAGTCCTTGTACCCCCTTTGAATTTTATCCATTGTGTGCAAATCTTGGTGTGTCCCTTACTCGTTGCCTTGATACCCTAGTTGAATAGATTATATGAGTGCATGTTGTATAGACACATTTTTTCCCTCCATACATCCTTGGTGAACCCGATGTGAACCTCTTTTTGTACCTTCCGATCGATCACGTCTCATTAAAATCATCATTTTTCAATCTTATCTCATTGCATCCATTAAAATTCTAGAAAGACCCTAAAAATCAATTTTTCCTGATGTCATTGACCCTTGTGTAAACTTTGTGTAGGGATGATTGTGTTTGTCTTAGTTCATTTTCCTTCCCGATACTATCGGTGCCTATGTAAAATATGTGCGGGGACAATTGCATCTAAATTGTAGTTTTCCATAATCATGATTTCATATTCCATATCACGTCAATGTCTCCTCTCATACTCTTTTTGGCTCAGTTGAATCCTCTAAACTTCTCCATGGGTTATTCATTCATGCATGTAATTCCTCTTCACGCACATAAGTGTTGTATTTCTCATCCCGCAAACGATAATCTTCCTCATTTCCCTAGTCTTACCCATGAATCTTTGTTGTCCCCACCTTGTCCCTCTGATCACTCGAAATAAGGTCACTTAGTTGAGTGTAATGTGGTTGAGGTTAAGCATATAGATTTAAGATATATCATTAAAAATCTCAATGAAAATGAATATCTTATACCCGATCGGGATGTAAGTCTCTGAAATATATTTATTGATACCATGCATATGACCATGCCTCATATCAATTAAAAATGGATTCATCATATTCAAAATCCTCCTGCGCATGGTTGATCAAAATGAGTCTCCTAAAACCCCTACCAATGAACATGATGAACACCAAGAAGTACCTACAAATAAAGGTCAATATTCTTCTATGGATCCTAATGTGTTGATAACTAAAATCCTAGACCAGATGGCCTTATCCCAAGTTGCTACCACAAATATCATAATCCAAATACAAAATCAGATGTTACAAATATCATCTCAAAGTGTGGTAACCAACCTATCTTCCTTATACCTCCTCCATTGGTGGATGCACACAAAAATCATATTCCCCCTCAGCCTAACCCTAAACACAATATTGCAAAATGTCCAAAATGAAACTTTAGCTCCATATATCGTAGCCATAAATTTAGGAGAGACTATCCCTACCATTTCTTATGATGGTTCTAGGGATCTAGTCTTCTTCCTCAAAACTTTTGGCAATCTCTATAAAGAATGGATTTTAAAAATAAATACCTATGCAATAACTAAGCTTCTAGAAAAAACCTTAGTAGGTGAGGCCCTAGAATGGTATAATTAGATTCCTCCTAGCTCAATATTTGACATAGAAAGCTTAGTTAAGGCTCTAATTTATGAATTTCAACAACATGATCTACCTGAAAATACCTTGCAGAAATTCATAAATTTTAAACAAGGAATGAATGAATCAGTTCATGAATTTATTAAAAATGGAAATCTATGTCCATACAAGCTAACCATAAACTTGATAGTAAAATTTTATCCAAAACACTTCTTAAGGCCCTCATGTCAACCCTCCAATACAAGGTTGGTTCTTTCTCTCTAACAAATTATAGGAATCCCTCGAGCAAGATAAGCGACAAGATCATCTCATGTGTGAGTTTGGATGCACTTCCAACTCATCACCTAATATTTAAGGTACATTGCATGTAATTAATCCTTCTAGAGATAAAGGAGTTGGGGCACATCAATATTCTCCTTGAACCTCCCTTCATACCCCTTTATCTCATGTTGGACTTCTTTAAATACTTCCCACTCCGATAGTTCCCCATTCCAAGCAAGCCTTTCCTAACTTCAGGGGTGATTTATTTTGTTAGTGGCATGCGACCATAGGACACTCATATAGTGATTGCAAAGACCTTAGGAAGGAATCTCTCTAATTTTTCATTGGTTCCTCTTACGATTACTCTTCCATCATATAAGAACTTTATGAAAAATATCATTCTTTAGAGAGATCTTGCTCTAGTTGTCAAAATCAACACCATAAAAACCCCATGAAGAATGTTGTGGGTACCATAGAACACTTATTTAACCAAATTTTCTTTAATTCCTAATATATCAAAACCCCCAAAATTAACTATAGGCATAAGCCCGACCATAAAGATCCTATTATTGAACCAAAAAAACCGCCGATAACCCATCTTTTCTTGATACTTCCCAAGATCCACCAATGATGGAGCCCGCTCCCATAGTTGATCCTCCACCCATGGTACTAATGGTGTTACCAAGTAAGGATCACATCCCACATTCATTTGACAAGATAGTTTAATCGAACGCAAATCCGCCATTAGGCTTGGACACATCTTCTATCGCATCACCACCATGGTATTTCTACAAAAGTTATTCAAGCCACACTTTGAAACTTTTTAGATGAGCTAAACTCTCTTACATGCAAGATTACCTTTATGAAACTCATGCATACTTCATCTTCACATCACAAATTCCTTCTCCAATAACTACAAAACTTTAAGGATCCTCCTATCGAGGATCCCAAATCTCCTCTACATCTCGAAAAACCCGAAATTCATCACATAGATACTATAGGATGACCTCCATAAAGTTCACGTGTGGATTGTTTAAATTTGGAATTTTTGGAGGATGACATGATTACCGATGAAGTCTTATTTCATGTAGATGACCCACCCCTACTCATTAACATTTTTATCCATGATGCACAAGTGCGTAGAGTCCTTATGGATGAAGGGTCGGGAATTAACTTAGTTTCTTATTCTCTAATCAAAAACCTCATATTCTCCATTGATAACCTCAAACCTACTTGCTTAACTTGTTGTGGCTTCGATAAAACCAAGAAAAATCCCATAAGATGCATCTGGTTTCCCATCACATTTGGACCCAAAATGGTCTACACAAATCTTATGGTTCTAGATCATCCTCTCTCTTATAATCTCCTACTTGGGTCACCCTTGGACACATCGCATGTGCACATCGCATCGTTCAGGTATCAATGTATTAAATTCATTCAAAACAACCAACGCTTTAGGAATGATGTTGATCCTAATCCTTGGGATATTTTGATATTGTTTCCTAATGAACCCTTCCTAATGCCTACTTCTCTTAAGATCCTTCCATACCTAGAATTATTTGATCTTAGATCTGAAATCCAAATTAGGTTAGCATATTCGAGATAACGACAAACCTAATGAAATTTAAAACAAGGTCAATAAGAATAGATTACTTGATGAAATTGTGCAGTGGTTACCATCAGTCCTCTTACCTCAGGATCATATCTACCACAACCCAATCCAGAGGATCCTATTTATCACACCTCGACTTCCAACCACCTAGAATGCAATGAATTAGGAATTGCGTAACTCTTTTCCAATCACCCTCCCCTCTCACCCCAATATTTCAGCAAGATAAATGTCATGGCTAAAGAAGAGGTGTCCAAACCAAAGAAAGAAGATATTGCCGTTTCCCCCTCTGATGATGACGACTACGTCATTTTACAAGCTAAGTTCAGAACTTGGAATTATTACACTACCAACATGCCTTGGCCCAAATGCAATCCTTAGAAGTCCAATATAAAACCATTGACACATCTTATAGACCTCCACTTTATGATACTAATGATAGACAGGACGAAGAGAAATTAATTCCTTATGTACCTCCCATTAATCCTCCACTTTTGAATACTCCTTGGGTATTGGATAAACTTCATAATCATGTTCCCTATTACCCTCCCAAAGAAAATTCAGCTCTTACAACAACTCCACAACCAACGTTATCTTATAAGCCAACCTCTATAGTTAGTGATGGTCCCTATGCTACTAGCATGGCCATTGTGGATCCTACACCCAAAGAGGTTACCTTGGATGCTAGGGTGTTGGACATACAAAAACTAGTTCTAGACAACACCGAGATGGAAAATGATATGTGGGCCTAGAAATTGATGTAGAATATCATGACCCTCTTCCCAATTTAGATAATGATGAGGTTATTCTCAAACTCCTATACGTATGAGAGGATGGACTTCCTCGAAGCCATCATAAATTAGATAATTTCTCTAAATCACCCATGCACTTTGACAACTATGTCACTACTATCGATATTTGTAAGGACGAGATAGCTAAATTTCCTGAAGCTCCATATCATTTCTAGGATGGAAATGCTATGTTAGCTGAATCAACCATTAGTGTACAACTTGATGATGATCCCTCACATGTAGTCATGCTCGGGGATTGTTTCCCCCATTTACGTGAACGTCACATTGAGATATTAAGAAAACACAAGGAAGTATTTGCATGGGGATATGCTGACATGACAGAATTGATCCTGAGATTGTCTCTCATAACATCATCACTTATCTTGAAATTGTGTATGTTCGATAGAAAATATGAAAATTTCCTCCTAAAATCAATGATCTTTGTCATAAAGAAATCATTAAAATTTTAGATGTCAAATTCATCGCGTTGTAGACTATTCTAAATGGGTCTCCAATATCATCCTAGTTAGGAAGAAGGCTACTCTCACCATCTATATTTTCATCAATTTCATAAATCTCAACCTTTCATGTCCTAAGGATAATTTTCCTTTATCATCCATTGACACCATTGTTGACTCCATGGTAGGATACAAAATTTTATCTCTCATGGATGGGTTCTTAGGATATAATCAAATCCAAATCACTCTTGAAGATCAACATAAGACCACTTTTACAACAGAATGGGGTACTTATTGTTATGTCAAAATTCCCTTCAGAATAAAAATGTTGGCACAACGTATTAATGTGCCATGACTCACATATTTCATGACCTTATACAAAAATAGTCGAAGTTTATGTGGATGATCTACTCATCAAATTTGGTGCACATACAATCATGCTCATGACCTATACATCACCCTATGGTGTCTTCACAAATAAAAATTTCATTGCAATCCCGGAAAATTCATATTTGTGATAAATCGAGGAAAACTTTTAGGTTTATTAGTATCAAAATGTGGCATCAATGTGGATATAGCTAAGATTAAGGTCATTCTAGACATGCCACGACCATCTTCCATAAGAGACATACGAGACCTTTCTCAACAAACTTGGGGAAATCCCACGATTTTTCTCTCGAGTTCACCTATCTTGTGCATGTCAAAAATAGTTTGCTCTGAAAGTCTACCAAAATTGAGTGGACCAAGGATTATCGGTAGGATTTTAATAACATAAAAAAATCTCTATCTTCACTACCAACTTTGTAACCTCCTTCTCCCGATCGACCTTTGTTATTATATACCTCATCCATGTAAATGTCTATAGGGAAATTTTAGCATAAGAAGATGAAAAGAGAAAGGAGCATGTCATCTAATATGTTATTCGGGCCCTAATAGATTATGAGATGCAATACACTTCCATCGAGTGGGATTTCCTATCCATCTACTACGCAACTACGAAACTATGACATTACATGCTTTACCAAACCACTTACATCATTGTTCACATAGATCCTTTACAAAACTTCTTCTCAAAAATTTTCCTACCAACGGATTGAATTGGGAAGTGGATGACTCTCCTTATTATCTTGAGGCACAGTCCTCTGATGCCAATAATGAAGTTCCTCCCTCACCTAAGGCTAAACCAAACACCAAGATCACCGAAGAATAAATTACTGTTGATTTGCACAAGGATACATGGTTATTAAAATTTGACAAGGAAAAATTACTTCAAGGATCCGGAGCATGTTATGTGCTCTCTGACACTTCTAACCAAACTTTCCCCTTTTCCTATCAACTAGAATTTGAGGTCACTAATAACATGTCCAAATATGAGGCTCTTACCTTGGGCATGTAAGCTGCCCTCGATAGGAATATTTCTTATCTCAATGCCATGGGGACTCTCGGTTGGTGTATCGGTAGGTTAGTGGTGCATATCAATGTCGTAGTGAAAACCTTAAATCCTATTATGACCTATTTCAAGACCTAATACCCTCTTCACCTCATTTACCATTGAGTTAATCCCACATGAATAAAATTCCTTGGCTAACTCTTTGGCCATATCTGCCACATGGTTCCATCCATATTCCAATTCTCATGAGATTACTCCCCTAGTAAAAATTTGTCAAACCCTTGCCACCTCACATCACCAATGTGTTTGAGAGGTCTCACAAATCAAATAAGACACCCCCCAGTAAATGACCCTTGGTACATAAACATTCACCAATTTATCCAATATCAAACTTACCCAAATGATACAGACTCACAAACATGATTGCAAATACATAAAAAGGCTCTTAAATACATACTCAAAGATGTAATATTATATTATTAAAACTTTGAAGGTACATGTTATCACAAAAATACAAAACCCTCGATATGTCATAAAATTTGGATGAGCAATCAATATATTTGAGTAATATGGGATTGTCTCAAGGTGTGGGACCACGATAATGAGACAAACCTCTAGAGAAGGTTGGTTCCTCTACCTAATCGTAATGCTAAATTACTCCTAGGAATGGAAATGCAACTTTTTGACACTATCTTATTATTCTAAGGGACCCAGGAGAGATAAATGCATAAAATAAAAATCCTAATTGAGGAGGCGATAACACCAAAAACAAGGGTGAAGATATTCCAAGCGAGTGAAAGTAGAATGAAAAAAATGAAGTGGGAGAGGGCGAAAGTTGTGCCATGGTCCAAAAACATTCGATTTCCATTTTCATGGGGCATAGAAAATTTGAGTTCTTAAAAATGAAGAAAATGTGCATGATGTACCCGCAAATGCAATGGAAGGAAAGAGATGCAATATAACACAAGCTAGGAAAAAAATACATAAAGTATGAATTTTATTGCTCAAAAAGATTAGAAATCTATTACAAATTAGACACAAGGAAAGAATCCTTTGCGAGAATGCCCAAATTTGGGGCTTGTAACTTTACAAAAGCTCGAACAATTTTGCGGAGTTCCTTTACATTCCAGAATATCTCCCCCTCAAAATGAGGGGTATTTTACATTATATAGAGAGAAATCCTCGAATTTGCTTCACCAAATGACAACTGCATTAACTCTCTAAAAATAGGTATGGGAAGCCATAAAAATCCACTTCCCAATGGTAATTTTCTTGTAGGAAAAGACATGGGCACCATGCCTCATTAAACTGGTTGTTGAGCTACTTAGTACCACATTCATTAATTCTCACCTGAAAATGTTGTCGATCAAGAACATTTTTCATTGTGTCATTCGAGAACAGTCGATGGTAACATGTGTTAGCCTAAAAGTGTTTTCAGATCAAGAAACATGTGTCGTCCCAAAAGTATTATTGGTCGGTGTAGCATGTGTCAACCCAAAATCATTGTCAGGTGTAGACACAAAATCATGCACTTTAGGAATTATTTAGCCCGGTCTCATACTAATATTTAGAAGGTTCTCAAGTGGATAAATTACTAATTAATCCCACCTTTTTCCATCTTTATTTTATGTTTTATTTCGTCATTCCCACATATTTTATTGCACGTATCTTCCCATTTCACAATTGCCCCGTCATTCTAGCCCAAAATCGGGGTGCCCCAACCTGTACTCGGGTGCCTGGGCGTCGTAGTCCCACTTTTGGATGCCCCGGTCTATGTACATCCTTTCCCACTTCATTTTGGGGCTTTTCTAGAAATTTTTTCCTTTATCTTTTCCCCAGTCCAACCTTGTCGATATTAATTACAAAATTAGCTTGAGATCCCTATAAATATAAAGCTATAAGACCATAATAAGGGTCCTAGGTCATAGCATTACACACTACTATCACTCCATCTAGAGTTGCATCCATTGCATCACTTGTATCCACATAGTGCCATGCATCAAGGCTAGGAGATCTACATCACACACATTACATAGGGGAGGGATTATATTCTATTTCATGCACACATGCTATTTACATTTTCTATAGTTATTATTTCTCGTTACTTCACCGAGTGTGACTGTGGAGAGAGCCTAGGGCACGACATGAACACACTTGCCAAAAGTAAATTTGGGTTTGAGATGTAGTGCAACACTTAATGATAATACCACAAGTTTGGTGGCTGAGGTCATTCTAACCCATTTATTTGCATCTTTTATTTTTCTAGGGTTTGATACTTCCTTTTGCATTGCAGGTCATTACACAGCTCACCTGGTGGATCCATCATGAGAAACAGGAAGTATTTGAATACACCTTATGACCATATCAGATTCAGGTTGTGATCATTTACGGTTCTCGAGTTCCCAAATTACAGACTAGGGTGCCCCAGTACATTCCCAGGCACCCTAGTCATCTCAAATCCTCTAGATCTATCCTTCGCAGGGTCCCTAAGTGTTCATCTACACTTCTTGATTCCATTTCTAGATCTGTGATAACCTGCAACAATCACTTCCAATAAGCTAAGTTATTTATCTTCCTCTCTCTTGCACATTTAGGGTTTTATTTCACTTAGAATAGTTTACTTACATTTATTCCATATTGTTAAAGTCTATTTAATACACCATTTTAGTCCTCCTAATTAGATTAACATTAATACCCTAGTGTCCCCTTTTAGGCCAACTAGATCATCATTTTTTAATCATCTTGGTGAACTCGATGTATTTCATGCTTAGGATCCTTATTCTTCTTAAATCATGGGTCAAGCTTCTTTATCTAATTTACTTAAGATATATCCCACTTGTCAGGATATTTTCCAAAATCTTTAGACACCAAGTATTTTGATGACAATATGCAACCACACGAATTAAGTTTTATGCTTTATTGTTTCTTTTTTAACATTGACCTTGATGATCCTCCATCTAACCAACCCATCTTAGACTCAATTCAGGACTTACATGCAAATTTTTTTGTCATGGAATCCACAATCACATCTCTTAGATCTGAAGGTCAACAATCTAAGGATGTTTCTCAATCGTATACATCCTCTATGTAATCTACATAATCAATAATCACATCTCTTAGATCTGAAGTCTAATAGCTTAAGGATGCTTCTCAATTGCATACATCCTCTATTCAATCCATGGAATCCACCATCACATCCCTTAGATCTGAAATTCAATAGCTTAAGGATGTTTCTCAATCACATGTTTGTTATTCTTCAACATCTCCTATTCAATCTATGTCCACTATATTTCATATAGTTGAACCTCAAGTCGTACCATCACTAGAACCTCTCATACTTGATCACACTACTAAGCCAAATAAAATTCTTACCGAGCTTCTTAGTCATAAGTTGATAACTTTACCACCTACTTTTTTATCCTCCTTGTCACCGAACACACTATCAAGATCGTCAATTTTTCCATTATCATCAAATCAATGGAGATGATGACAAACATTTCTATGCTTTACAACATAGATTCAAACATCTTGAGCATCAGGGATTTTTTCATTCACTGCAAAACATCCTATTGCAGTCCCACCTATAAATACTACATCTAAATGGGCTCTAAAAGTTTCTCCTTCTACATCTAAGGACCCTCACTCTGCTGATTCTCATACACATTCTTCAGTTAGTTAAGATCCACCTTAGTAGCAACCTCTCTAAAATATTTCACCATCTCCTCCTACTCCATCCTCTACAACATTATCAAATCAAAAAAACTCCTCACTTATTAAGTTTTTTTCTACATCGTGTCCTATTACTAAGTTGTCTATTGTATTACCTAGTCAAGCTAAGAAACCTCCTCTTAAGAATTCCCTCATTCCTCCTTCATCAAAGGTATCTACAACAACATTAGGTCATTCACAACAACCACCTCCTAAAGTTAAGCTAGTTATTCAATATCCGCTATAGACCCTACATACATTACTCTCTCATCCCATCACCTTTGTTAAGGAAAATACGCCTTCCATTGATCCACTTAGTGTCTTTTGATTCGACCTTCATCACATGCATACTTGGGGGGCATAGCCATCACAAAACCTCCCCTCCTCATCTTAGCATAGGTGCATCATCCATCTTTGCATCCTCATATATTCATCTCTTTGCATACACATACGTATACACACTACATGCTCTCACGCCCTCATTTCCCGATGACACACTCTTGTGCTTTGGTTCACACTGGATTGTTGAGGGATTACCATTACACTAAACCCCACACACTACACACTAGGTTATACACATTTCCATACATACCCTACATCCTACATTATCCTACACATACCTCATCTATTAGTCATTTATACACCATCTATCTCATACATGCTACACTAGTCATCATCTCATCTATGTCTAGTTTTGCATCTCTTTCTTACATTCTGTATTTACACTAGGTTACATTATATATGGGTCTAGCTTTACATATCATCACTACATATTCTATTTACACCTATCACCACCCTTGCATGTTCTACACACCCTACATTTCCTACATTATATGGTTCACATAACACATGTATCCACCATACACATTCTACATACTACACTAGATTCCATTATATATGGGTCTAGTTCCATTTATCATCTTTACATATTCTATTTCTATATACACTTATTATTGCATTACACCCTTTACATATCCTATACATGTTACACATCCTACATTGTATTTCCCACACACATTTGTATACCCTATTCATCACTGCTGTCGTTTATACTATGTTGTTTTGTATGTGCTGCAGTGCATCACCACCCTATGAAACACTTTAGTTCCTTGGTCCATACTCGAATGCCAAGGTTTTACCAATCAAATGGACCTTACATTCACCAATGTGACATTTTCCTCATCCACCATTTCACGCATTAGTGACATACACCTTAGGTTAAATTTTCACCCCTTATTATCATCTTGTAGTGGTATACACTTTAGGCTAAATCACCACCCTCCTTTTATCATCTTCTAGTGGCATACACCTTAGATTACATCACCACTCCTTCTTATTCATCCTATAGTGACATACGCTTTAGGATAAATTGTCACCCATTTCCACTCCATCTCATAGTGAAATATGCTTAGGGTTAAACCATCACTCATCCATTCAACACATCGTGGCATACTCTTAGGCTATAAGGTCCACACACATCTTTCGATTCACTCATTCTATAGTGATATACGTTTAGGGATACATCATTACTCTTCTATTCCACAAGTTGTGGTATATGCTTAGGCTATAGGGTCCATGCACATTTCTCCACATATTGTATTTCATCACCATTATAAATACACACTCATCACAATGCGCTAGACACAACTTACACTACTCGAATATTTCCCAACGATGCACTCTTGTTTACGGTTCATTATTGACTGCTAAGGGGGAAAACAAAATGAACCTCACTGCATACACTTCCATCCACTTAGGGGGCATGTTGCTCCTATCATTCCATTTTGCATTCCATTTCATCCATCCATAGCATATTGCATTGTCTTGGTGGCATTTACTCTTGCTTACTAGTGTTTTACATGCTCACTTTATTACACATGTTATATTTCTTTCTTATATTTCATTATCATACACACATGTGCGTTCACACCTTGGTTTAGTGTGATTGCAGATACATGACTCTAGACATGGCATGGATGCTCACCTTCTACCCTTCCTATACCAGTCATTGGGGCATCCAAATTCATCTTATCTAGGTGTTATTGTTTCATTTTGTACTTAGCATCTTATACTACTTTCTCATACATGTTTTGACATATTGGTTATCACTCTAACATGTTAATGGGTGTTCCATGTGTAGCACTTATTTTATAGGATTACATGTTTCCATGAATACTTTTTGTTTCTACTTGTCTACTTTGTTTGTTATTATATGTGGGATTTTCCCTTTGCTTGTGTGCACACTTGTCTTTTATTTTCACCCATGATATCCTTGCATGTCTTGCGACATCGTGAGTGATGTCCCATGTTTGAAACCATATTTGTGAATTCTACTTGTTCTTGTGTTTTTACACTACTTTGTTTAGTAGTTTCTATATTGTCATGTATTTTCCAATTATTACATGCATGTGTTTCAGACTAACATGTGTTTTGGCTAGCCATCCCCTTTTGTGCGTTCCTTGGTATCTACCAAGTGTTTCCCTTTCCCCCTGCCGGGAAGAGTTATACAGGTTAGAGTGAGGTTCGGTCCTCTTTTGGGGCCACATTCTCATTTTCATGGCATCGCATGTGCCCCCAAAGAGGGGGAATCATTGAGGGTTTTCTAATAACATAGCGTATTTTACCCGTTAAGGCACAGGGAGTGAGTTTAGACCAGTCTAAGAACTCCATAGATAGTGTCCTTAACAAGACATGGTGTCCTTCAGTAATTCTACAAAGCAGTTATAGGCTTGGGGGTTACAATGGGTATGCATCTCTACACTTCTTTGTCTAGTGGCATCGGATCACCCAAAAACCTAGACACTACAGAGATCTCTTCACACATTTCAGAAAAAGTAGTTAAAGTTGGAGGACATCAAATTTCCTCCTATACTTCTTCACCCGGGTGGCGTGAGATCGCCCAAAAAATCACAAAGACATGATATCCTTCTACACCATTTTTCTTGACATGGATCAAGTTCACATGTTCCATTTACACTTTTTCTAGTGTATTTTACATTTGCATATTTTACACAACATTTTTACATACATACATATTTGACTACTTGATTGTTTTCTTCTTGCAAGTCCGTCAGTATGAGAAATAAGCGGTCAAATTGAGGGCAAAAACAACATCAAAAGAAAAAAAAAAACACACCACTACATGCACTTTCCTTTACTAACCATTCGGTACACTACACACAACATCAATTAAACATGCATTCCACCCTAGGTTCACTTTCATCACTTTTTATGTGCATTTTTCATCTTTAGAATCCACACTCCTCCACATTTTTATTTTTTCATTCCATGCTTGAGTCTAGTCCATTGGCACGTCTTCTTCTACACTATATATGGATATCGTGTACACATCTCTATCTACTTTATGTTCTTGAGCTTTATGCTCACCAACATAAAGTGGGGGAAAATATAGACAAAATCATGCACTTTAGGCATTATTTAACCCAAATCTCATACTACTATTTAGAAGGTTATCAAGTGGATAAATTACTAATTAATCCCACATTTTGGCCATCTTTATTTTATATTTTATTTTGTCATTTCTGCATATTTTATTGCACTTATCTACCCATTTCGTAATTCCCTGGTCATTCTAGCCCAAATTCAAGGTGCCCCAACATGTCTTGGGGTGCCCAGTGCCTTGGTCCCACTTTTGGGTGCCCCGGTCTATGTACATCCTTTCCCACTTCTTTTTGGGGCCTTTCTATCCATTTTTGTATTTATCTTTTCCCCAGTTGGCCTTGTCGGGATTAGTTATGAAATTAAGCTTGAGATCCCTATAAATATAAAGTTATAAGACCATAATAAGGGTCCTAGGTCATAGCATTACACACTACTATCACTCCATCAAGAGTTGCATCCATTGCATCACTTGCATCCACATAGTGCCATGCATTAAGGCTAGTGATATGAAAACATAATGTGTATTTTTATCACTTTATAAGTTTCCAAAGATCGTGATTTTCTTAACCAATTTTAAGTATTCTTGAATCCACAAATTGATTAAATTCTGATAATTTTTCATCCATATAAGTGCGGAAAACTTGTATAGCAAATAAATAATCGAAAAAAACTGAAAAGACTCAGATAACAAAAGAGATTGTTTACGGGGTTTGGAATTCCTACGTCCCAGGTTCAGATTGAACCGATCCATTAATAATATTGAAATGCAAGTAAAATAACTCTTAAAAACAATCAATAATGAATCACAACCTGCAAATGAGCTGATCAATGTCCCAAGAACTCTGAAAAATAGTAGAAACTGTCCCAAGAACGATCCGTGGCTCCTACAGTGTTTTCACAATGTGATCTCCCTGCAACTGTGTTAGAAAAACACCTACAAATGGATATTTAAAAACATTCTATGAAAACAAATCATATTTCTGAGATCATATCTGAATTCTGAACAATTTTCATGTTTACACCAAGTCACAATTCGGACTAGAAGTGCATTGAAATTCATGTTTTCCAACTAGCTGTCTTGAAGATCCCTGTTAAAATCTGCATTCAAAGCTTCCAAAAACAGGTTAAAAATCATCAAAAAAGATCAAACCTTACATCGTTGGAATCGTCTCAGAATTCTCTACATTTCATCTTTTTACTCCGAATGCCCAATCTGAGTGTACGGCCTTCAAAAATGGAGTTCTCTGCAATCTGGTCCTTAAGCTCTTTACAGCACTGTACCTCCTATTCAAATACAATATGGCTCCTTTTATATTGTTTCTCAACAAGTGGCGTGGCGGTCAAAACCCTTATTTTTTTGCATGGAGGTCACGGTTCAAATCCCCCCCATATCTCCACTTCCTTCTCCTTAGGCGGATTTCCAAAGGTTTATCCCACATTGTGGGGGCGTGAAAAATGGAATGCATTTAAAAATGCATGGAGGGCAGTTTTAACTTGGCTTAAGAGCCATCTATATGCTTGGTTTGAGGTGCATATCTTGGTACAATGCATGGTTTGTATTTTGGGCGCTAAAACAAACCCAAGCATAATGCGTGGAAGATGGATATGGTTTATATACAATGCGTGGCATTTGGAAATAAGGCGTAGAATATGAAAAGTGGACTTATCAAGATCATATAATTTCGACCCAATTATTATAATGACATTCCAAATGAAATATGGCAATAAAATACCACTTGTCGACCCTCGATAGGCAAATCGAGTGAATTCGACGAGTGGTGGCAAGCCACGTGGTGGCTTGTGGACCCACCACGTCGGCGATAATACCTTAGTCCACACGGCGGCCGGGCTCCCCTCCGTAATAAAAGTTGAGCCTCTTGTTCCCGAGCACCTTTATTTTTTTACGCTCGTCGAAGACCGGTGGTCGAAAACCAACAAACAACTCCCTTTTTCCTTTTCGCCACGTGTCGCAGTGCGCGATTGGTCCATTATTGACCAGTTGACTAGAGTTGACTTTCTCGTTGACCGAACTTTGACCGGACATATCTAGAGCTCCCGATGTCCGTTTTTCGCGTTCTTACAGTCGTTGGAAAGCTCTCGAGATGATCTTCTACACTGACACCATTTAGGGATGTTTAGGGAATGTTTTCAAAAATGATCCCCTGATCACACCTCCCCACTGAGAAAGGCTTTTTGTCCACAAAAAGTTGTGTATCAACCCACAAAAACATGCTATCTCTTCCTGCATTGCACAAACACATACAAGAACCCAAAATAACATTATAGGTTAAATAAACGCAAATAGTTGATTAGCTAGTCACATAACCGATCAGATAATAACACCCAATTAAGCTAGTGTTCAACTGAAACGCTGCAACCCTGTCAACTCTACGCACAACTGTGAACTGCCATACCCCACTATAATGCCATCACAAATAACTGACCAGATAATAACACCCAATTAAGCTAGTGTTCAACTGTCACTTTGTGATACGGCCGATTACCAAAAATTACAATTCCATAACACGGATCAGTATACAAGACATCTAAACTGCCCAAATTTAGGCTAGTGCCCACTGCCCATCTGAAACTGTAACCACTGCAAGTATTCACTATCAGAATATAATAGACTATCAACGCCCAAAAAAGCTATAGTCAATAACTGAATCAACATGAATATGCCAAAACACTGTATCACCATCACAAATAAGTCAGATAATAACACCCATCTATAACAGAAGCTAGTGTTCAACTAACACTTTGTGATTATGCTGATTACTACTGCAAGTTTCAAATTTAGACATGCTACTGATGCCTATCCCTGCATAGTGTTTTCAACAATGGAACTACCAACCAATCTGAGAAAACAAAACATGAGTATGATGAACCTATCACTCAAATCTTCTCTTCAGCTGTTTCCATTCATTTTCAAAGCTTAAATATCAACTTAGGAACAAATCCTTATCAATCAACAGAATCCCTAAAATATAGCTCAAAATTTTTTTGCTTGCCTACTATCAACAATTCTACTGTAGTGCAAATATAAAGTTGAGGAGTGTTTTTCTAAACCAATCACTTGGGTTTTTCCGTTTTGGTTGTTTTACCTCCTCAGTACCACAATGAGTTTTTGTTAGGTTTAGCATGGTTGGTTTTACAATACTGTTCTTTTTAACAACTTTCCAATTTTGTTGTTTAGGAACAAACCAACAAACCTTAACATCATGACCATTCCTATTACAATGGGAACAAAATTTAACTTCCCTATTTTTAGGAATCTTACCCATTTTACCATTCTTAGAACTCTGTCTACGAGAATGATTCCCCTGTTTAGGAGAGGTAACCTTCTTGCCATTTCTCGCCTTTCCTTGGTGAGATTGGTCTTTAGCACCTGCCTTATCATTCACAAAAGGCATTAACTTCTTAATCAAAATTTTCCTCTTCCAACAATATGCAACAGAATGATTAGTACCTTCACAAAATGTGCAAGGGAAAGCATATTTCTGTCTACCAAAGCTATATTGTTCCAACTGAAAGAGTGTATTAGAAGTTTTAGGATTTTATTTTCCCTTAGTGCTATTTTTAGTGTAAGTGGGAGGAGGTGGAATCGATTACCTCTTTTACCTGTTTTCTTACACCTTTCATTGTTCCTCCCGATGGTGGAATCCTGCCGCAATTCTAGTGGCTTAGATCCTTGGGTCATTTGGAAGCTTGTCTTCCTTCAAATTTTTTGGAACTTTCTCCAATTTCCATTTTCCCACTAGAGTAACCCAAACCTGCAAACCGAGGCTGATCCTCTACTGTATTGGGTTAGCATCACCTTGTCCATTTTTACCAAGGCCCTTTCCGTTAAATCCCATCTTAACCATTAGCTTAGACCCAATTCCCTTAGTGTGTTTTTCAAACTGACCCAAAGGAACATCTGAAACTGAATGAGAGGAAGAATTAAAATGTGAACAACTTACAGTGCATTCTTCTATCATAGTACCTGCATCTGCTTTGGAAGGAATTTCCTTCTTGTGTTCACCTTGTTGTAGCTTTTCCAAGAGGGCATCCTTGGTCCGTATTTCTTCCTGTAACTCTTTAACAAAGCCCATCAACTTCTTGCTCTCTTCAAGCATCTTGTTGACATACTCCTCTTTCTTGGTTATAGAGGATTGTGGCTCAGATTTTAACCGCACTATTTCCTCTTCTAAGGAATAAAAATTAGCTCTCAAGAAAGAGTTTTCTTCTTGGAGTTGGCGGTTTATGGCTTCAAGCTCATCCAGTTGCTCTGTTTGGATGACTTGCCCATGATTCCCTGTTCCTGCAAACACAACCTGTACTTCCAAAACTGCACACTGCAAAAGAAGATTAACAAGCCCCAAAATGTCTGCACACTGAAAACTGAAATCAATACTGAAACTGAAGCCAAACACAATTAGAAGCTAATCCGGCAATCTAACTGCTCTGATACCAAACTTGATCTGAAAACGTGATGTGTATTTTTATCACTTTATAAGTTTCCAAAGATCGTGATTTTCTTAACCAATTTTAAGTATTCTTGAATCCAAAATTGATTAAATTCTGATTATTTTGCATCCATAGAAGTGTGGAAAACTTGTATAGCAAATAAATAATCAGAAAAACTGAAAAGACTCAGATAACAAAAGAGATTGTTTACGGGGTTCGGAATTCCTACGTCCCCGGGTTCAGATTGAACCGATCCATTAATAATATTGAAATGCAAGTACAATAACTCTTACAAACAATCAATAATGAATCACAACCTGCAAATGAGCTGATCAATGTCCCAAGAACTCTGAAAAATAGCAGAAACTGTCCCAAGAACGATCCGTGGCTCCTACAGTGTTTTCACAATGTGATCTCCCTACAATTGTGTTAGAAAAACACCTACAAATGGAGATTTAAAAACAATATATGAAAAAAAATCATATTTCTAAGATCAGATCTGAATTTTGAACAATTTTCATGTTTACACCAAGTCACAATTCGGACTAGAAGTGCATTGAAATTCGTGTTTTCCAACTAGCTATCTTGAAGATCCCTGTTAAAATATGCATTCAAAGCTTCCAAAAATAGGTTAAAAATCATCAAAAAAGATCAAACCTTACATCGTTGGAATTTTCTCAAAATTCTCTACATTTCATCTTTTTACTCAATGCCCAATCTGAGTGTACGGCCTTCAAAAATGGTGTTCTCTGCAATCTGGTCCTTAAGCTCTTTACACAGACCTGTACCTCCTATTCAAATACAATATGGCTCCTTTTATATTGTTTCTCAACAAGTGGCGTGGCGGTCAAAACCCTTATCTTTTTGCATGGAGGTCACGGTTCAAATCCCCCCCATATCTCCACTTCCTTCTCCTTAGGCGGATTTCCAAAGGTTTATCCCACATTGTGGGGGCGTGAAAAATGGAATGCATTTAAAAATGCATGGAGGGCAGTTTTAACTTGGCTTAAGAGCCATCTATATGCTTGGTTTGAGGCGCATATCTTGGTACAGCGCATGGTTTGTATTTTGGGTGCTAAAACAAACCCAAGCATAATGCGTGGAAGATGGATATGGTTTATATACAATGCGTGGCATTTGGAAATAAGGCGTAGAATATGAAAAGTGGACTTATCAAGATCATATAATTTCGACCCAATTATTATAATGACATTCCAAATGAAATATGGCAATAAAATACCACTTTTCGACCCTCGATAGGCAAATCGAGCGAATTCGACGAGTGGTGGCAAGCCACGTGGTGGCTTGTGGACCCACCACGTCGGCGATAATACCTTAGTCCACACGGCGGCCGGGCTCCCCTCCGTAATAAAAGTTGAGCCTCTTGTTCCCGAGCACCTTTATTTTTTACGCTCGTTGAAGACCGGTGGTTGAAAACCAACAAACAACTCCCTTTTGCCTTTTCGCCACGTGTCGCAGTGCGATTGGTCCATTATTGACCAGTTGACTAGAGTTGACTTTCTCGTTGACCGAACTTTGACCAAACATATCTAGAGCTCCCGATGTCCGTTTGTCGCGTTCTTATAGTCGTTGGAAAGCTCTCAAGATGATCTTCTATAATAACACCATTTAGGGATGTTTAGGGAATGTTTTCAAAAATGATCCCGATCAGCTAGGAAATCTGCATCACACACATGACATAGGGGGATTCTATTCTATTCTGCACACATGCTATTTACATTTTCTATAGTTATTATTTCTCTACTTCACACAGTGCAACTAATATGAGAGAACCTAGGCCATGAGATGCACACACTCACTAGAAGTACATTCAGGTCCGAAATGTAGTGCAGCGTTCAGTGATAATACCACAAGTTTGGTGGCTGAGGTTAGTCTGACCCATTCATTTGCATATTTTATTTTTCTAGGGTTTGATACTTCCTTTTGCATTACACTTCATTACATAGCTCACTAGGTGGATCCAACATGATAGACATGTAGTATTAAATGACACCTTGTGACCATATAAGATTCAATTTTTGAGCATTTACAAGTTTAGAGCACCCATATTTTAGACTGTGGCACCACAGGGTACCCAAGATATTCCAAAGCATCCAAGTCATCCCAGATCCTCCATATCTTTCCTTCACAGGGTCTCTGAGTGTTCTTGTACACTTCCCGATTCCATTTCTAGATCTCGCAATAACCTACACCACACTTCAATCAACTAAGCTATTTCTCTTCCCTCTCTTGCACATTTAGGGTTTTATTTCACTTAGAATAGTTTACTTGCATTAATTTCATACGCTATAGTCTATTTAATACATATTTTTATTCCTCCTAATTAGATTAACATTAATACCCTAGTGTCCCCTTTTAGGCCAACTATATCATCATTTTTTTAATCGGTTGATCGGTAACATGTGTCGGCCTAAAAGTGTTGCCCTTGTTTATCAGCTATTAACATTGGTACTTATAATCGGATTAAATTTTATTCCTCTTCCCACTCTAAACTCTACAAAATACCATTTTCTCTAGCTTCTTTGATGAGGCTTGATCATACTTCTAAAATCTGGATGTTGCAGAGTTAGACAATTCATAGGGGATATAAAATTGGATAATAGTTTGGTGACTTACAAGGTAATCTACCTACTACATTGAAAATATCAAGTGGCCTTGAAGTATCCATTAGGCATGGAGTTAGCCTGATAATCTGAAAATTGAAACATTCACCCTTGAATTCATCTAAAGAAAAGCATGGACATGATTATCACTTTAAACTGCTTGAGTTAGTAGTTGATTGTTCCCATCATGAGACCCTACCTAAAACCATAAAGTGCAAAAAAGCAACAAAAAGGCACAAATAGGTACAAACATGAAAATCATACATGTCCCAAAAACATGCAGATTGTGACAACACTTATAAAAATAAAACCTAAACTAACAACAAAATAATGTGTTGTAAGCACTTGGAGGAAATGAATTAATATAATATGTATAATGATGCATCTTAATTTAATAACAATGTTTTGGTAGATTCCATTGATCGGAATCTACAATTTTTCCCCATCCAGCTTTGACAATGGGAAATCATTTTTTTCCTTGTACTGAAATCATGTAGGGACCACTCCACATTGCATCAAACTTAGAGTGTCTTCTTGGTTTGGCCCTATCTAGCATCCCATTTCAAGACTAAATATCCCTCTTGGAAGCTTTTTTATTTTTCCTCTTCTTAAATTTCATCTTAATCTAGGCATAGTCTTTCTCCATTGCTTTCATAGCTTGATTCCCGAACTTTGCATATCTCACTTACATGGCGTCAAATTTAAACAATTACGGTTGCTTGATAAGCTCCAATGTTGGAAATTGTAGGGATATCGGAAAACTTGATTCTTTTCCATAGGCTAACTTGTAGGGAGAGATAACATTTGATCTCTTGGGTGTGATTATATAAACCCACAAGGCTGAATTTAGTTTTGTGTGCCATGTCCTTTAATTCTCATCCAAATTCCTTCTTATGTTCCTCAACAAGTTCTTGTTTGTGGAATTAACTTGACCATTACCTGGGGATAATAATTTGATGAAGTTCTCAAGTATATCTCCGTCTTGACAACCCAATCATAAAATTTTGGTGACAAGGAATTCTAGAGAATTTTCAAATATGATAGTGGATGGGAGATCAAACATGGTTACAATCCCCTCGTAGAAATCTAGTATACTAGACTCATTTACGTCTTTGAGTGCAATTACTTCTATCCATTTTGTGAAATAGTAATTTGTTGTGAGAATCCATTTGTGGCCTTGGCTTTAGTTTGAATTAATCACCCCAATAAAATCCATCCCCAATTGCATGAACGGTTGCTCAACTGAGATTGGGTGGAGTGGAAGTTCTTCCATCTTCTCTTTACCTATTAAAAATGCACATTTCTTTTACTTCTTGATCCATGCATGCAGATCATCAATAAAGTGGGCCAATAATAACCAACCTTCATAATCTGGAGGGATGTAACTCATGGATAAAAATGACCTCCATCTTCTCCATCATAGAACTCATCCAACACTTTCTCAATTTGATTAGTGGAAATACACCTCAAGAGAACATTGTTCACATCTTTTCTGAACAAAATTCCATCAATCAGAACATAAAGAATGGATTGGAGCCTAAAATACCTCCTTTTGGATTTTTTCAAATTTGGAGGACATTGGCATGTTTGGAGGAAGTGGATACTATCCTGAGTCCAACAAGGTGTGGGTATAACATCAGCTTTTGTTCTTATTTTTCTTGGAGCACTAGAATAGCCCCTTTTTCATCCTTTGACTTTCATGCTGATTTGAAGCTACTTATTCACACAATCCTTTTCCTCTAACCAATTTTTTCACCTTGATCTCAATATCATACTCCATGATATGGGTAATCCAACCATCTCTCTTTTCATCTAAATATTTTTTTAGGAGGAAATCCTTCACTCTGCATGAGAAACTAGTAGGTTGATTTTGTTATTTGAAACTAGTGTAGACACCAAATTTGTGTCTTACGACACCCCGTGCCCCGCATCTCATTTTACGACCTAACCTCACCACCTAAACCTTACACAATTATTTATTTATTACCTTATAATTAATAAATCCACATCTCCAAACCCTGCCACCTCATTTCACCACCTCATCATGACCTAGCCCTAACCCTAAATTAACCTAATTAAGACCTATAACTTGGTCTACATCCACACCGTGACTAATTACTCCTCACCCACACCAAAACCAACCTAATAATGACTTGACGAAGCCCACAACTAATCCCTCAGGAGAAAAGGAGGGAAATTTGGCTATTTTACTAAAAATAGCACACTTTGACTTAACCGACATCGGTTCCTACTCGACCGTCGTCGGTTACGTAACCGCCATCGGTTCCTTGTAAATGACCTCCCCCAACCAAAAACAAAGGATCGAAATTCATTTGAAAGATCTGGAATTCACTTGGCAGAGCAAAGACAAGTGAAGGAAAGAGAAGAGTTTGCAGAGAAGGACATCGAGCCCAAGACTGCAACTGAGTAACTAGAGCACAGTGACACTCGTCCAAGCATTGGGAGAGAAGATAGCTCACTTTTGATTGTTGGATCATCCCACTTGAGCCTTGCCTTCGTCATCACAGTCCTTGAACCTGTATCTTCATCAGGAACTAGTAAGTGGTGTCTTGTACGTTTTTAAAGACCATTTCTTGAACTTTTGATTCATAGTAATTATAAGCTCACTCCTAGATCTACTACCCGATAGCACCCTACATCTAACTTTCATTCCTCTACCCTTACATTGCCCCAAGAACAACTCCCACACTCTCTGAGTCTTCTCCATCACCCTATTGCCTACCCCTAATCATTTACCAACCTTATAAACACCATAACCGCCTTACAGCCAACCTTCATTGAAAGCCCCTAAATCACTGCCCCTACCGATATCGGTTATCAACAACCGGTACCGGTTATACATTGACTGGCATCGGTCACTGTGACTCAAACCAAAACCAGCCTTTCCTCAATTGCCTTTTAACGAGGTAACTAAATTGTGATTTCACAATAACTTCTTTGTTAGCATTTGTGTTAATTCGTATTAAAAGGGGAACTGACCACCTTCGAAAGGAAGTCTAATATTTCCTGGGCCCAAGGTAGTTCCCTCATTTATTGTCTAACTATAATCTGGTGGTCTTGCATTCTTATTCACAGGTAGTCCTTCCCAGACAAAAAGGAGTTCTTCGCAATCGATCTGATCTCTCTCTACGGTACGTGCACACCCTCCCAACACCCAACAGGTATTCCTCCTAGCCCTAACCTTTATCTGTTTCTCAAGGGAATGAAAGGATAGAAGCAACTCTATTCTAAGAACGGAAACATTCTATGCGAAACAACTAGATGTATGAATTTATTTAAGACCCTTCTAATAGCAAGGAAATGCTTTTCAATGAAAGAGTACCTCACCTCATAGTCCTCTAGGATTTGACTACGAATGTAACAAGTCACTGAGATTATTCCTTGTTCAATTACACAAATATTAAAGATATTGTTCCCACCGCCAAAAAAGCGTAGAGAATGAATTCTTTCGAGAAGTCTGAATTGATAAGAGTAAGAGCTTTTGATATTGCTTATTTAATAGCCTCAAAACTCTCTTTTCCTCGCTTATCCATTTGAAGTCCCTAATTTTCTTCAACATCATTTTCAGTGGTTTAACCAAGTTGGAAAAGTTAGGCAAAAACCTTCTGAAAAGTTTATCCTCCCCAAGAAAATTTGGAGATATTTCTTATGACTTGGTAATGGTAATTCCAGGATGGCTTCAACTCTCTCCAGATCAATATTTAATCCTTATTTAGATATAATGTGGCCTAGGATCTTCTCTTCATGAGACAAGAATATGTATTTTTGGGATTAAGGGAAACTCCAAACTACCTACATCTCTTAAACACTTTCCTAAGATGGGAAAGATGCTAGCTACATTCTTGTAGAATATCGTAATGTCATCCGGCACACAAGAACCATCTTGTTAATCAGCCCCTTGAATGCCATGTTCATGGATCTTTGGAATGTTGCTCCAGCATTGGATAAGCCAAATGGAATTTTCTGTAAGCATATGTGCCCCACTTTGTGGTGAAAGTTGTCTTGAACTGATCCTCTTCGTGCACCAATATCTGGTTATAACTTTCGAGTAGCCATCTAGAAGTGAAAAGCCCTCTAAACTAGGTATTACTTGCAAAATATACTCCATTGGGGAACCGAGTAGTGATCCTTAAGAGAAGCTCTATTCAAATCTATAAAATCCACACACAACCTGATTTCTCCATTTATTTTCTAAACTAAGACGAGGTTTACAACCCAAGATGAATGTTTGACAGGGAAAATGACACTTACCCCAATCATCTTGTTCAATTATTTCTTCATAAGCGGCTCTAAGTGAAGATTTGCGGCCTTTGATTCTACCTAACGGATTTAGATTTTGGATCTATTTCAATAGTATGTTGTGCTAAACTAGGATCAAAACCCCTAATATCTTCATAGCTCCATCTAAATATGTTAAGAAACTCTTGACAAAGTTGTATAAAATCATGTTTTTCTTGTTGAGTATTTACCTTGCCAATTTGGAGCATTTTTCCTTCTCCAACTAAAATGGACTTTGAATCTTCACCTTTGACCATGATGTTTTCTTTCTCTTTTTGAATTGGTCATTAGGATTGAAGATAGATTTTAAATTCACTAGACCTTTTAGCATCATGTTTGGTCAGAGTTGGACTACCTAATCTCCATAGTTTTTCTTCAAATTTTCCTAGTGCTTTGAAGAGAACTCAACCTCTTCTTGAAGGAATTTGATAATCTTCTAGTACATTTTAAATACTTTCCAACTTGTGTTATTATCTATAATATTTGGTCCCAATACTACCTTGATATGTGGTTTTTTTTATCCTTCTTAATATCTTCAAAGAATGTCAAACATTGCCCCAATTATCAAGCTTATCTACGCTTTGTTCTCCTTCCTTGGTATGGAATTGATGTTAAATGCTTCAAAATATTGTATGAGATCCCATACCCTATTCTTATAAGCATTGAGTAGATCATTATTGGTAGCATTCAGCCCTCTATCCTAGTTCACAACTAACTTAGTGTCTCCAAATGTCTACAAGTTCATGATGTTTTTCTTCCTTGCCTAATGTAGACCATGGACAAGCGATTCATACTTTGTTGTGTTATTTGAATAAGTGAACTTAAATCTGAAAGCGAGTAATATTTGATACCTTTGGGGTATTGTTAGTGCAAATTCACAAAGACACCCCCAAATGAGTTATGGATATGTTTTTCAAGGCAATGTCACTTGGTGTTAATGCACAACATTGAACTTTCCCAAAGTGTGGGACCTTTACAAATGGGGAAAGCTCTCCAGAGAAGGCTGATTCCTCTTCCTAAACAACCTGCTGAAAGAAACAATAACCAAATCATATCAAGCCAAGAACACGATGCTAATCAAACACCACAATCTATAAGATGAAAGCAATTCACCAAAATAACTTTACATAAAACCTTTGCAAAAAAATGAGAGACAATATCATATATTATTATGGAACTCAATGCAATACATTGAGAATGGGCCTTGCTTAAATAGGCAAGGAATAACAATCTAAGAACTAGTCAAGGTCATAAATCAATCCATAAATCAAGGAAATAACTAGTCATCAAAGAGATAGTCAAGACCATAGATTTATGAGAGAACTAGACATCAAGGATCTAGTCAATACCATAGATCAAGAAAAGAACTATACTTAACAACTAGATAATATCTCCTAATATCTACATAAGATAAAAGAAATATCCACACACATAAGTGGGTGAGGATAAATACAATAAAGGTAAATAAAGTACCTAGGTGAACATGAGCTAAGGTAAATACCTACTCTAACACCCCCCCTAAAGTGAAGCTAGGGGCTAAAATAGAAGTGGCATGTCCACGATGAGTCCCGGAAAATAGGCACGATGACGTACTCATGTACAATAATTGGGAAAAAGAGACACCGCAAGGTACCCAAAACCAATAACAAAAAAGTAAAGAGAGTAAAAACCCGCTCCAAGGCATCCCAAGAAGATCGGCTCAAAAAACTCGTATAATCTTTGAAGAATTTTGGTGTGCACTTGTGGTCTAAATCCACCGCTCAATCACAAAACTCAAAAACAATCGACACTTTGGGTTTCACCGAATAGCTCTATACAAGGAGACTGCCAACAGAGTGATGTCGAAAGTGTAAAAAAAACCAAACATAATTCGATCAATCTGCTGTAAATAGGTTTGCCACGATCCAAGAACGATGAACCAAAGCAACAAGGCAAGGACACAAACTCCAGAGTGTCACGATCCAAGAAAAGCCAAGGTAACAAGGCAAGAACACGAAACCCGAAGAAGTAGGATCAACACCACACCCTCCCATACTGCTGAATGGGTGGAGTGATGTTACAAATATGTATGAGTTGTCATAACAACAACTCAAACACTAACAAACTAACACTGGGCTCCACCAAAATAGCTCCCCACAAGAGAGACTGTCAACATGCCAAAAGTGTTGAAAATATAGATACAAAATCTCTCAACAAACAAGAGAGATACATTACACCTGCTAAAGAAAAATGCTCGAATAAGAAGCATCACAATGCATAAGGTATAGAAAGTGGAGTAAGAGGTCGAATGGTGGAGGATCCATGCCTGTAGATTCCTCTTAACGAATGCCTATGTCACCTCCACGAGTGATCAGATATCCACCCCAAATCAACACAGATGGATGAAGAAGATGCTGCATATCACTTGGTGTAAAATTCACAATGGGTGCATGCAAAAGAACATCAGAATGTGTGTTAAGTTGATCATGTCTCGATACTGAAATCTTAGGTTTCTCAATCCCGAGAATGAAGTATCTACTTGAAAACCAATGTCATGACAATAATTCCACTTAACATGTGGAATAGAGGAAACAATACCCTGTGAATGTCTGCCAATGACTCTGCTAGTGAGACCCATAGAATGGAGCATGTGAGAACTGAATGTAGTGGTATGCTTCTTAAAAAGCCATGCAATGTTATAAGCGAAGTAGGATACACAACATGTGGTACTGTAATAGGCACAGATGTGGAAGAGCATGTAGTAATAAGCCTCATAGGTTTAGAAGCATCAAAAGCAAGTTCAGGCTCAAAGACTGGCAGATCAATGTTAGTGGGTATAAGAGCAACAACTGCAAGTGGACTAGGAGCATGGATATGGTTGTCCACAATATGATGGTGATGTTGTAGGCTAGTAAGTTTGTTCTGCAGGAGTGTATTATTGTATCCTTATCGTGAATGAGTGATTGTAGAAGAGAATTTCACTTCTTGAGTGATCTATTTTCTTCCACAAATTTTACAATATCCTCTTGAAGTCCACATACTTCAGAGAAAAGCATATCATTCTCAGAATCCATGATAGGTACAAACTGTAACTCCCAAAAATTTAGGACGTCGGGCTCAACCGAAATTGCATCCACAATTGATTACAACACTCCTCCATATTTGACACTTTATAATTATAGTGCAAGTCTCAAAATAAATAACTCCAATGGAAAGAGCATGAAAAAAAAGCACTTTTACAAAAACGGCACTCAAAACCGAGTTACCGATCAAAAGTTACAAGCTTTTTAATATTTTTCTTTGTTATTTATTTTAGGTGCCACTAAAACAAAGTAAAATGTTGTTGCCTTCACCACACAAATAAAATTAAAGGGGGCTGAAGTTAAGCACCTACTAGTAGAAATCACAAGTTTTAAACCCTCATATGAAACTTACAAACAATTTATTTTCAAAATAAAACTTACAAACGAATGCTAACAACAATCTCCAACTCTGATACCATGAAAGGAACGATAACCAGATCGTACCAAGCCAAGAACACAGATGTTAATCAAACACCACGATCTATAAGATGAAAGCAATTCACCATAATAACTTTACATAAAACCTTTGCAAACAAATGAGAAATAATATCATATATTATTATGGAACTCAATGCAATACATTGAAAATGGGCCTTGCCTAAATAGGCAAGGAATAACAATCTAAGAACTAGTCAAGGTCATAAATCAAGCCATAAATCAAGGAAATAACTAGTCATCAAAGAACTAGTCAAGACCATAGATTTAGGAGAGAACTAGACATCAAGGATCTAGTCAATACCATAGATCAAGGAAAGAACTATACCTAATAACTAGATAATATCTCCTAATATCTAAATAAGATAAAAGAAATATCCACACACATAAGTGGGTGAGGATAAATACAATAAAGGTAAATAAATTACCTAGGTGAACATGAGCTAAGGTAAATACCTACTCTAACACCTGCCACAAGTTATTCCAGTGCGGCAAGCTAATCTAATCCTAATCTAACTTTTAAGGAGACAGGAGAGAAAGAAAATAATGAAAAATAGAGCTTACACTAAAACGGTGATACACCGGAGAAGGAAAATGTTGATCATCTATCAAATCTGCCATGGAAATAAAGAGAGGTGAGCAATGGAAAGAATGGACAAGTGCATCACAAAACCAAGGATGGATTTCATACAAAAAATGTTCCAAAACTCCATGAACACAGCTCCAAAACCTTCAATGAACATCCAAACATGTAAAAATACCTGCAATGAAGAGAGGCAAGAAGAAAACAAGCAAAAAATGAGCAAGGATGGACAAATGCATCACAAAACATGTTTTTTACTGCTCCAAAAGTTTACACAGAATCATCATTTCACGGGTAAGAGGAAAAAAAACCATTACAAATCGGGAGGAGGTTCAAACTCCATTTTTGACCACAGGAAGAAAATAAGGAGAGGTAGAGAAGAATGATGAACAACCTTTTACAAATGAGCCAAATCGGCTTTTAACGCTCGAACATAAAGAAAGAAATGAGAAAACATGAGAAAATTTATTTGAAACTTCAACCACCAACAAGATCTGATTAATGGCACTGAAAAATAATGGGTATCCATGAAAAATCCCATAATTCAAAGTACATTGCTTTATAGAGCAAGAAAAGAGGCCCATGCTTCATTAATTTTGGTGGTTGGGAACCATTTCGTGTTTTTGCATGCCGAGACTTTTTCCCATTTTTCTCCAAAAATTTCCATAAAAATCAAAATTGAACCATCCATCATGTGGAGAATTTCACCAGATTTCCAATGATACCAAAATCATGAAAATCTGAGCTCTGGATTGAAAGATATGCCCCTCTGAAGATTTAGGGAAAAAATGACGAAATTAGGGCAAAAATCGGGTTCGCGGGCCGAAATTTGAACTTTTCCTCTTTTTTCAAATTGGGAAAATTTCCCAAAAATCTTCATGCCTTTCTCCTCTAATGACACGTGGCACCCTCTCATTGATCCGTGGGCTCAAAATCACTTTCTGCCCCTTTGTGCAAAATTGGGAAATTTTCCTTAAAATTCTCTGTCGGCCCGACCTCTACTGACAAGTGGACACATGGCACCTTCTAATCTGCTGTGGAGATGTGGTTCCAGCTTTTCACCTTTGCACCTTTTCATCACTTTAGAAAATTTTACCAAATTCTCCCGACACCTCGACTCTGCTGCCGAACTGCTTGACCTGGACACATGACACATTTAAATTGCTCGGTGGGGATGCACTCCCTATTTTTCCTTTGACGCACTTTGACCAAACACCAAATTTTTTGAAATCCTTCCACCCCCGCCACTCCACCTTGACACATGACATCATTTCATTTCCTTGCGGGCTTTCAGGCTGAAATTTTCCTTTGAGTTTTTAGGCAAAAGGCTAGGTGCCAAAATTTTCCCTCCAAACTCAGTCCGAGCCATAACTTGCAAAATACAAGGAATTAAGAGGACTTCTTTACCTTTCTGGAAAGGGGAAGAAAAATCCTATCTGATGAATCCAATTCTAGAATCTTTTGAGTGCTTGAAGTGTGTGAAAATTTTACTAAGGCATAGAAAAGGAATCTAGTTAACCCAAAATAAGAGGGAGCTTCTTTTGGTTAACAATTTGCGACTCTCGGGGATCATCTCTGCCTGCTAGATGAATGATCAGTGGCCTTTAAAGCATCCATTGGGCATGGAGTCAATCCTGATAACCAAATCTGATCTGAACTATGTAAATCTGACCTCTGAGCCACTTGGAAACCCACTGAAACTTGGAGTTGATCTTCACCGGAAGCCACCTTTGAAATGAACTGTGCAAGAGCAATCAAAACAACACCAAACAACTATGTAAAAATTGAAAATCATACATACCGCAAATGGGATATGCAGAGTGTGTAAAATCACTTCTTGTGTTGAAATAAAACCTACCTACTCTACTCTAACCAAGAGCAAAGGGAAGCTAAACAAACCCTACAACTAGTTGTGCAAAATAGCTTCCTTTCCTCAAAATGGGCAGCCATGTAAATGATTTGGAGTTGATCATGGCTATTTGGATGAGTGGAAAATCAACAAGAAGCTAGTATTCTACTAAAATTAGCAAGGTTTCAATCGAGAACAAATCCAATACCTCTTTTAGTTTCTCTGCATTTGGATTGAAGAGGTATGGCAGTTGATCCTTGGTACTTTGAAGCTCATCCTCATGCTTAGAAGTAAGCATGTCTGGTTTTGATTCTCCTTTGGCTCCAATGAAGCCAAATACCTTGTTGGGAAAGGTATGGTCCTTTTAATGTGCCCATTGCTCGATTTTCAACTCTAAAATTGGAATCCTCTTGTATACCTTCTTAAATGGATGGTGTGGAAGAGATGATGGAATCCTCATGCCTTTTCTCTTCTTCCTCCAATGAAGAACATGGAAGATTAATATCTTCCAACCTTGATTCCAAAGAGCTGCTATAAAATGTAGGCTGCTACAATTGAAAGTTATCCTCCATGACAGTAGGCTCATGTGATTGGAAGGTGGATGATGAAGGAGAAAATAATATGATTTCAATTGGTTCCTCTCCATCAAAACAATCCTCCAAATATGACAGATAAACTGCCTCATTGTTTTCCTACTACAAATTTTCAACTTCCTCCATGGTGTTCTCTTGATCATCGAACTTTTTCACCATGGTTTCTTTCATCCTCCAACATGAAGTTTGAAAGATCAAACTTTTCTTCAACGTTAGAGCTTGAGAGAGATGAAGTGGAAGGAAGAATTGAAGGTTCTTCTATAGCCTGTTTTGTGCTCAAATCTTTTGTATATGTGCCTTTCTCCTCCACATCTGGAATTTTCTCCTCTTCTTTTAGATTTGGATCAGCTTCTCCTTCATCGATGCTTGAAGAAAATCTTGCTCTTGATTTAACTATTCCTCTAGCATGAAATTTGACAAATCAAATTCTTCAATCTGTTGCTCTAGAGGACAAGTTGGGGCTACAAGATCTCTTTTAAATTTTTCCTCGTCCATGTCTGATTGTGAAATTTAAATTGGATCAACATCTCCTTCAAGTAGAGTGCCAACATGGACACTACATTCTCGAGCAAGGTGATGACTGATCTTCTTGCTTCTCTCTTCTATAAAATCAGCCTTGGCCACCACTTTTTTTTCAACCTTTACCTCCTTCGTTGGCTTAACCATCAAGGGGATATTTGTTATCCCAAATTTGGCGCCCAACTCCTCAAGTTGTCTATCATTTCTTTTCTATTGGGATCCTCTTTTTGCTGTCCTTCATGACTGATTTTCTTATTTTCATCTTCCCAACATGGATTTGGGAATGCAAGAGGAGGGGTGGGTTGTAACTCAATTGATTTTGCAATTTTTTGTGGTGGTGGAGGAGGTAGAAAATATTATTTCCTTGGAGTGGAAGGTATTTCTTTTAGCTCTTGTGGAGGGGATGACTGTTTGGAAGGGAAAAGGATAGAAGAATTGAGATGAGGTGGAAGACTAGGGAATGGAGAAATGGAATCAACACTTGGGGCAACAGATGGGCAACTTGAAACTTGACACTGCTAAGATAAAATAGATTGGGCAAGAGGAAAAGAAAAAACATGAGATGGTGTGCCTACCCATTGAAAAGGTTGCTTTGAATACTTCTCTCATACACCTCTATTCCTTCAGTCCACTTTACAAGCAATGGCAGTGTTGCAAAAATGAAGTCAAGTTTCTCTTGTGGGCTATAATGCCTTGGAAAAGGTCCCACCCATGGACAAGGTGCTTTGTAACTAATTCCGAATGCTTTCATTTGTGCTTGATCCCTAGATTGCACCATGCCAAGCTCCATTTTTGGATCTTCTCCAACAAATCTGCATTTTCTTCTTGACTTCCCTCATTGCATGCGTGCTCTTTCTCTTTATATGTTTCATAACCAAACTGATTTTGGTATTTCTCATATGGGTAAGCATGATGATTTTGAATTTGTTCAAAATGATGATTTGAAGGATTTGAAAAACATGTTAGAGGTGGGAAACATTGTTGTTATTGTAAATGTGAATTCCATGATGGAAATGAAGTCATGATTACACAAATTCATGGAATGATGGAAAAGAATGAAAGATATGGAAAGAAGAGTGAATGGAAATGGATGGAAAACAGTGTCTCAGTAACTCGGAGAATGAGTTATTAATCATATGGAGTCGCTAAATGTGTTTGCATTTGCCTCTAAAAGCTGAAATCTTGACAGAACACACCAACCTACAAAAGATGAAGTGGAAGACCTCTAAGGTCCCACTGGGTGTGCTAAAAATGTTAGTGCAAATTCACGGCACCCCCAAATGAGTTATGGATCTGATTTTCTAAGGTAATGTCATTTGGTGTGAATGCACAACATTGAACTTTCCCAAAGTGTGGGACCTTTGCAAATGGGGAAAGCTCTCCAAAGAAGGTTGGTTCCTCTTCCTAAACTACCTACCACAAGCTATTCCAGTGCAGGAAAGCTAATCTAATCCTAATCTAACTTCCAAGGAGACATGGAGAGAAAGAAAAAAGGAAAAACAAAGCCTACACTAAAACGGTGATACACTAGAGAAGGAAAATGTTGATCATCTATAAAAACTGCCATGGAAACAAAGAGAGGTGAGCAATGGAAAGGATGGACAAGTGCATCACAAAACCAAGGATGGATTTCACACAAAAAATGTTCCAAAACTCCATGAACATAGCTCCAAAACTTGTAATGAACATCCAAACATGGACAAATACTTGCAATGAGGAGAGGCAAGAAGCAAACAACTAAAAAACGAGCAAGGATGGACAAATACATCACAAAACATGTTTTTATTGCTCCAAAAGTTTGCATAGAATCATCATTTCACGGGTAAGAGGAAAAGTCACCTTTACAAATCAGGGAGGAGGTTCAAACTCCATTTTCAACCCAGGGAAGAAAATAAGGGAGAGGTAGAGAAGAATGATGAATAACCTTTTATAAATGAGCCAACTCGGCTTTTAACGCTCGAATAGAAAGAAAGAAACGAGAAAACTCGGAAAATTGATTTGAAACTTCAACCACTTAAAAGATTCAATTAATGGCCTGAAAATGATGGGTTTCCATGAAAATCCCCATACTTTTAAGTACATTGCTTTGCAGAGCAAGAAAGAGGTCCATGCTTCATTAATTTTGGTGGTTGGGAACCATTTCTGTGTTTTTTGCATGCCAGAGACATTTTCCCATTTTTCTCCAAAAAATTTCCATAAAAAATAAAAATTGAACCATCCATCATGTGGATAATTTCACCAGATTTCCAATGATACCAAAATTGTGAAAATACGAGCTCTGGATTAGAAGATATGCCTCTCTTAAGATTTAGGGCAAAAATTAGGTTCACGGGCAAATTTGAAATTTTCCCCACTTTTTCAAATTGGGAAAATTTCCCAAAAAATCTCCACACCCTTCTACTCTGATGACACATGGCACCCTCTCATTGATCTCGCGGGCTCAAAATCACATTCCACCCCTTTGCACAAAATTGGGAAATTTTCCCAAAATTCTCCACCGCCCGACCTCCGCTGCACGTGTACATGTGGCACCTTCTAATCTGTTGTAGAGATGTGGTTCCAATTTTCACCTTTGTGCCTTTTCATTACTTTGGCAAATTTTACCAAATTCTCCTAATGCCCCGACTCCCATTGCCGCCGACCGAACATGTGGTGCCTTTTATTGCTTGGCGGAGATGCGCTCCCTATTTTTCCTTTGATGTACTTTGACCAAATGCCAAATTTTTGAAATACTTCCACCCCCACCACTCTGCCTTGACACATGGCATCATTTCATTTCCTTACGGTCTTTCGGGCTGAAAATTTCCCTTTGAGTTTTTTAGCCAAAAGGATAAGTGCCAAAATTTTCCCCATGGGTCCACTTTGGCAAATTTTCCCTCCAAACTCAACTGAGCCATAACTTATAAAATACAAGGAGTTAGGAGGACTTCTTTACCTTTCTGGAAAGGGGAAGAAAAATCCTATCTGATGAAGCCATTTCCAGAATCTTTTAAGTGATTTAAATTTGTGAAAATTTGACTGAGGCAAAGAAAAGGAAGCTAGTTAACCCAAAATAAGAGGGAGCTTATTTTGGTTAGCAGGTACATAAGTACTACTCCTCTTGCAGCTTGTCTACTCCTTGAACCATCAAAGAACATTTTCCAAACTTCTTTCTCATCTTCATCATCTGAATTGGTGACACTAGGGAGGGATGAATCCTCTTCATGCAGAGACAGAGAGATACCCAACTCAACCTCTTCCATTTCTTTGTATGGATCATATCCATGTCATTTGTGTGCCCATTCATCGAGTGTCAAATCCATAATTCCTCTATTTTTAGTCTCTTCCTCTTGAGTGCTTGGACAATCTTCTTGATAAAAAATAGTGCAATTGGCATTGATAGGGCTTGGCACATAAGGCTCAATGTGGAATGTAGCAATTGGCTCGACCTAATATTATCCTTGGCTCCATATCTAGTTCGTAATAACATGTGGGACCAATCACCCGATAAGTATCCCCCAATTTTAGTAGTGAAGTCCCTAGATAAGCATAGGGTAAAGAGTGGAGGTAGATCAATCATAGATATATCCTGAGGAACTATGACATTGGGACATGCATGCAGTGTAAGGATTAAACCTTTGATAAATCCAATAGTTCTTATTGTTGTCCCATCTAATTTTACGACTCCTTTTTAAATAGGTTCATACTTTAGGTCCAGCTGATCTACAATCTACTTTGGAATCACCGAGTTGCTTTCCCCTGAGTCAATCATGTAGTTGTGTACTAGGCTATTCTCGATGATCAAGGATATGTAGAATGGTGGAGGCTTCATGTTTCTGGTTGGTGTACCTCATTCTTATTACATTGCCTTGGTGATCACCTTTTCCTAATCCCCGAATGACTTGTTTGAAATGGAAAAGTTAGCCATGGATGCCTTTAATACATCTCTTTGGCCTAGAATTTCCAATGACTCCCACATGGAGATACTCACATTTTTTTCTTCATTTGATCAATGATATTGAATGGAGATGGACTATATTGTTTCGCCCTTTATTCACCACAACTTTCTCCTATACATGAGTTGATACAACAGGTCCCTTAGGTTGATTTTGTGAATTTGGGATGTGTCTCGAGCCACCCACTCCTTGACGTGTGAGAGAAATTTAAGAAGGATTTAATGATTTCCCCTCTTCTATAGCTCTTTTCTTGGATCTTGTGTTTGTTGCTACACCCTAAGGAAGAGATTGATTTATCCAGACAAAATCCTCTACTTGCCAATTCACAAGTCAAGTGTCACTTGGAGGTGCTTCTTGAGTGCTTGTTTGCTAATTATTTTCTTCTTTAGTTGTTTCTTGAGAATCATAAGCACTTTGCACCATTAAATCCTAGTTTAGGATTTCATTAGGACATGTTTCTTAGTTATGTGGGTGACCACAAGGAAAACACCACTCATAATCCTGTACAAAGATTGTTTTGTATGGGAACCATAGCTTTATATGAAGAGGCTGCATTGGAATTATAAGGGTGGAATGGCCTAGCAGTGGGAAACTAACTTTCATTCTAATTTGCAGCTTGAGCAGGAGGTTTATTTGATTGATATGGGGCTTGTTTGGTTGGTATTGAGGCTAATAAGGTTTGAAACTTTGGGCTTGCTACATCTTGATGGTCACCAACTCATTCCCTATATTTTGCAATTGTTTCATGACCTCTTGGAGCTAAACTGAGGTACTTGAAGAGGTAGAAGCCTCACTAGAACTTTGATTTCTAGAGAGTACGGATAGGATCTAAATTAGGTGTTTTTATAGAACTAGGATTTCCTATCTATGGATAAATTGGCATTGGTGTTCTAGGGAAAGTTTTTCATCTTGAATTAAATAGTTTTCAGCTCTAATAGCTAATGCATAAGCTCCTAGCAATGTTATACCTCCCATAGATTGAACCATAATAGAAATATCAAAATTAAGAGCTTTAAGAAATAGAGAAATGCACCTTCAACAGTTGGTCTTACAAGAACCAAAATTCTATCCCATGTTCTCTAGAACCTGAAGTTGAATTCTACCATGAGTTCATTTGGATCCCTCTTTATGGTAGTCAATTTCTCGAACAAAGATATATTATCTACCCTCTCACCAAAATGATTGAAAATGGTTATGCACAGTGCATTCCAATTTTGATTTGATCTTGTTGTCAGACTCCTGAACCATTATAGAGCCTTTCCTGGAGAAGCTAGAAGTTTCACAACTACATCCATGTCAACAATTTCATGTATTTCACACACATTTGCAATTTCCTGGATATGATCAGTTGGAGTGGTGTGATTCTCCCCAGTAAAGAATGGAATACTCTTCAAAGCTACTACTAGAATAGGATTTTGTGAATTTAGGGTAAGTGGACTCGTAGCTTCAGAAATTGACAAAACCTAGATTTGGTTGTGGTGCATCCATTGTGATAGGTCTAAGAACTATAGTAGATTGTAAGGAGGGCCTACCAAATGCTAGTGTTGAAAGAGTTCTGTTTGGTGGAGATGGTGATCTCTAAATTTTTCTTCCCCTTATTCCTTTTCCTAGTGATAACTGTAGGTATTCAAAAACTCATTCTGTTATTCTAGACCTTGTTTGGAGTTTTATTAGGACCGAGACACTTTCACTACTAGAACCAAGATATATTTTGATGCTTGAAGTCACCAAATGTGTTACTAAATAGCCTCCAAAGGTTGATATTTTACCAAGATACACACCCAACCTTGATAAAAGTGGAAATATTGACTTCCTTTGCACCGGCGTGCCAAAACTTTTATCACCAAAATACAACACCCTATGATATGTCATGAATTGTGGATGATAAATCAAGTATATTCGAAACATGGGATTGTCTCAAGGTGTGGGACCCTTCAAATGAAACAAACCTCTAGAGAAGTTCGGTTCCTCTACCTAATCCTAATGATAAACTACTCCTAGAAAGGGAAATGCAACTATCTAACACTATCCTATGATTCTAAGGGACCAGGGAGAGAGAAATGCATAAACTTAAAATCCTAACTAAGGGAGGTGATAGCACCAAGAACAAGGGTGGAGATATTCCAAGTAATTGAAATTAGAAAGAAAAAAATGAAGTAGGAGAGGGTATAAAGATGTGCCACGGTCCAAACAACATTCATATTTCCATTTTTCATGGGGCATAACAATTTTGAGTCGTGCAAGATGAACAAAATGTGCATGATGTACCTAAAAATGCAATGGAAGGTCAGAGATGTAATATAACACAATCCAAGGCAAAAATAGCCACAAAATAAGAATTTTATTTCTCAAAAATATGTACAATCCATTACAAATTAGACACAAGGAAATAATCCTTTGCAAAATGCCCAAATTCAAGGCCTGTAACTCACAAAAGATCTGGAACCATTTTTACTTGAGTTTCTTTACATTCTATAATGTATCCCCCTTAAAATGAGGGGTCTTTAAAATCATATAGAGAGAAATCCTCAAATTTTCTTCACCAACCAATAGCCTACATTAAATCTTTGAAAAGAGTTATGGGTAACCATAAAAATCTGCTTCCCAATGGTACTTTTCTTGCAGGAAAAGATATGGGCACCATGCCTCATTAAACTAGTTGTTGAGCTACTTGGTACCGCATTCATCAATGTTCAGCCCAAAAGTGTTGTCGGTCGATAAAAATTTCATTATTTCATTTGGTAACATGTCGGCCGATAACATGTGTCATCCCAAAAGTGTTGTCAATTGGTAATATGTGTCATCCCAAAAGTGTTGTTGGCGGTAATATGTGTTGGCCCAAAAGTGTTGTCGGTCAGTAACATGTGTTGGCCCAAAAATTTTGTTCTTTGTTACCATCCAAGAACATCCATACTTGTAATCGGATTACATTTGATTCCTCTTTCTACTCCAAACTCCACAACATAGTACTTTCTTCAATTTTTTTGAGGCTCCATCATACTCCCGAATTCTAGGATTTTACAAGTTAGACAATTCGCATGGGATGTAAAATTAGATAATAGTACCCTAGTCGATGAGTTAACAAGGATGAGGTTCCCCTTATCTTAGAAGAAGTGGGGGAACTTGCGGTGGCCATTATATCGGTCAAGCTACTACACATAAATTCTTACATATGGGATACTATTGGCTTATACTAGAATCTGACACTCATGCCTTTACCAAAAGTGCGAAACCTACCAATATCATGATAATTTTATTTATTCCCCTCTAGCTAAGTTGTATCCCATTATCGCTCCTCGCCCTTCAATATATGAGGATTGGATTACATCAGAAATCTCCCTCACTCTTAGGATGGTCATGTCTTCATCATTACTGCCATGGAGTATTTCACCAAGTGGGTTGAAGTCATTCCCATCACCAACATGTCTGGACTTAATACCTCCAAAATTTTCCTCAACCAAATCATTTTCTGCTTTGGAATTCCCCACACCATCATATCTAACAATGGAGGGATTTTAAAATGGACTAAATTCAAGATCAAACATCAATTCTCAACACCTTATCATCCCTAATGAAATGGACAAGAAAAATCCACAAACAAAATCATCAATAACATTCTCTAAAAGAGATTTCATGAGTCACGTATAGACTAGCATACCAAATTTATATCCTACATTATGGGCATATCACACCGGTTTACGTATGACCACTCAGAAACGCCTTTGTCTCTTACTTATGGAGCTGAGGTTTTCCTTATGCTCAAGATGGAAATCCCTTCACTTCAAAATAACCCTTGTGGCATCATTCGGATGAGGAAATTTATGAAGCATTCCTCCATGAACTAACTGGACCTCTTGGAGGAGAAAATGATCATGCCTATACTCGTAATCGAAGCAAAACAAGGTATGGTCGTGTAGCATAATAGACTTGTTCATCTGCATAATTTTGACATGGGTGACCTTGTCCTCAAGCTTTTTATACCCATGAAAATGAAGAAAAATATTCTCAACAATGGTGGGGTTCCTACCTCATCAAGTATATCATCGGTCCTAATACATATTTCCTTCAAACCAATGGAGGCCACATTTTCAAAGAACCAACAAATGCTCAATTCCTCAAACAATTTCATGCTTGAAGGAGCTTGGTATTTTCGGTACATAGCTACCCTCTCTTGTATTTTCCTTCTCAAATTAGCTACATCATCAACATGCTCTAAATACTCAATCAACATATCAACTTAAATTTTCCCTATGGAATCGTCGAGGTCTTGTGCATCCTCACTTAGGCTTATAGTCTTGCTTGGATTTATTTATATCTCTTATTCTTATAGCATCTACCTTATGGTTTTTTAAAAAATTTAGTGTTTTTATTCACCCTTTAGGATAATCACCAATGTTATATTCATTTTCACCTTCAGCTTTTATGATGTACCTCTTTGTATCTTCTACCATATAGTTTTTTAACGTTTTCATCATTCTTACTTGTTGCTTGGCTTTGACACTATGACACCTTATCTTTATGATCCTATGACATGACATCCATCTCATGGGCCCCTAGCTAGGTGATTTATGTCTTATTTTACTAATGATCCTCTAGTGTTTCTTTTCATTTTTGCTTCTCTAAGGTTCTAGTAGTATGGATTGTGCCCATACGTGGTAAGATGACCGACACGCATTGGTTGGTATATTTCATTTTAGATAGTCCTTTAATTAATTTCACCATCTACTTTTTGTTTTTCATGTTATGTATTGTTCTTTCCACTGACTACCTCATGTTTCACTATTGCGACATGCGGTAATCAATAGCTGGGGCATATGTATACACCTAATTTTTCACGCTTTCTATTTTCATACATGTTACTAAAAATTTATCTTCCATGTTAGAGTTCGCTGATGCATCTATTTATGGGAATAAATATAGACACAAAATCATGCACTTGGGTAAATTTCTAGGTCCTAAGCACATACTAGCATTCATATGATTCCTAAGCAAGAAAACTAGTAATTTACAGACTATATTTGGCCTCTTTTTTATGTTTCTTGTTTTATACTTGGTCTTGCACACCCCGCAGCCCAATCGTAACTTTATTGCTCTATCTATTATGATTTTTGACACCAAATCCTAGGTCCCCTTGTCCCCTCTGGCGCCCCTGACCTATTTCCAACTTACTCACTCTTTTTTATCCTCTTTTATCTTTTGGGAATTTTATTTTCTTATGGGTCGGCCTTGAAGTTATTAATTAAGACACAAATGAATTGTATAAATACATATATATGAGACCAAAATAAAGGACCAAGCTCTAAGCATTACTTTCTATCACCTAAGATTGAATCGAAAGGCATTTAAATAACTCAAAGGCATTCATCTAGCATCCATTCAAGGGACAAGGGACTACATTTTATTCATACACAACATAGGAAGGGAAAGTTTATTCTATTCCATACACACATTTGCATATTTTAGCAAACATATTTCACTATCTAGTACATCTTGCACAAGGGCATCCTAGGGCATGATTCTTTCACACATACACAAGAAGTACATGGAGTATGAGATGTAGTGCATTGCTTGGTCATAATTTCACTCGCTTAGGTGACTGTTTGGGTTAGTTTGACTCCCCATATTGCATATTTCATTTTTTGGATTTGATGTGGTATTATTGTTTTTGCATGTGAATCTTTATTTTGTAGGTTATATGAACCTCGGTTATCATATTGTGACACTATACAAATGAAAATGAACATGTGATCTTCAAACACACTCGACCCCCAGGTCGTGCGAGCAACCAATGTTTGAATGTGTGTGGATAACTATAGGAGGTTCATTGACTAAGATATGGTAGTGTGATCTCTTGGTAGCTGAATTGGAAAAGGGGAGATTTAGAGGCTATGAACGGGTAACATAAATTCCCTATGTTTTGTTTTCCTAACTTGGATATGAGTTTTTATCTAGTTTGAAGTGTCCATATAAACTAAATGAAATTAACAATCTAAGATAATAATTAAAAGGAAAATAATCTAAGCAAATCACAAAACTAAAATATCAAAATCACGAACAAAAATTTACTTCTATTCTAAATAATTAAAATATTTATACACTAAAACTAAACAAGTGAGATAACCCGGTGTGGTTATTCACATGTGTTGAGTGTATTGAAACTAAACTAACTCAAAACAATAAATTTTCCAAACAATAACTTTTCCAAATGATCTATGATGTGTAGACAACCTCCTACAAATATTATCTCCCTCGATCCATAGGGATGGGAAGAAGAGGATCCGTCACCGGGCGCTGCTATTAGCTATTTAAACCCTCTTGAAATTAACTAATTGCTTGCAAATGAAAGGAAATTAATTTATACTCTATTTTATATGATATAACAATGATAAATTATTATAATGAAGGAAATCAAACAACAAATCCAACCTAGAATTCACAGAACAGAGGTAAATCCAGCTGTGTAGTAATTTGTCCCCTCAGTTTGTCCCTTCTTTCTTTGTGTGTCCATATGAGTCCAAGGGATTGGGAATGCAAGAAAAACATCAAGAGGATGGCGCTTGAGAAATGGTAGCTTGAAGGTAGTCCGATGCAATGTAGGTAGAAGAGAGATAACACAAGAGATCAGAGCTTGGTTATGTAATTCCTAGCAAGATCGTAACAACAATACAATGCAAGATACACAAAATTCTCGGGCCTTTTTCTTGAATACAAGAATGGAATATATATGAAAGGAAGCTAGGAGGTTACTTCATGTACAAGGCAAGAAGAGGCAGTTCTAACTAACTAAATCTTATTTAAAATAGAAGGATCAAGGAGAACTAAGAAAACAAATCTATTTTTAGCCAATTTGGCTCACGGATGCATTCTAAAATCAAACTTCAGTGAATCGTCGCATGTTGAAACACGCATGAAGAATCTAGAAAAAGCAGGTAGGACTACTGCCTTGTATAGGGCTGCAGTCTTGGCACTGAAGGCCAAAACAAGCATAGAAAGAGGTGGGAGATGGGAAAATGCATGAAAAGGTTAAGTAAGGCCATCTAGGCTATAAATATACACTGTAAATGGGTTTTTAGCTCAAATAACTTCTTGAAAGGATTTTGAATCATCATTCGAGATTCTTGTAACCATTTTCCTGACAATGTAGCACATGCAATTTTGGGTGCATACATATTGCCCCCTCAGAGAAGCATCTTAGCCATGAAAAGGCATAAAACGTAGAGTCCGAGTATGGTGTTCCCAAAATATGGAGTTATAATCTATACCGACACGCACATGTGTCGAAATGTTGTCATCTAAACTCCTGCTACCCGTAAATGAAAACAAGACTCAAGTGCAGATAGATAAAATATTAAAAATAAACACTAAATTAAAACGACAAGAGGACTTACCATTTGAGTGGGGATATAGAAATATACATGTGCCAACGCTCTAGCCCTATGAACACACACAATCAAAATGAGGAGAAAAAATCATATATATCAAAACAAATTCCCTTTTCAATTCATTTGTGCATACCGACTTGGTGATTTTTGAGCCCTAGGTCCAAGGTGACCGTTTTTTTGTTTTTGAGTATGGTTGAATTGGAATGGATTTGGGAATGGTATTTTGAATTAGGCTTGGCCCTTTTTTTTAATACTTTTGAGAAGAAATCCTAAGAAATCTGCAACTAGAGCGATCATAAGGGGCCTCAAAGAGGTGGATAGGAAAAGTGCCTTTATTGCTTAATTTCCATTTTGTGAGGCATATATGATGTTTTGGTATTTCATGCTCATTGCAAGCGTTTTGACCACACCTAGTGTGTAATGACATCGTAAAAACTATGACACACCATGATATATACATATATCTCTTTTTGGCTCGGTTATTGCTTGTATAGAGTTGAATTACATTGATGATTTGATTCACATGTGTACTCTTAGTCATTTGTTTAGAATTTTTGATTTTCTATACTTTTCTTAAATGTATGTAGTGGATGTGAAATGATAGCAAAATGATTTATTTTTGTATTTCATAATGATGATATATGATAATACGAACACAATGTGATGTTTGACCTTTAGTTTCTTTAAGAAATCTTTGATACTTCATATTGTCTTAGCAAAACATGGTGAAAGAGTTGTAGACACCAAATTTGGGTCTTACGACGCCCTGTGCCCCACATCTCATCTCGCAACCTAACCCTACCTCACCACCTAAACATTACACACTTAATTATTTATTAATTACCTTATAATTAATAAATCCACATCTCCAACCCTGCCACCTCACCTTGCCATCTCACCATGACCTAGTCCTAACCCTAAACTAACCTAATTAAGACCTATAACTTGGTCTAGACCCACACCCATGACTCATCACCCCTCACCCGCACCAAAATGAACCTAATAATGACTTGACCAAGCCCACAACTAACCCCTTGGGAGAAAAGGAGGGAAAGTTGGCTATTTTACTAAAAATAGCCAACTTTGACCTAACCGACATTGGTCCCTACGCGACCGAAGCATCGGTTAGGTAACCGCCATCGGTTCCCTATAAATGACCTCCCCCAACCAAAACAAAAGGATCCAAATTCATTTTGCAAGAGAGGGACAAGTGAGAGAGAGAGAAGAGGTTGCAGAGAGGAGTATTGAGCCCAAGACTGTAACTGAGCAACTAGATCATGGTCACACTCATCCAAACATTGGGAGAGTCAAAGGATAGCTTCATCAGCTCACTTCCGATTGCTTGGATCATCCCAACTGAGCCTTGCCTTCGCCACTGCATTCCTTGGACCTGCATCCGCATCAAAAACTAGTAAGTAGTCTCTTTTATTACCTTGTATGCTTCTAGACACTACTTTGTGAACTTTTGATTCATAGTGATTATAAGCTCACTCCTGGATCTACCACCCAAAGAAGACTCCTGCACCTAACCTTCATTCATCCATCTCTATATTGCCCAAAGACAACTTTCTCACTCTTTGAGTCTTCTCTATTACCCTACTACTCCCTTCAACCATCTACCAACCTTCTGAACCCCATAACCACCTTACAACCAACCTCCATTTAAAAAAACCCTAAACCACTGCCCCTACCGATATCGGTTATCCCCTACCTGTACCGGTTTTATAACCACGGTCGGTTATCCAGTGACCGGCATCGGTCACTGTGACTTATACCAAAAACCAACCTTTCACCTATTTACCTCCAAACAATCCCATATCCAGCCTTGTCTACCCCTATAACTTGATCTGAACGTATCAATAACTAGTGACCAAACAAACAGCATGACATTTTATTATTAGTAGTTTAGTCTCTATTGCTTTTAGTAACGAGGTACCTAAATCGTGATTTCACGAGCTTCTTTATTATCATTTGCATTAATTTGTATTAAAAGGGTACTGACCACCTTCAAAAGGAAGTCTAATATTTCCTAGGCCCAAGGCAGTTCCCTCACTTATTGTTTAACGAAAATCTGGTGGTCTTGCATTCTTATTTACAGGTAGTCCTTCCCAGACAAAAAGGAGCTCTTCACAATCGGTCTGATCTCTCTACGGTACACGCACACCTTCCGAACACTCAATAGGTATTCCTCCTAACCCTAACCCTTATTTGTTTCTCAAGAGAATGAAAAGATAGAAATAACTCTATTCTAGAACAAAATTTTGTGTGAAACATTTTGGCACGCCTAGTGGGACCCTTCTCGGGTTTCTTTCTTTCTTGCTTGTTTTCATATAGGAGCACACTTGTTGTTCCTTTCTTATAAATATTCACAAAATATTTTGTCATTTTAGTAAAAGAACTTGTCTTTCTTTCGCATCTTTGCATTAGTGAAAGTCATTTTCTTAACCTCTTCTCTTTCTTTGCTTCATCGAATATCATTTTCGATTTGGGTTTAAAACATGTGCATCACATTCTTGCTTGCTATTTTTAATTCTAGTGAATGTAGATTAAGGAACAGGTCGTACACGTGGGGGTGATATCCACGGTATTGATGAGAAATTAATCTTACTCTCACTACACAACACATACCAAATCATATCATATTCTACACAACATCTCAAACATCCCCCTTTCCGTGGTATTACTCCGCTCGATTGAGGTAGCCTTACAAGACAAAACAAACTTGACATCTCCCTTAGGTCTTTCATTTAGGATTGACATCATCTTACGTCTAAGGCATAAGCCTAAAGTGATTAAAACTAATCCTAGGGTTAGTCTCTTGATTTGCTTGTGCATCTTGCTTGTTTTTTGTTTTCTTTCAGCTTATGTTTCTCTCATATACCCTATCTCAAAGTGATCACTTGCATGCTTTTTGGTGGGTATATTAAGCTTTGTTATCCCCAAACCAGCAGCCTCTTATATTCTCTCTTTGCCTTCACAAAGGATGTGGACACTCGGTCCTCTTCTAACAACATTAGTTACACCGACTAACGCTGGCTACCGTTTGATGACATTGGTTACCAAACCGATATCGCCATCGTGTTTCATAGTTCTGACAAACTAACAACCTACCAATTCCAACATTTTATTTCTATTTTTGTTCTGATTGATTAATTCCCTCGTATCCTCTTGTCCATGGTTGTTATCACTGCAACAATCCGCAACCATGGTTTCACATGCTTGTTCCATGTCTTTGCCCGATTCACCCCCTTCTCATCCTATGGGAATCCTATAGACATCGTGCTTTTCCCAAGATCCCTGTAGGAGATTTGAACTTTGCCAAATTTTTGGATGCTAATCCTAGCACCGTACAATATTATTTTTCTCATACCCCTGACCGTACACCCGACGGTCAGCTCCTCTCTAGTATGCCTATTAGTATAGCCGCTCACTTAGCCCCTTCCCCACCTAATAACTCCACCTCACCGCTTCATCCTTAGCCCCGTTTCCCACTCGGTGGCTTCGGTGGTTCATACTTTTGCACCAATTGGCCATCCTTTGGTTAATTTGGGGCCCCACATATCACTACCATCCACTTTGCCCCTACCTCATCTCTCCCGTAGACTACCTCTTTCATAAATCACTCTCTACCATCTATCCACACGAGCTTTCCCTCTCAAGCTCCGCCCACCTTTTCATTTCCATGAGACTCATCCGGTGGCCTCACCAAATACTATCAAAGCATCAACTCCTTATATTCCTTTGAGGAGATCAAGTATACCCGCATCGCCAATATCAATAATCGTAGGATCTTGTAAACATCCTCCAGGGTGACTATCATCTCCCCTTTCAGTAGGTGGAACATGTTGGTCACCGAATCCTATCTATCAATGAGGGTGACCAGAAAACTCAACTACTAGACTACATGCTAATACTGTCCGACCCCACTTAGGCCCACATCTACCACATGTTGCCACTCCTCGACCGTCCGCAACCACACGAATCGCAAGAGCAAGGGCGGCACTCGTCTCGCATCCCCACTGATCTAGCAAAATATCACATTAATACACCTTAATCATACCCACAATCACTCTCGACACCTCACCTATACCTACCACCCTACCTCTTTTTTTTTCCCCCAACTTACCCGTATCACATCTTCTATCTACCCACCCCAACCCTAACCCACTATCATTCACCCTTACCTATTTTCACCCTTTACCTATGTTATGATTTTCCCCAAAACATCTCCTACTTACCACTACCTATCTCACCCACCCAACCTAGGGAATTTTTGACCCCTTTTTCCCCAAATCATGACCGGTACCAGTTATCTCTAACTGACCTCGGTCCCCCATAAACCGACATCAGTCACCTTTTTGTGACCAATACTGGTTCACTACCACCGATGTTGGCTAATCCTCAACCGACGCCGGTCACTATCACCCCGAACGCGATACCCAAAACCCCCCTCTTCCTAAAAACCCTTTCTCTCCCTTCTACCCACCCATTCAGACCTAATATACCCTCCACACCCCTCTCCCCACCCCTCATTCACCCAACCACCTCCCTCCCCATTCCTATTTTACCCGATTTTCCCTCCCAAAATTCAAATTCCCTTTTCCCCCCAAAACCCATTTTTCCCCACCCGACCTCTAAACCAATCTAACTCACAAAAAAAAGAAAGGGATTGACTCTTACCTCATCACGCTATCATCATCGTGGTGGCATGTCGCCACTACACCGGTGGTCCACCCGATCCCTCTCCTACCTCTTCCATCACCCAATCAACCTACTCACCTCTAACCAACCGAATCGATCAATCCGATCTTGTGGACCCGCCTATCAACTTCCAATCACCCGCTACACCACTCGCCAACTCATCTCTTCATTTCACATGGACACTTTCCACCTCGTTATCCCTCTCTTTTCATTTTTTCCAATTTGGTAAATGACAAATTATTTTTGAAAACATGACAATTTTTCTTTTTATAGCCTACTCAACTTGATTGGCAACGGTTTTACCTTAACCGACATCACCTTGTGCCTAGCTTACCGTGGTCGATCCATCGAATCGCATCGGTTCCTTCTAACCATTTTCGATTATCTTTCTTAGTCTTTCTCCTACCCCTACCCCTTAATTTTTGACTTGAATCCTTTTTACCTCACCCACACCTGACTTAGACACTTCACTTTATCCTCCTAACCTCATCATTTACTACCTCACCTCGTCCTCATTTGGGGACTCATTATTTTACCCATACCTTAGCCCTACCTGCTATGACCTAGTTACTTGGACCTGGAACATTGCTAGTGACCTGTGACCTCATGTGCTCGCTATACCTTGCAACGTTGTTACTGTGTTGATTGACATACTGACCTTACCTTGCCTCTTTCCATGACCATTTATCCTGACCCAACCTTTGGTGTACCGGAACATACCTAAATGTTCTTGCACCTAACCTGTGTCATGTTTCCTGACCATATCCTATACCTTGGATACCGAAATCACCTCAACCTTGTTTGGATAAACCTATCGACCTTGACAATGTAGATTTTTCCTTCTCTTCAACTCCGTTATTGTGATGTAGTTTATACATGTGCGTGCGTTTGACTGTTACTACGTTTAACCCTGACCCATTACCTGGATTACCCGATTAGACCTTTACCCCTTTTTACCCATGTTTCCCACCTTCCTCTTCATTAAATTAACCTTTTATCAAACCACTCACCGATTCTGCCTTCTACCTCATCAGTTCCTGGTTTAAGGGGGATCACCTTCACCCACATATGGGGCAACCACATCTTATTTTTGTCAGCGTAGCTTACCAATATAAGCTACACAAAAAAGGGGCAAAATGTAGACACCAAAATTGGGTCACACTCCCCTTGGTCCCTCGACAAATAACCAACTTGAACACACTCACCTAACCATGGCCCCTTTCACCCCACTCTAATATTAATTTAATTAAATTAATTCATGATCTCATAATATTTATTATTTAAATATCCTAATTGGGATAATGCCCACACCACCACCTCACCTATACACCTCATCTAGCCACCTCACCCTAAGACCTATTATTAGTATGTTTTAATAACTAACTAAGACCTACCTAAAACCTAAAAATTAAATCCTACATTCCCTCTAACCACATTCCCACCCGTTAGAAAGGAAGCTTCCATTCTAATCCGTGGAAGAAAGATGAACGAGATCTAAGAAAATCAAGGGATCTGCCCATTTTAGTAAACCTAGGAAATCCCGCCCTAACCGAAACCAGTTACCCTAAACCACCTCCGGTCAACCTCGGAACCATCGTCGGTTACCATTTATTCCCCAAAACAACCTTATTTCAAGGTTGGCACATTTCTAAGAGCAAGGGACGAAACCAAAGCTACATGCAAGTAGAACTAGCATTCGTACACACATCAGAGCATTCATAACCAACATCAAAAGTGATCACAGAGCTATTTGCATTCGTAGAAGCACCTAGGGAAGCACCATCACCACATCAAACTCCATTCATCTAATCAACTGCTATTTTCATCCAGCCATTAAGCTCGTAAAATAGTAAGTGTTTTATTAACTAGCATTCATCCACTTTCATTTTATCACACTTTTGGTCTCACCTTTAGACCAAGAACAGAGCCTAAAACCCCACCAAATACCTAAACAGCCCAGAACTAGACCCCCGACTAGTACCAATACTCGAGAGTGACCTTGACCTTCATATTTAATCATAGCAATACTGCTTGTGAATGAATCGCTTATTGTAGTCAAATGAGATACCTAAATCATTTTAACTACGTAGTATTTCATTTATTGTTAACATTGAATTGTTTGAAACAAAGGGATTGATATCCTTCTAGGAGTATCCCACTTCCCGCATCTAGCATACACTAGGCGGTCCCCACCGCATATACTATTTAACTTCTATTTGGTGGTCTTGTTTTCTATTTCGTAGTTCCTCCTAGCCAAAAGTTAGCTCTCATGGTCACCAGTGGATCAAGAAGTCATACATGCGTAATAACCTTCACCCAAATTTTATAGGTATTCCTCCTAACCCATTTACCCTTATCTGTTTCATCAATATTCAAATAAATGCTCTAAGAATCGGGTGAAACAGGGTACCGTAGACTCAATTTGGGCCTCTTGGACATTCCTATCCAAATCTAACAAAGATTGACACCAATCACATCAAACCGACATCAGTTCTACTAACCGATGCTGGTTTGGATCCTCTCAGTAACCGATACCGCCATCCGACCGGTTCATTCGGTCAATCCGACATCGATTCTCGTGTAACCCTATCGGTAATTCTTTTAAATCTGAGAGTTCATTTTCATTCACAAACTTCTCAACCGGTTCATCCTTGGGTACCAAATTTGATCCCTGTACATTCTCTTTTCATTCCATTCAATATCACGACTCCTAATAATTTTAGAATTCTCTAAATCCCAAAAATGGAAACCAAAATCACCAGATCCATAACCAATGAAAGTGCATCTCTTAGATTTTACATCCAACGTTTTTCATATTTTCCTTATCAACATGCACAAAATCTTTTGAACCAAAAACTTTAAGAAAAGAAAGATCTACCTCTTTTTCGGTCCATGCTTCCTCTGGTATTCCTCCATCTAGTGAACTTGAAGGCCCACGGTTAATCAAATAAACCATTATATCAATTACTTCTTCCCAAAATTGTAAGGGCAATCTAGAATGTATCCTCATACTTCTAGCACATTCCATGATTGTCCTGTTCATTCTTTCTGCAACACCATTCTCATGTGGTGTTCTTGGAACCATTCTTTCTCTATATATCCCATTCACTAAACAATAATCATTAAAAGCCTTGCTACAGTATTCACCACCATTGTCAGATCTAAGGTACTTTAACTTAGAATTTGATTCATTCTCAACAAGGGCTTTCCATATTTTAAAAGTCTCAAAAACATTAGATTTACATTTAATACAATAAACCCATACCTTTATTGTAGCATCATCAATGAAAGTAACATAATACTGGGATCCTCCATGAGAAGCTACTTGAGCTGGTCCCCACACATCTGAGTGTACAAGCTCCAATTTCTGCTCCTTCTTAGTTGCCCCAACTTTGAGAAATCTCACTCTCTTTTGCTTTCCAAAGATACAATGCTCACAGAAATCAAGATCTAAATATTTCAAATCTGATAACTTACCCTTAGCCTTTAAGATTTTCATTCATTTTTGACTCATATGACCCAACGGATTATGTCACATGCATGGATCTGAATCTGAAGTAGATAATGTAAAAAAATAATCAGTAATATAGGTAGATAAATATAATGTTCCTACCTTCTTACCTCTTTCCACAAACAAAAGCACCCTTGGTGACTTTCCAAGAGTCTCCTGTAAAAGTAACCATGCAACCAGATTCACCTAGTTACCCTACAGAAATAAGATTCCTCTTAAGGCTTGGCACATGCCTCACATCTTTCAATACCCATGTATTTACATTCTGCAATTTTAGATGAACTTACCCTTTACCATTAATACTGCAAGGTTCATCATCACCCAAATAAACATGCCCAAAATTTCCCTAGACATAATTTCTGAAATAACCCTTATTAGGGGTTGCATGGAAAGAAGCTCCTGAATATAAAACCCATGATTCAATTCTACTATCTAAAGAAAGAATAAGAGCATCTTGCATTACCTCTGATGCAGCAAGATTTTCTTCTTTACCTTTATCTGGTTGTTGGTTCTCTTTATCCTTTAACTAACAATATTTCTTTACATGTCCTTTCTTTCCACATTTCCAACAAGTAATTCCCTTACTTTTAGATTTAGATCTACCGTCCCTTGATTTTGATTTCTCATTACTCTTACTCTTGACCTCTCCTTCTACCTTCCCTTGCTTTCTACATTCAAAGCATTTCCAGATGATGATTCCTCTGTACTCTTCCTACAAATTTCTTCATTCAAGATTATACTAACCACATCATCAAACTTCAAAATATTATTAGCCTATGTTGTATTACTAACACCATTACTAAGTTGTCCCAACTATTAAGTAAAGAACATAAGAATAAAAGTGCTTTTACCTCTTCATCAAATGCTATAGCAATCAATTTTAAATGATTTACAATAGATCATAAATCATTCAAATGACTAGAAGAATATTCACCTTCATGCATCTTAGAACTAAATAGTTTCTTCATCAAATAAACTTTATTTGAAGCACTAGGTTTTTCATATAAATTAGCAAGAGATTTCATTAACTCTACTGTAGAAGCCGCTTCTATAATATTGAAAGCCATGGATGCTATCAGGCTCAATCTTATAGATCCCAAAGCCTTTCTGTCAAGAATCTTCCATTCTTCATCGGTCATCTTCGTAGGTCTAGACTTCTCATCCAATGGTAAGTAAAAATTTCTTTGATACAGATAATCCTCAATCTACATCTTCCATACTTGATAATTTTGACCGTCAAATTTCTCTACCTTGTATTAATTATCTTTTTCCATTGTTATAGCTCCCACTCAATTAGAAAACCCTCTGTGAGTAAATTTGTTAACACAAAAACCCTCAAACAAAGCTATGATACTAGTTTTTGGGGTTAGCACACTGGTTGTACAAACAATATATCAGATCTAAGCATACATGCAAATAAAAGTGGATATTCTACCAAAAGAAATATACAAAACAAGAGACATAAATCAACACTAGATTTAACATGGTTCACCCAGTGTGGGCTACGTCCACCAAGAAACAAGCCAATCTATTATCCAAAGCTTTGACAAGATATACAATGAAGATTTACAATCTTCCACACCTCTCAAATGTTCAAGTACTTTCTTTCCCTCAAGCTTTTGCTTCATCACCAAGAATTATCTCTCTCTCACCAACTTTTGTAAGTTCTTTCTAATTCTTGTTAATCATCTTCTTTCTTACTTCTAAACCCTAGCTTTTATGCTTATATAGTTGTTTATAGACTTAGGGCACTTAGCCATGTAATTACAATCAATAGAAATACTTTAATGCTAAAAATAGATCTAATTCCTAAGAGTTAATTAAAACATCCTCACACAGGTAACCAACATTGGTTAGCCCTAACCGCTCACCGGTTCCTCACTTGCTTGATCAATGTTGGTTCCCCCTTAACCGATGATGGTTACTATATTTTCCAGCAAGTTTCCATTACATTCTAAATAGAAGTAATTGAGCTCCACAACTCAATAGTTTTTTCCACCGTAAATGTTTTTGGGTCAACGACTTCAACCTTTGGAATGTCCGGTGACCAGGGACTAACTCTTTTGTTGGAGGAGGTTTGTTGTTTAATTGGTTTGTAGGAATTTCATACTCTGTATGGAATTTTTTCTTATTATTGAGGTTTTATAAGTGTATATCGAAGGGCTTAAGATTCCCTTAAGTGGTGAAGACCTTCCCCAAATAGAGGAATCTAATTTCCTAGAACAGGTAGAAGGGATAGCCTTTATTCGATGAATCCAGGGTCTCTCGAGGATCATGTTATAACTCGTTTCCCTATCGATAATGTAAAACTATTTCAATATTTTTTGGACCAAGTGTGACCAGAAGAACTATGGTTTCAATCAAGGTTTCCTTAAGGCTATCATATCCACGTAATGCATTTCTTGTAGAGGAACAATTTGTCTCTACATATCCTAACTTCTGCAAGAAAGAAAAGGGAACCACATTTACAACATCCCTATCATCAATCAGGGCTCTCTTAATGAAATTTTTATAAACCCAGACTTGTAAAAATAAGGAAGGATCACCTCTTTAGGAAATTTCAATGTCATATGGCATCTTGTCTATATAAAAACAAACCCAATATCCTTATCATTTTTTCCTAGAGGATGTATGTCAAAGTCAATATGATTTATTTGAGTGCTAGGAGGTGGCATAACATGGATTAGATGACCAAGACCTAGTGCATTAAGCAATGCATAACGATGCGTAGGTGAATTCTTCAACAAATCTAGGAATGAAATGTGAGAAAAGGTCTTATTCAAATATGATATTAAATCATAGGCTCCTACTAGTTTTGTGATTATAGGAATTTCATCCTGTGGGAAGGAAAGATCGAGTAGGGGTTGTGAAACATATTCCTTTGTCTAAGTTTTTGCATTAATTTCATGCTCAACCTCTAGCTCAACTAATCCTAAGTTTTTGTGTTATCATTTAACCAAGGTTACGAGCGACTCGAGAGTTATTGGACTTTGAGGCTTTGTGGTCATTGTTTCTATAGGAATGCCTTTGTGTTTTGTGAATTCAAATTGAAATTTTTAGGACATGTAAGGAGCAGATCTTGAAATATTCTCACATTATTTCCTGTATAGTTAGATTACGAGTATGCTTGAGATTTGCTAGGAACATGTCTATAAAGAGTTGCCTTTGGTTTTCGGGAAGTCTTTGCAAAAACTTGTTGCAATCGTGGAAAGTCCTATCATCATGACCTCAAACCTTATGGAAACCATAATATAGGTTAGGGTTATAATCTCTTGGTCTTTGATAAGCATCTTGTTGTTGTTGATTATAACCTCGGTTGTAGTTTTGAAATTGGTTTTTATAACCATGATTCGTTGCCCCTTGGCCAGAGTTTTGATACTGGTTTAGACCTTGCATTTGATTATGTTTTTGTGGTGGAATATTTATATCAACCTTGTTGATAGAAGACATAGTGTTAGGGAATCTTTGACTACCTGAGTTATTGTTATTGTTAGTGTTGTAGTTTCTTGGAAGACCAACGTTCTTGACTTGATCGATAGCACTATTTGTGGTAGCACCATGATTGCGATTCACACCTTTAGGTCCTTGGTTGTTGGCACCATTATTTTGATAATTTGCATTACTTTAACTTTGGGATACCAAATTCCCATTGGGACCATAGATCTTATGCCCACTATCTATAGAGGCTTGATCAATCCAAAGCACTCCTTCCAATACTTCCTCATAACTATGAAAAGGAAACTTTTGGACCTCTTCCTTAGTCTCTTGATTGAGTGAGTGAAGGAAAATATCACAAAGTTCCATCTATTCCATGTTGGGTGCACTCAGAGGAATAGAGAACTTGGTGCCATCTCTTGGATGAAATGGGCGATAGATTCATTTTGCTCCTATGTAATATGCATGTTTCCGAGTTCATGTCAAATGCTTTGATGAACTCAAAAACAAGTTGTTTAAAGGAGTGTATAAAATCTTCTAGAATACGGTAATACCAATCCAATGCAATTCCTTAGAGAGTCTTTGGAAATATCTTAGCCACTACAACATCCCAAGGAAGCAATTCCTTGATAAAGAATAGATATGCCTTGATATGAGCATTCGGTCTCCTTCTCCCTTCAATTTTGGAAGATCCCACAATGGGTGTGGAAGCATGCCACCACATATGGTGAAGTCAAGAGGATCCTTTAAGTACTCAGATATGTACCCATTGCGTAATCTTTCACCAGTGAAGATCCTTGATAAGGAGGTGGAGGAAGAGAAGTTGGATAAGCTACACTATAAGTGTTGATAGGAATGTATGGGGTCCCTTGATATGGAATGTAGGGAGTAGGCATGGTATATGGGTCCATCTGGGGAGCTTTTGAATACATATGCATGTAATGTGAGATAGCTCTAGGATATGGACTAGCGAGCGTAAAACTAGGGAATGTCACATTTCCTATTGTGACAGGATATTCAAGAATGCACTTCCTACCAACCCTTGCATAGGATAAGCTTGATAAGGATGAGGACCCATCCCTAGTGTGTCTAACCCTATGAGAAGATCACCTGGATTTAAATGAATTGGATAACCTTGTTGTATATGATATTGTGTTGGTTTCTCATTGGAAGGGATGTATCCTTTGTTATCAACTTGATACCCTGTGTTCTTCCCTACTACATGTGTTGGTTATGAGGTCTAGGCACTTTCTAGTTCTCTAATCCTCCGTACTAAAGTAGAAATGAGATCGTTGGGAGAGGATTGAGTCCCTTGTTGGGGTGCCTATGGCGTAGGGTTTGATTGAGAAGACTCATGATACCCTGTCATGAATTTTTCAGTGTTATAATTCTTTCCTTCCTCAGAAGTAAGAATCTTGGGATAGGTATTCAAAATCTCAGAGGTTGTGGCCTTCATTATATCCAAATAATCATCCGTCTAATGAAGAGGATTAGCTATTCATGTAAATATATCATCGTCTGTTGATTACATGGCAATGTGAGGTCTTGACAAGACCCTATGGTTAGAACCTATTCCATTTGTGATAACAATGTGGTTTGCATTGGGTTTACTATATTACATGTCTAACAGATTGATCAAACACCTCCATCCTTACATAACTAATGTGGTTTGAATTGTAACTAGGGTAGGTTTGAATGTTGCTTTTGTAATTGTTGCCCCATCTTGAAAGAAAAGGGGATTATTGTCATTGCATGTTGGTGTAGTATCTCTCAAAGCCAAATGGCCCACCAAACTCTCTTCTAGAAATATTTTAGAAACCTACCAAAATAGGGGAATAAATGGAGAGGTGAGGTTAATGAAAGGAAATGAAACAAGAAGGAATTAATCCTTCACGTCGGTTTCACCAATTTGTACAAATGAAAATGAACATGTGATCTTCAACCACACTCAAACCCTCAAGGTTGTGTCAGAGTAACCGATGTTTGAATGTGTGTGGCTAACTATAGGAGGCTCATTAACTAAGATCTGGTAGTGTGATCTCCTGGTAGCTAAATTGGAAAAGGGGAGATGTAGAGGCTATGAACAGGTAGCATAAATTCCCTATGGTTTGTTTTCCTAACTTGGATTTGAGTGTTGATCTAGTTTTAAGTGTCCATATAAACTGAATGAAATTAACAATCTAAGCTAATAATTGAAAGGAAAATAATCTAAACAAATCACAAAACTGAAATATTACAATCACGAACAATAATTTAATTCTATTCTAAATAATTAAAATATTTCTACACTAAAACTAAACAAGCAAGATAATGCGGTGTGGTTATTCACATGTTACGAGTGTATTGAAATTAAAATAACTTAAAACAATAACTTTTCCAAATGATCTATGATAAGTAAACAAACTCCTATAGATATTATCTACTTCATATCTATAGGGATGGGAAGAAGAGGATCCATCACTTTGGGAGCTGCTATTAGCTATTTAAACCCTCTTGAAATTAACTAATTGCTTGTAAATGAAAGTAAATTAATTTATACTCTATTTTATATGATATAACAATGATAAATTGTAAGAATGAAGGAAATCAAACAACAAATCCAACCTAGAATTCACATAACAGAGGTAAATCTAGCTATGTAGTAATTTGTCCCCTCAGTTTGTCCCTTCTTTCTCTATGTGTCCATATGAGTCCAAGGGATTGGGAATGCAAGAGCAGAAACAAGAGGATGGCACTTGAGAAATGGCATATTAAAGGCACTGGATTTAATGCGTAGAGAAGAGAGATAACACAACAGATTAGATCTTGGTTATGTAATTCCTCACAAGATCGTAACAAATATAATGCAAGATACACAAAATTCTTAGGCCTTTTGCTTGACTATAAGCATGGAATATATAGGAATGGAGGATATGAGGTTACTTCATGCAAAATTCAAGAAGAGGCCATTCCAACTAATTAAATCTTATTTAAAATTGAGGGAGCAAGGAGAACTAAGCAAACAAAGCTATTTTTAGCTGATTTGGATCACGAGATGTGTTCTAAAATCAAACTTAAGTGAATCGTCACATGTTGAAACACGCATGAAGAATATAGAAAAAGTGGGTAGGACCACTGCCCTATACAGGTGGCGGTTTCAAGACCACCGCCATTCTGGGTGGTGGTCCTAGCACTGAAGGCCAAAACAAGCACGAAAGAGGCGGGAGATGGAAAAATGCATGGAAAGGTTAAGTAAGGCCATATAGCCAACACATATACATTGCGAAATGGGTTTTGAAGCTCAAAACCTTCTTGAAAGGATTTTAAATCATCATTGGGGATTCTTGTAATCGTTTTCTGTCACATGCAATTTTGGGTGCATAAAGACACACATACAATCAACACATAGTATTTATGACAATTCTACAACATAAAGAAGATTAAGTTCCAACCATTTTCATAGTCACAGTACCCAAGTATAGGTCATCAATGTCCGGTGCCCCTTTCTAGATGTGGGCACCCATGTCCATCCTATTTTATGACTCGCATAATTTATTCGGAGAAATAACGACACAAACCACCTCTGTTTAGTAGTTTTCCTAGCTCATACCAGTCCCAGATAGCATGTGAATCAGCTAAGTCCATTCCTCTCTCTCTTGCACTTAGGATTTTACATTTTATTGGCGTAGTAATTGTGTCAAATGTGTATTTTAGCATTTACTTATCATATGTGACTCTATAATTAAGGTTTAACAATATCTATTTTTGTTAAATCAATGGGTGCCTTAATGGGCTCATTGCGAAGATAGGGGTATGGTTATTCATGTAACCATTGGGTTAGGGATGATACATGGAGAGAGAATGGCATTTTGGTCCTATTTATGCACATTTTTTTCTCTTATCTTCTTGCTTATCTTTGTACCATTTTGACACCTTACGACACATGGCCATATTATTTTTTCCTTGCATTTATTTTGTTCTTCATGACACATTGCACACACCACTTGTCATTTTCCCTCCATCACCCGCGAGTGATTGCATCGGCACATTTTCAAATTATTGACCGATACCTTCGGTCATGAGTATTGAGAGTTGTATAAATACTAAAAATACAATTTCATGTATAGGAGAACATCACAAAAATATACAGGAACTCACCATTTGATCTACTCTTTTGCATCAACTTGCATCTTCTTGTTGAGCTCTTGGATTAGATATTATTCTTGTGGGATTGGTTTTATTGCACTCTTGGGTCACTTATAGTGAGTTAGGATTGGATTTTTTCCCCTTCTCCACCCAAAATCTATTCTCTCTTAATGTATGGTCCTTTGGGAAATAGATGCATCAGCGACCACCAACAATAGGTGAGTGCTCTAATTTAACTTGTCATTTTTCATAGAGTAGTTTCCTATTTCTATTTGTTATTACTTTATGTTATCTTAGCATTTTATGCACATGTTAGGTTAGGTATTCAGTTCTTTATTTTATGTTGCATGCTTTACTTCGGTTAGCATAGATCTTGCATGTTCATTTTTTCCTTAATCACCCCCATAATACTAATACCCTAATAGGGTTCCTTCTTCTTTCTCAATCTTGGGCCTTAGAAACCCTAGATTGGCCTAGTGTAAGGTTTATTTCCCTTTGGACATGTGATCTTAGCAGCCTGTACCCCCTCTCCGAATTTTATCCATTGTGTTCCGCCTCTTGGTGTGTCCCTTAATCGTTGACTCGATACCCTAGTTAAATAGATGATAGGAGTGCATGTTGTATAAACATATTTTTGTCTTCCATACACGTAAAGAAAATGGAAAATTTTTATGTTTCCTTACTCATGATAATTTACTTTCTTTTGAATGTTATATGTAATTGAAAATTTTCTTAAATAGGCAGAGTTATAATGAGACATGGTAAAAAATGTTAAAAGATTATGTTTGTGATGGGAAAAATGACTTAACCTATTCCTCTTATGGTCTATGGTACTATTTTTCTCACTCTTTTTGGGTCAATTTTACATCACTTTATGAATTTAATTACTTTTTTATCATGTTAAACGTGTTTAATGAATCGTGAGATTGGTTTCATGGACCCTCCCATCTTGTATATCTTGTCTTATTGTTGTGCCTATGTTCTCTCCTTTTGGGGTTCTTAAATATAAGGGAATATTGGTGTCGTGGTTTGTGTTTTTGCAACGAGGCACATTGGTGCGAGACATTGGATACCAAAAATCTAAGGTTGTGTTTAGTTTTATAATATCTAAATAGATATAACAATTAATAAACAAAAAGAATTACCATGGTTTTAGAGTTGATTTTGGGTTGAGATATTATGGGCACGACAAACTATTGGAGTTAGTACGAGATAGTTGAGATATGTTTTCATACTTGTGGTAGATGTATTACAAGTACATTTATATAACTCATCGCCTCTTTGGATACCCCATATAAGTTACAACAAAATGTCATCTATAGGTTAGGAAATGACACTTATGAATAAGAAATACATTAGAAAATGAGTCTTCACAACAATCCTATTTATTACCAATGGAAAACTATACCTAAAATTATGAGAATAAACATATATAATGGAATTTTATGTACATATCTCTTACCAATTGAGAATTGATATAGTTTTCTATGCTAAAAATTTCCTCTTTGATATAGCATGTAAAGCACCACAATATCTTATTTTTGTAAAGCTATTAGGGTAATATGTTTCATCGTCTACTAGTTGTAGCTTCATTTTTGTTCAACTATGAGTTATGTATTCAATTTATTAGTATTTTTCTATGCATCTTAGTTGGATTTTTTTACCACTTCACCTTCACACATTCATCACATTTCATTGGACCACATGTAACTCGGGTATTTTGTAAAGTCTCTTTCATATTTCTTGTTCTTAAACCTATCTTTCCTGTAATATGGATATGGAAAGGGCATCGGTGTTATATATAATATAAAACATGTTATCTTTTCATATGAAACTATTATTTAAAATTTAGGTAGGATTTTTATCTTGACAGTTGTGATTATTTTCCTATGTTGAAATTGAAGGGATCTCATGAGTATGAATGTTATATACTTTAGACTATCATTAGAACAAAATAATAGACTAACAATTTTTAGTAACATATTTATAATGCACTCAATCAAAGAATCCCGTGGTTGAATGATATCTAGTTTAATCTATGTTGATTGAGTCTTATGGTCTTCATTGTTCACATAGATTTGGGTTAACATAATGGTCATGTTGGTTAGAATTATAGATTGGAGTGGAACTAGTGGAACACTTGATAAGTTGAACTTCATAGGAATACACTTTGTAATATAACTTGTATGAGGATATCCACTACTTGAGTATATGTTATTTCATATGGATAGGTTTTTATCCTTCCATCCTTTTTTAGTATATGTAGCATGAGACTAAACAATGAACTATACACCTTAAACATATGAGTGGATTCAATATTATACTTTTTCTTAGTTTAAAACTTATACTCAGGTGAAACATTTAATTCACCTAAATAATCATAACCTAGGAGGAAACAAAAATCTAAATATTACCAAGAACCTGACTCAAACATGCTTAAATAACCAATTGGATATACTATAAAATGTAACACCAACCTTTATTTACAAGATATGTGTCCAACATTAACAAGTCTAAGATAAGATCATAATGTTGAATTATGTTATGTATATCTATAGCACATTTATGCATGGATATGGTATATATATGCATGGATCTATTATTGATTGTAATTTCTACCATAATTGTCTCTTCAGTCCTAAGAGAAATATTTAAATTGATGAGTTTATTATGGATGGTACAAGAAATGATGATTTCCATATTGATGGAAATGGAGATCATCATCCCACTAAAGAGGAGTAGAAAAGTGAGAAATGCTTAGTAGTAGAGAATTATGGAAGGCATGAACAAATGACATTGAAAGAAGAGAGTTGTAACAATATTAGTATTAATATATGTTTTGGGTCAAGTTAATTTGATTGACCAGAAATGTGTAGTGAGGATTATATAGATTATGAGATTGAGTTTCTTGTACGTATTTTTAGAGTATTAGATGAATATGCTGATGGAAGAGTTAGAGTAGGTGAAATAGTGAGGTTTTTGGAGAGATTAAGATTAGGAATACCAAAGGAGGATGTGGAGTTAGACGTGAGATTAGTTTCTACAAATGGGGACAATTTCCTAACTACAATGGAATTTAATGAAATTTATATAATAGTATTTACAATGAGGAGGAAATCGATAATGTTCAATTTAAGGAGCATACAATTTTTAGGCATTTGATGTCTTTAATAAAAATGGATATGGTTTTATCGGTGTAATAGAGTTGGCTAATGGTTTTTAGATTAGTTTTTGTAGAAGGGATGAATGTGAATTGTTGTCAAAGCATGATATAGAGTCTAAATGAAAATAAATAGGGGGTGTGGATATTCATGAATTTAAGAAATTAATCACTAAAAATATTACTTCTCGTGTGCATGTAATGTGTTGCTTTCAATCTACTAATGGTTAAGGCTATTTATTTGGTAATATTAATAATTTAAGAGATGCCAATATCTCTTAATAATTTGGTAGAAGTTTAGAGGATCTGTTGAGAATAAAGTCTTGGATATTTTCCATAATGTTATCACCCCTCTTAAAAATAGAGATATATTAAGGAGCCCCTCGAGGAGGAAATCCATTTTGTGATCTTTGATATGAAACCAGATAAATCTCTAGGGCCAGATGGCTTCCTACCTTTTTCTTTCAAAAATTTTGGGAGGTGATAAAATATGAGGTCATTGAAATGGTCCAAGAATATTTCCACAATGGTCATCTTTTGAGGCAAATGAATAACAGCTTTTCTTTTCCTAGTGCTAAAAATTGTTGGAGCCAGGAGGTTAAGGATTTCAAACCTATAAGCCTATGTAACACCAACTATAAAATTCTGACTAAAATCATAGCTAGGAGGATTCATATGGTTCTTCCTAACTTTATCTCTAGGAATCAAGGGGATTTTGTTCCAAGAAGGCAAATTACTAGATAGCATTATTGTGATTCAAGAATCCATCCACTCCATTGAAAGCTCTGGAAGATCGAATATGTTTCTCAAGTTGGATATGCATAAAGCCTTTGATAGGATAACATGGTCTTTCCTTCGGCCATTCTTGTTAAAGGTGGGTTTCGATAAATTCTGGTAAATATGATTATGACCTACATATCCACTACCAGTTTCTCGATTTTGGTCAATGGAAAATTGGAAGGTTTCTTCCAAGTTGGTAGAGGGCTGAGACAAGGTGATCCTCTTTCACCTTTCCTTTATGTCATAATGGTTGAATCCTTGAGTAGAATCTATCAACTAGCCATGGTTTCCAACTGTATCCAGGGTATTAAAATCTCTAATGGTCTTCCCTCTATCTGCCTCAATTAGTTTTTGGATGATAAATTTATGATGGGTAAGGCCTCTGTCCATGAGGCCTCAAATTTTAAGGTGGTTCTTAATGATTATGAACAAGTTTATGGACAAATGGTTAATTTCCATAAAAGTTTTGTTTTTTTCATTAATGTGGAGAATCAAGTTCAAGCCAGATTAGCTCACATCCTGGGGTGTAGGATTAAGCATTTTCCATATTCTTATCTAGGTATGCCCTTGATCCATAAGAATCCTGACTTCACGGTTTGGAATGCTCTGCTAGAAAGAGTTAATAGTAAACTCTTGTCTTGGAAGGGTCTCTTGCTCTCTCAGGATGTTAAGATTCAACTGCTCTAAATTTCCCTTCAATGAATTCCCATTTATATGATGCCTTTTTCATGCTCCATGCTAAAATTAAGGAAGCCTTAGAGAAAATCCACAAGAAGTTCCTCTGGATGGGAGCTAGTGAGAAGTTCAAATTCCCTCTTGTGGCCTGGGATAAAGTCACAAAACCAAATCTTTGTGGAGGATTGGGGTTAAAAAATATTTCTCTTATGAATGAGGCCTTAATTGCCAAGGTTGGTTGGAGGATTGCTAGAGAGGAAGGTATTTGGGTGAAAATTATAAAGATGAAATACTTACGGAATATAGGCAGAATGGAATCCTTTTTTAATCAAAATAATCTCCCTAGAGGGTCTCCTTTTTAGAATTATTTTGTGGCCTCCAAAGAAATCTTAACCAAAGGTACTATATGGGAGATTGGCAAGGGTTCTAGAATTAGTTTTTGGTATGATAATTGGATTGAGGATTCCCCCTTAGCTAACTTGGAAATCTGGAAAGGAGTTGCACAGTTCTACAAGGAAACAAGAAAATTTTGGATTCGGGACTTTTGGATCCAGGAAGATTTTGTCAGATGGGAAACCATTGAACCTCCTCCATATTTTGATGGTGACATCCAACCCTTTTGGGATCTCAATAATAAATTAAGGGATTTCCACATCCCCATGTTCCAAACCAAGGAGGATTCCATCAAATGGAAAGAAGAAGAATATGGAATTTTCTCGGTTAAATCAGCCTACATGTTAAATTTCAAGACTGATTTGCACAAGGACTATTGGGGTAAACTCTGGGTGAAGGATCTTACCCCAAAGGTTAATATATTTTTCTCAGTCTGCTTCCCAAAATAAAATCTTGACTGTGGACAATCTCAAGAAAAGGGGAATGAAGATTCCCAATAGATGTTCTCTTTATAGGAGGAGGAGGAAACTGTCAACCATCTCCTCCTTCATTGCTCCTTCTCCCATGATGTCTTTTCTTCCATTTTGGATCTATTCAATATCCAATGGACCTTGCCCTTGATGATTGAAGATTGTTGTTTTCAATGGGAGAGTCCTTTATATTTTCCCATTTTGATCGGGCTGGAATATTTACTGACCCTCATTTTTGGGGAGTTTATGGAAGGCCATGAATGATGGTATCTTCTGGGATTAGAAAGCTATTCTCTTAAAAGTTATAAGAAAATTTTTGGATTCCCTAAAGGAAAAATTTAAACTCTTTAAAGGAAAATTCAAGAAACCCTACCCGAAAAGTGAGAAGACAGTTCTTGACAATTTTTCCCTTGGACCAATGGAATTACACATATCAAAAAAGAACTCTAGATGGATTAGGCCTAGGGAAAATGTTGTTAAGTTAAATTTTGATAGAGATTCAAAATGGAATTTGGGTCTTCTTTGGGGGAGGGGAATTCTAAGAAACAATGAAGGAGATTGGTTTTTTTCTTATATAGGTCCGTTAGGTCGGCAAACCAACAACATGGTGGAAGCTAGAGCTCTTCTTTGGGGGGTTTTGTTGGCTAAAGAAAAAGGCTTCAAGGACATCTAGATTGAAGGTGATTCTCTCCTCATAATTAATGCCCTCAATAATCAAGGTTCCATTAATTGGGCCATAAGAAATATCCTCAATGATGTTAAGGAAAATTCAAAAAAAATTGTAAGGGTTTCTTATAATCATACCTTACATCAAGGGAACAAATGTGCGGATAAGATGGCTAATTATGGAGTCATTAGTAATGATTACAAGATCTGGTGTAAAGATGATGAATTACCCATAGACATTAATGAAACCATTAGTAGAGATAGAGGGCACTAAGTTTGATGATGTTGGCATGAGTGAGCCCCAGGGCTGTGACAACTTACTTAATATCTTGTTTTCCATTATTTTTGTTAGTGCGAAAGGGGTCTATTTTTTAGAAGTAGTAGTAAACAGAGAAAGTTCAGAATTATGAAGATGGGGGGTGATAGGATTATATTTGAACCTGATAATAAGACCATTGAATATTTTAATCAGCCTCTATGGAACAAGCTTAGGATTGGGGGTTTCAGTAATTTCATAGAAAAATTACATGGTCATGACCCCTCCCTGTCAAAGTATTTCAGAAAATCTTGGAAAGAGGATAAGTTTGAGGTAGGAGGTATGGAAATTGAGGTTTATAATTCCACCATTTATGTGGTTATGAACATGAAAATGGACCGGCTTAAAATTTTTAAGTACGAACTGTAGAGAACATGAAATTGAGTTGTTCTTTATGGGCAAGGAAAGGTTCTCTTTATTTATAGATGGTATCATCAGGTCGTGTATTCCGTGTATATGGAGAGATGAGTGCCTTCAAATCATGAAGTATATCACTCTAGAAGGAAAATACTGAAAAATCTATACCCACCATATGAACCTTCTGAATATGTTCTACCACAAGGTCATGGTGAGCATCCCTTTCTTCCTGTTTATGTCTCTGACTAACTCTTTGATGGATTTCTAGTAGGAGAAAGCTGAGATGCCTCTACATGAAGGGATCATCCTTCTATTGTTTGAAAATGGGAAACATATTTTGTCCTCTTCTTTGAAAGATAAGGCGGAAGAGGATGACCTCACTCTCACGGAATGCCTTACTAAGATGAAGGCTAGGAAATGCAAAAATGTGGGGGAGGATTCTAGGTAAAGAAATGGGTGAGGAAGGTCATGGGGAAGCGAGCACCTCGAGAAAAATAAATTGGGATGGTAATTTAAAGGGTTTCAAGGATTTGAGTAGAAAGGTTTAGTACTTAGAAGGGGTGCTTCAGGTGATGGAGGAAACCAATGTTGGTCAAAGGGAAACTATGTTGGATGTCATTAACACTTCTAAGAAAATTGTCTCTGCTCAGGTGAAGTCCAAGCGAAGTTTTTAGAGCTGGAGTACCAAGTCAAAAAGTTGAGTGACAGGTTGGAAGGGATGGAGGAGGGAACTAAAAGAAGGAAATTTAACTTGCGCATCAGTAGCTCCGAGGACGAGCTAGAGGAAGATATAAATGTCAAGGGCACTAAGGGTGCCAAGATCAAAGACAATCATGATGGTAGCAGTGAAGGATCTCCAAAAATTAGCTAGTGTTTCGGAATGTTGGCATAATTTTGGTGAACTTCTGTTGTTTTGTAGTTTTGGAGACTGGTTCTCTTTCTCTCTATTTTTCTCTCTTTGGTACAAAGTCATGTCTTCAATGTAAGAGTTAAGCATGTTTAACTCCTTTCTTAGACTTTTCCGTTTCCTTATTTTTCGTGGGTTTATGTTCCTCATTTTGTAATGGCCCCTGGGAGCCATCCATGTTTTTACCTTATCTAATAAAAATATCTCTCTATAGAATTTATTCGAGGAAATATTCTCATCTATCTAAACAATACCATCCTAGTAAAATTGTGTACTACTAGTATGTATTTAAAATTTCATCTTTCTATAAGATAAGAAAAACATCCATGTTTGTCCCTCTAACATCATTATAATATGTAAAATTTGAAGATGTGTGTATATGTATACAATTTCAATATTGGAAACTCATGGCTTTCAAATTTCCAAATGGTTATTTTTACATCTTACGAGTCCTTTTTAAATTGAAATTAATGGTTAAATAATAGATGGAATTATATTCACTACCTTAGTAGACTAAATTATAATCACTTTGTAGATTAAATTTAAAATCCTTTAGATACTTTTAAATATTTTTGAAATGGACAATTTGAATAGTGAAAATAATGGGCTCACAACATTAAATTTTCTTTAGAAATCAAAAGAAAATCCCTTGTTAGATAAGTATCCTAAATGTGAAAGTGCATACAATTCACCTAAGTTTTTGACAAAAATTTTCATATATTTATCCCATGAAATGTGGTTACTAAAGGATATGTATGTTTACACCATAATTAATTTCTAGAGTTATTATGGATACACAATAGTAAGAAGGGTATAATAGATAGCAATAATTAGACTATTTTGATCTAATTAACTTATAACATCAATATACATGACCAAAATATTCCATCTAGAATTCAAATGAACTAAACAGTTGATAAATGATAAGAAACTAGTTTAAAATGTGAAAGGAGAGATAGAAGTAGTTTTTCAAGATGATTACTGGAGTGGTATAGGTGTGTAAGGAAATGGAACAAGAAGAAATGGAGTTATAGATTATGCACAAAATATTCTCGAGCTATAAGATGAGCAAGTTCGGAGCATATGTACTTTTTATGGTCTAGGCAAGATTTGTATGGTCCAAAACAAGAGTGGTATAATATCGAAATGGAGAAATTCATGATTTGTAACTTTTTGTATATTTCTCTTATTTAGGAATGGTGTTTTCTAAGTTTCACTCTTGCTCATAAAACCTAAGGATGGTTTGTTATGACCTATAATAAATTAGAAAACGTAGTGACTTTAAAACCCTTCATCCAAGGATTAGAAAACAAAATGAGAAAAACATGTGTACGTGCGTGTGTGTTTGAGGTTGGACCACCCAAATGGTTAAAATCTTAGCTACTAAACCAATCCTAGTATTGTATTATATCATCATCATTGCAGAAATCAAGCCTCATGTAGTTCTCTTTTATGCAAGTGTGTATACCTAACCAACCCCTTAGGGGTACCCTCGTGTCTCTTAACACTAAGATAGAAATTTGAGTGTGTAGTATGTAGTCGGATATGGTGTGCCTTAGCTATGTGACCTAACCCTTTTTTATTTGAAACCCTTGTTTAATGCTTGGTATGAATTTTCTCTTGTTAATACATGGCTTCTATGATATTTTCATACATGTGGATGGATGAATCTAGAATCTTTTTTTCTTTTTGGATTACTTTAGAAATGTAGTAGGGATTGGCTAAGATAATGTGTAACTAATTTGAGTATATTTAAAAACCCTTTGAGTGCTTTGGAACAATTTTACAATAGGAGATTGTAAGAATGCCGGAGTGAGTTATAAGGTGATAATGATTTTCTTATATAGTATTTCATAGGTGATATATTTTGATAAGTATGACCATAGGAAAATGCAATGACCTAAAGAATGAGTTAGAATTGAAAGAAAATTCAATTATTGAGAAGCAACGGATCAGTATAAGTCAGCAAGGACTATACCCCACATCATGAACCTTTTGTATGGTTTTGGAAAAGAGAGAAATATATAAACTAAAAGTTGTGTCATGAAAATCAAATGTTTCATGTTAATTTGATTGAATAATATTTCTATAATTGATGTTAGAGCATAGTGTAAATATTAAAAATGTAGAATGGCGAGAGAGATGAGGATATTGGATTCCATATATGGGAATTTGTATTAGCAAGGATACAAAGTAAAATTTAACATTAAAAAGGACAATTTACCAAGTTTTAGTGTCTACATTTCCCCCTTTAAGTGTGTAACTAAAAATTATGTGTTTAAAGGAAAAACGTACGAGTTTATTTACACACTTTTCCTTCACTCAAAAGGACTTCATGATGTGTTGGTATCGGAATGCTCCATGATGAAACATACAATGCAAAGTTTATTCAATTTCTATGATAGAAACTGAACTTTAAATCAAAATATAAATAATTCTTATAACTTTAAACTTTACAAAAAGTACACAAAAAGATGGAAAATATGAAAAGTATACACTTTTTAATTTTATAGAGGAGGATCTCTCATTTTTTCATGCCTTAAAGAGTTTATATTTTCCTTGGAGATGTTATAGGATTGAGGGTGATTAGTCCCTAGTATTTTTCCATGGGAGATGGTGGAGAGGAGGAAGGATTGAACTACAAATAACCAATGTGCTTCAATGCCTTCCCCATTTTAAGCATATGAAGAAGGAGAAGGAAATATAAGTATATGTGTAGTCACTAAACTATGCACTTATTACTATTACATTACACCTTTAGTATGTTGTTACATACATGATTTATAAGTTTGGAAACTAGGCATTGGTGACACTTATTTGGTGTTTTTCTTACTTTGTTTGGATTTACTTACGTTTCTTATCTGATATTTGCATCCTTATGGTCGATTCACATGGATCTCTAATTTTATATTTTAATTTGTTTATGTTTACTTGTTTCATGACAATACCACCCGGACAAGATAGTAGTGCCGAAGTGTTAATCTCCTTATTGGTGCTTTTTCATATTTTCTTTTTTTCTCCTTTTTTTGGTTTTCTTTGGATTTGGGTATTTTCTTATCTTCTTTTTATGACCTGGTCATCTTTTAGTGTCACTATGTGCCAAAATTCAAACAAATAATTCATATTCAAACACAACCTACTAATAATTTTAAGGGTGAATTAGGGGCTATAATTTTATATATCTACCACATACAAAGAGCAACACAAAGGACTTCATTTCATGATGCATTATTCACTACATAGGGGGAGACTATTCTGAATTCTATATCACACATTCTTGCATTGGGACAAAGTAGTTGTATCCCATAATTCTTGATGTGACTAACACTAGGACATCTTAGCTCAAGGGACGCGATTTCAATCACATACCACAAGAACTACACGAAATTTGAAATGTAGTGTAGTATTTGGCAACAAGATCACATCAAAGATGACCATTGGTGTTAATATAACTCTCTCATTTGTATTTTCCATTTAACATAATGTGTGTTTGAGTCTTATACAAATAGATAGGCTTTGTTTTGTAGGAACTAGTGTGACACAAGTAGGAGTCCGAAAACCCGACATGACCTACAATGAGCTAACAATGACAAGAAGCAACATAGAAAGACCAAATCAAGATTTGTCCCAAAGACACTAGTGCCTAAGAAGTTGTGTCCTCTCTCACATGCTCATGTCCCCGAGATATTCACTGTTTGTTTCATAATCATAGCTTACACAACCTATAATATGCATTTTTAGAACATTCACCTCGCTCATAATCATTCTAGACCTACGGTGGTAAGCTAAGTCATTCTTTATCTCCTACCTATCACTCTTGCTTTTATTTCCCTTACTTGTGATTTTTATTTATTGTTGTATATATTTAATCAATGTGACATTATCTTAAATTTAATTTCATTAAATCATTTTGTGAAACTATTTATATATGAAACCCTAGCTTTCTCTAATATCCTTTCTTTTTGTATTCTTCATGTCCCGCTGATTTAACAAATATTGGAAATTTTACAACCCTAGATATTTTAGAGTTACATACAATAAATAAAACACTAAAGTACAAATCTAACACAAGAAATAAGATAAATGAAATTGAAACTCTAAGTGCAAGAGGATGGTATAATAACTTGTTTATTTTCACAATAAATCTCGAAGTGTGTCGATTAGAGAAATGATGAATATGAGGAGGATACTATCGCAGCTTTGCTTGGTAAATTATAGAACTACCAGATATTCTAAGACTCGGGTGTATGGACTAGGCGAGGGCACCTAGGTACTGTGATTGTCAAGAGCTCAAGATTTTTTTCCTTTGTCACAAGATGTTTGCTAATCTTTTTGTTTTTTTGACCGTGTGTCATTGGTTGATCACATAATTCACATATAACCTGTAAAGAGAAAAATGGCCTTTAAAACCCCAAAACCATCAAATCCTAAAAATAACAAAGATGCAAATGGAAGTCGAATCGACCCAAGTCACCCAATAGAGTGAACTTACAATCGAGTGCTACACTACATTTCAGAATTTATGTAGAAATCATGCCCTAGGAAGATCTTATGTAAGATACACTTGATAGTGAGTGATAGCTAGATGTACCAATATAGATAGATGTGTGGATGAAAAAATAAACTTCCCCTCCTATGTGTGTATGTATAAAATGTAGTCCCTTGTCCCTTGAATGAATCTAGATGGATGTTTTGATGCTCTTAGAATGCCTTTGGATGCAAACTTAGGTGGTGATAATAGATGATTAGAGCTTGGTCCTTTATTATGGTCACATAGATTTATATTTATATGATTCCCTTGTTTGAATTTTTCAATTAACAACTAAAAGGTTGACCCATAAGAAAACAAGATGCCCAAAAGGGGTGAGTAAAATAAGGAAAGGTCGGGGGCTAGCCATCGGGTGTCTAGCCTAGACGATGGTGTCCAGAGTCATAAAAGATAAAATAGTAAAGTATCAACTATTCTGTAGGGTGTAAGAGGCCAAAAAGAAGACATGAAACACAAAAAAATACCAAAGATAGTTTTCAATTGCTAATTTTCTCACTTAGTAATCATATGAATAGTGGTATGTGATTAGGACCTAGTAATGTACCCAAAGTGTGTGATTTAGTGTCTATTGTTTCATCGTTTTCTTTACGTTATTGAGATAAAATAGATAAGGGTAAGGGCCAAGGACTAATATCTGTTGTATTAGTTTGTAGGTTGATGCGTGTGTTCTAACTTCTTGATTTGATGTTGATTGTGAGAGATTCCTTTTGGGCTGGGAGGAACTACCTGAAATAGAAAACAATACCACCAAAGAAGAGTTAAACAATATATGACAGTGGACTGCCTAGCGTGTGCTAGATCCGGGAAGTGTGATACTTCCTAGATGGTTGTCAATCCTTTGTTTTATAAAATAAATATGTAATAACTAAAATGCGTACATAAATGAATCTAGTGCTAGTATCCTAACTTGGTTACCTCAGATCACTATCAATGTCGATCCAATTAAATACTAAAACTATGCAGATCAAGGTCTTTAGGTCGTGTTGCGGAGTTGGTCCGCAGTCACATACGGGGGTCTTAGCAGGGTTGGGTGAGGTGTTTGGGTTGTTTTGGTAGATGGGTGGTTGTTGGTTTACACAGTGTTGGCAAACATAGAGATCGAGTTTTTCGAGGTATGACAGATAATGGTTAGGTATAACCGACAACGGTTATGGGTAACCGGCGTCAGAGAGGTGAGATGATAAGATTTACTAAGATTTTCTAATGGGGTTTGAGCTGAGGTTAGGAAGAGATAATAGAGGGAATAACGAGGTATGTGGGGATCTTAGGAACACTCATAAATGTGTAGAGGTTAGGTACAGGTGGTTTTATGGTGTGGGTGGAGGAATGGTTGGGCTAATAGGCAAGTAAATGGTAGGAAAAAAGGGGATGCAAGTAGGAAACTGAGAATGGCAATAAAAGAACCTAACAGACCGATTGGAAATAGATGATGCGGGTAAAAGTGTAATTACTAGTGTTGCAGTCCAATGGCTATGTGGTCATGGTGATCATTTGGTGGTATGGAGCTTGGTGCAGTAGTGATGCTTCCCGGAATGTCACCATGAGTGCAATACTTATGGATCTATCCTAGTGTTGGCTATGGATTTCTGTAGGTACAAAAAGGCTCTGGTTCTTCTTGCATGTAGTTCTCTCCTCATCTCCTTGATCTCAGAATGTTCCAACCCAAAAACAAGGTTTCTAAGGTGAATAAATGGTAACCGACGATGGTTCCTGGTTAAGCGGTGTTAGTTTAGGGATGACTGGCATCGATTAAGGTGGGATTCCCTAGGTTTTATCAAAATGGTATATCTCACATCATTTGGGTCAGGTTCGTTCCTTTATCCATGGATCAAAATGGAACTTATATTTTTATGAGTGAGCAGGTGGTTAGAGGAATAATAGGTCTTGATTTTTAGGTTTGGACCAAGTCTTATTCATTTATGAAAACATGTTATGAATAGGTATATGGTGAGGTGTCTAGGTGAGGTGTCCATTTATTTAATTAAAGTAATTAAATTAATAATGGGGTGAGGATGGGTATTAATTTAATTATAAATAATTAAATTAATGTTAATGTAGGGTATAAGGGTCATGGTTAGGTGAATGTGTTTAATTTGGTTCTTCGACAGGTGACCAAGGGGAGTGTGACCCAATTTTTGGTGTCTACATTTTGCCCCTTTTTGTTATGTAGCTTGTATTGGTAAGCGATACACAAAAAAATAGGAAATGGTTGTGTTGAGTGCAAGTGAGGGTGGTGTTTCCCCAAGCATGGGTGAAGGTAACCCCCTCAAACTAGGAACCGATGAGGTGAGAGATGAAAGTGAGTGGTTTGATAAAATGAGTAGGTTGGAAAATGAAGATCAATGGGCACATTGGGTAAAGGTAAAAGGTCAAGTTAGGTAAATGTGCCAAGGTCGAAGGTAGTGGCGAATGAATGTATGCACATGTTGGAAACTATGGCAAGGTACCAAGTTGAGAAGCTTTCAAACTCTACGTTGTCTAAGGTCGATAGTGTTAGGTTAATTATGCATAATATAATTATTTAATTAATTTTATTAATTAAATAATAATGGTTATAATATAAACCATATTTTTTTATGTATTGTTATATGGGTTTTAAACCATATTTTTCTTTTTAGTTTCACAGGATAATTGTTATAATTGTTATAACAATTTATGTGCTTCCCGGGATAATATTTGGAAGCTAATGTATTTTAGATTTGTTGTTGCATTATTGCAACTTCTATTTTGTTTGTATCCCGTCTGTAATACATACATACATACATATATATACATACATACATACATACATACATACATACATAAATACATATATATATATATATTGCAGCCCACTTCTATGTTTTTGGTTGATTCTGATTAATAAAAACTTCAGGCTTCATCCTATTTACATTTGGTACCAGAGTGAGATTCTGGACCTATGAAGCTATGAAGGAGTGGAAAGAGAGAGTAGCTGAGATAGAGGAGTTTTGGAGAAGTGTTTGCAGCATCAGAGAGCCTGTGCAGCCTCCTGTAACCTCCTAGCCCCATCCCTGCCTCCTCACATCCTCTTGTTCCTTCCAGGTGTTTGGAAGGAATTTTTTTCAGCACCTTTAGGTGCACCCAAACTGTGGAAAACTTGTTGTAGGTATATACATTTAAAAAAATTCCTCATCAGGGGTTTTGTTTCTATATTGCTTAGTTACATATAACTTTATCTGTATCATCATATTTGGAGGTCGAGTGTCTCTGTGCATTGGTCAGGTTGGTCTCTCTCCCGAGTTACGAGCTCTTCACTTTGATCATTGGTTTACCATACCATTCTTCAAAGAGGCATGGTGTAAAGAGGATAGAGCCCTGTTCAAGCTCCAACAACCAACATCCTCTACACAGCCCCAAGCTAGACACAAGGACCTGCAAATGAAAACACAACAATAAAAGAAAGGGACAACGATTAGCAAACAAAAAGCAGCAAAAATAATTTAAAAATGGTGGAAAGAAATCAAATCTTCAAAGAGGCGTGAAGGAAAGCTAATATATTTTCAAAAGTGGTGGTTCTTTCAAGTTAGAGATCCTTTTTTGGTGCAAAGAAAACCCTAAACCACCTCGACTACCACGCATGCCACGTGGAACTCCAAATCATCTAGCAAATTCACCATTTTCATGAGGTTAGTCACTTTTTGTATATATTAAATATAACATACTTCATTTCATATCACAAGTGCTCATAAGAGCCATGGTGGATAGACCAAAAGCCTTAGAAGTGGGAGGTGCATGGTTCAAATCCCACCCCCATATTGCTTTTTTGAATTTGGTGGAATATTTGGTGGAACCATTAAATTTAGTGGAAAAATTCAAATTTAGTTATAACTAACTAAATTTAGCGAAGAAATCCCTAATTTAGGGTAAAAATTTTTTTCTCCCATTCAACCTATTTTTTCATTCTGGACATTTTTTTCTAAAGGAGGCCTATCCAAAAATTTTATTTTCAGCTATAATTTTGCAATTTTTGGGTGTAGTAGGTCATTTTGGGCTCCAGATCCCACCAAAGCCCGCAAAAACAAAAAATTTTTCTGCCATTCAATTTTTTTAGATTTTTGAATGTAATTGCATGCTTCATTATATTGTAATAATTTGCAGGTTGCCATAGTCAACTGTAAACTTTATAATCGCTTTACAAAAAATGGTAGAATATTGTAATCACAAAAAGTAAAAAATTGGTTTTATAACACTCACGAGATCCTAGATCTCATTCGCGATGTTCGGTATATAATGTGCCTCCGGGAAGAACTTACGGGTAAAGCTATCGCAAATACAACTACACTTAATGCCTAATATAGCTGCAACAACGTCATCTAGGCATCGACCCTTTAAATCGATGAGGAGTAATAAGGTCACAGTGCACACACTATGAACCATCCCATCCGTCTGTGAACAATTGCATGACATAAATCCATACTGAGAAATTATCCAAGTATATAGTGAATTTACGCGCGTGTATGAGGATATTTCTTTGATTCGATGTCAATAATCACACGAGACCATATCGATCTTGTCTTGGTACCATGTATTGAATTCTTTCACATACCGCCGAGTATATCGAAAGGGTGAGCTTCTTCCAAGTACCGCAAGGTATATCGGAATGGCACGTATATAGAAAGATTCGGTATATCGACCGATAGTATATAGATTGGGAGACCTTATACCTAGAGTGATAAGAGCCAAACCCTGTCAGTGATTTCTACAAAATGGGCACCAATGCCCCCAAATTTTTTCTTCTAGATTCACAACTACTCAGAGGAAACAACTATGCTACATGGAAGACAAATTAAGACATAGCTAGAGTTTGAAGAGATTTGGCTTTCTTTGTGAATGGTAATCGACCGGATAAACTACAAAACAACACAACAAAGGGTAGTTTGATAAAGTAGATTAGAAGGCCAAACTCATCATCTTGTTTGGAGTGTCTGATGATGTACAACCCCACATTCGAGATGCCAAAACAACAAAAGAAGCATGGGATAAATTAAGCACAATATACAAGGTCAAGAATAAGAATGTTATACTAAATTTGCAGATTCAGTTACACACACTAAAGTTCAAACAGAATGAAAAAATTGAAGCTTTCTTAAGAAGAGTTATAGAATTGAGGGCTTCACTTCTAGCCCTGGGAGAACCAGTCACAGATGATTCTCTCATTCCCATTGTTTTGAGAGCACTCCCCTCTTCTTACCACATTTTTTTCACAACACTAAACGTGTTAGAGACGCAGCTTGGTTTTGAAAAGCTGGTAAACCTACAACAACAAGAGGAAGCAATGCAAAATAAGGATGATGAAGAGGAGAAGAGGACTGTCTTCACATAAAAATGGAAAGGAAAACCTAATTCCTATCAAAACCCAAAATCAAAATCAGTATCAAGGGGATAGACAACAGAAGAAGTAATGTCCAATTTGTAAAAGAGGACATAACCTACAAGATTGTTGGTATAATACCTATAAGAAAGGTTTATCCAACAACTCTGAACCTCAACAACAACAATCTTACAAGGGAAATTCTAACAACAATCATGGGAAGAAAAAGGGAATTGGAAAAGAAGACCCCATCAACAAGGTAATATTGATGAGCAACAAGAACATTCAAACAATGAAGAGTACTTGTTCACTGCTCGATCAAGTGAACCATCCACGTCATATAGTGATGTTTGGTATGTTGATTTGGGAGCCACTCGACACATGACCAACCACAGAGACTAGTTTATTTCAATGAGGGACATGCCATCAAAAAATCATGTTTCATTGGGAGATGATTCTTCATATACTCTGATTCAAGGGGATTGGGAACATTTCTCTACCCCTTGGTTCATGCAAATGCATACTATCGATGTCCTATATGTCCCTGGGTTGACAAAGAATCTTCTTTCAGTCAGTCAACTCCTATAACACAACCTAAAAATTGACTTTTATAGTCAATCCGCAAGAAAACATGTTTGATTCAAGAGAAATCAAGAGGCTCAAAAATAATTGCAAAAGCCTCCAATGTGGGATGCATGTTCCAAATTTATGTTGTTCATAGAGACGATCAAGAAATTGTGGCTAAGAACTCCAACTCAACACAGTTGTGGCATCGAGAGATTTGGTCATGTTAGTCTAAAATATCTCGAAACACTTTGTCGGTGCAATATGGTCCATGGGCTACCATCTCTTGAGAAGGATATAGACAAGTGTCCTCACTACAAGCAGAAAACAACACGAGCTTCATTCCGGAGGAGTACATTTTGAGCTCATGGTAGACTTGATCTAGTTCATACCAATCTTTGTGGTCCAATGCAGCCAAGTCATTCTGGTTCCAAGATTTCATGCTTTGTGTTGACGACTATTCAAGAAAAATGTGGATTTTCTGTCTTCGCAAGAAAAGTGAAGCATTTAAAACCTTAAAAAGTTCAAAGTAGCGATTGAGAAAGAAACTGGTCATCACATCAGAACTCTCTACTCGAGATCAAGGGGGAATTCACCGGTGATGAGTTTAGAGACTACCTACAAACTCATGGGATTCATCGACAGATGCCTCCTCCACACACACCGTAGAAAAATGGTGTTGTTAAGAGAAGAAATCGCATTATCATGGAAATGTTGTGATGCATGATTGATGATTCGGACTTGCAAAGACATTACGGGTAGAAGTATATAGAGAGACAAAGCGTGGATTTGTTGAATGCAGAGCACCCACAACTACTCTTGATGGAATAACACCACAAGAAGCATCGTCAAAATGGATTCCATCTATTGCACACCTCAAAGTATTCAAGTGCAAATCAAGCATGCACATACCCAAACAAAACAGAAATAAATTGGACATGAAGTCACAGAAACTCATCTTCATTGGGTACAATGAAGAGACTCTTAGGTATAGATTGATGGATCCTAAGACTAGAAAAGTCTACACCAGCAGAGATGTTGAGTTTTTTAAGAAAAAGGAAGCAGAGACTCCTCCTCCAGACTCACAAGATGTAGATTTTTCACTTGTTGTAAAAATTGAAGTTGATGTTCCCTCAGAAGATGAAAGTGATGATGGTGTTGATCAAATAGAACCACAACCCATGGGAACAGTTCAGTGTATGCCTAAATGGTGTACAAGTACATTACAAGATGCAAGAATGGATGCTCCACCGGATACATCCACCCCTAGACCACGAGACTCGCAGTAAAGCAAGAGAAGAAGTTAAATTTTCTTTGATGAGTAGAGTTATTGAATTAGATGAGCCCTCTACAGTCCAGGAAGCCCTACAATCAAAAGCTTTGAAAGATGCCATGGATTCTGAATATCAATTAGTTATGAAGAACAACACTTGGTAGGTTATCGATCTTCCACCAGGGAAGAAACCCATTAGATGCATATGGATATTTAAAACAAAGTACAAAGCAGATGGGACAATGGATAAGTATAAAGTAAGACTTGTAGCAAAGGGGTATGCACAAAAGAAGGCATTGACTATGAGGAGACATTTTCTCCCACATCTAAGATGAAAACAATCAGAATGTTTTTTTCTCTAGCTACATAGTTTGGATGGAAATTCCATCAAATGGACGTAAAAAGTGCCTTCCTAAATGGAGATTTACAAGAAGAAGTCTACATGACTCAACTTGAGGGATATGTAGTACCTGGTCAAGAAGCAAAGGTATGCAGACTCAGGAAATCTTTGTATGGCCTCAAACATGCACCCCGGCATGGTACATCAAGATTGATGAGCATCTCATACAACATGGATTTGTTAGAAATCCATACGATCCCAATCTTTACCTCAAAAGAAAGGGGGAGATTGTGATTTTCATTTTCTATGTCAACGATCTAGTCATCGGTGGGCGCTTTTAGTGAGGATGATCGATGCAATAAAGAAAGATCGATGCACTATTGTCTTGAATTAGAAGTATGACAGAAAGAGAATCACATTTTTTTATTAGATGAAATATACCAAGACTACGCTTGAGAATTTTAGGATGATGGATTGCACACACCAATTTCTACACCTATGGATAATAGATTATAATTATTTCATTCGAGATCCATCTCCCGAGGTAAGTGCCACTCTCTATCAACATCTGATTGGGAGTCTCATTTACTTGACCTACACTAGACCAGATATTAGCTTTGTAGTGAGCTATCTATCCAGGTTCATGTAGGAACCCAAAGTTTGTGATTGGAAAGAAGTAAGGTGCGTTTTGAGATATCTCAAAGGATTAGTGGATCTTGGTCTATAATACAAGAAGAACGAAAACTTCTTGACTAGATATTTAGATTTAGATCATGTAGGAAACATTGATGATAGAAAATCCACTTCAGGATTTGTATTCTTTATGGGATCTGGACCAATATCATGGGGAAGAAAGAAACAACACTTCATTTCTTGCTCTTCCACCTAAGTTTCTATGTACCTTGGGATATGATAATATAATATATATGGGTTGATAAAGATGTTGACATGTGGCACACATCCCCTTAGATATATGTATGGGTTCACATGGGATATGATAATATAATGTATATGGGTTGATGGAGATGCCGACATATGGCACACATCCCCTTAGTTAGTTATATGGGCTCACATAGGAATTAATTATATTGGGTAATGGGTTGACCTACATTGGGATTAGGTGTTACCCATCCTATTTAAAGGATGTGAGTATCATTATGAGAGAAATGTATGTATGAGTTGAGTCTTCTACTTGGTATAGGTATATTGAGGTGTCCCCCTTGAAGTGGATTCCATTGAAATTTTAGAATTGGTGGATCTATTTTGTCAGAGTTATTTTAGTTTTATTCTTTTTCACTATTTTGCTCCACAGGCCACAATTTGAGGAATTTTCCTAAATTTCTTACATTTTCGGAAATCTCTCAAAATTTTAGCAAGGGTTACTTCTTTGTGGTTTCATATTTGAGGCTGAATGATTGATGAAATCATCAGGTAAAATATTTGTCAAAGGAGTAAGTTTGTGAAACCCTAATTTTTATGCATCATGGATATACCAATTTTCTATGGTAATGGGGAAATTGATGCAAAAAAATGGTGGATACAATTTTAAAAAAATTATTTTGAAGAATGTTTAGTATGAGTTATTTTTATCTTCATCTTGGTGGGAAAGCGCAACATTGGTATTCTTATTTGGATATAGATCTATTGGATTGGGATTGGGAGGAAATGGAGGATATTTTCTTAGCTAGATGGGAAACAAAAAAGAAACACAATTTTGTTAAAAAGAAGAAGAAGAAGAAGAAAAACATCAGAAGAAGAAGAAGAAAATGTTGATGGTGCAAAAGAAGAAAATGTTGATGATGAAGCTGCTACACAGGATAGTGCATCTCCAAGGAAGGAAGCTTCAATATTTCAGTTTGAAGGGTGCATTCAAAGAAAAAAGGTAATTGTTTCCATAAACCCTAGCAGCAAATATAACTTCATCAATATGGATGTAGCTCAAAATCTACATGTGCAAACAAAGCATATCAAGGAATCTCAAATGGATGGTAAGCATATTCAAGTTTTTGAAGATTTAAAGCTTTCTATGGATAAATATGTTTTACATTCAGATTTTTATGCTTTAGATATGGATGGTATGGATATTGTTCTTGGATATCCTTGGTTAGAGACATTGGGAACAATTAATATTAATGTGCAAAAGAAATTCATGAAATTATGGTACAAGAGAAAGAAAATTACATTGTAAGATATCACACTTAGCAAGGAAAAAAATAATGTAAAATTAGATCATGAAGATGAATTTGAAGATGGTGAAGAAGGGAATAAGGATGAATCAGAAGGAGAGGATGAAGAACATGATGAAAAAGTAAAAAATAGTTTCTCTACTCAAGAGAAAAAAGAAATAGCAAACAAGTTGGAAGAGGAAAAGAAAGTGGAGGAAAAGATTGATAAGGTTGAGCATACTAAGGTTGCACCATATAGACACCCACATCATCATGAGAGGAAAAAATCATGGAGACATGCTAGGACACACAAGGGCAGAAATCTATATGGATATACATGGAATTGGAGGAGTAATAATTTTGGCTATACATGGAATCAATGGAACAATAATTATATGTCATGAAATCAAATGAATAATAATTATGGATATGCATGGATGCCAGGAGGAACACATATGGACCAGGATGGAATCAAATGAGCACAATGGAATATGGAATCATGTTTGGAGTAACATCACCCACTAGGATTTCATATGGGTGGTTAGATGATCAAGAATGGTGACAAGTGTGTAATAATTTAAAGCACACTCATTATATGGCTTCTTCTTATGTTTCGAGACGAAACATGTCAAAGAGGGAGGAAATGCTATGTACCTTGGGATATGATAATATAATATATATGGGTTGATGGAGATGCTAACATGTGGCACACATCCCCTTAGTTATATGTATGGGTTCACATGGGATATGATAATATAATGTATATGGGTTGATGGAGATGCCGACATGTGGCACACATCCCCTTAGTTAGTTATATGGGCTCACATAGGAATTAATTATATTGGGTAATGGGTCGGCCTACATTGGGATTAGGTGTTACCCATCCTATTTAAAGGATGTGAGTATTGTTATGAGAGAAATGTATGTATGAGTTGAGTCTTCTACTTGGTAGAGGTATATTGGAGGTGTCCCCCTCGAAGTGGATTCCCATCTTGGGAGATTGTGGAGTTACTCCTTCCTTAAGGAGCATTGTATGGTGTTGCCCTACCTTAAGGGTATTATTATGCATATATTGATATTAGGAATCTTGGCCCCCATATCTCTTGTGTTTTATTATCTTCTACAATTTATTGATTTATTATATGTAAGGTTCTTGTTATTAGAAGTCGAGTATCTTTCTGCAAGAGAAGATGTCTGTGAAGCAATTTGGCTACGTCACATACTAGAAGGACTTGGAATACCACAGGACAAACCGACCACCATGTATGTTGAAAATGAAGGTGTTCTCAAACTTGTTTACAATCTAGTTTTTCACGAGAGAACAAAGCACATTGAGGTACAAGTTCATTTCATACGCAAACATGTGTTGAAGCACAACATCCAACTTCAATTTTGTCCAACTACTGAACAACGAGTAGATATTTTCACAAAGTCACTTGCACGTGACAAGTTTGAGTTGTTCAGAGAGTTCCTCTCCTCATCCCTTCAGACAATGCACAATTAAGGGGGGGAATGTTAGGTTAATTATGCATAGTATAATTATTTAATTAATTTTATTAATTAAATAATAATGGTTATAATATAAACCATATTTTTGTTATGTATTGTTATATGGGTTTTAAACCATATTTGTCTTTTTAGTTTCACAGGGATAATTGTTATATTGTTATAACAATTTATGTGCTTCCTAGGATAATATTTGGAAGCTAATGTATTTTAGATTTGTTGTTGCATTATTGCAACTTCTATTTTGTTTGTATCCTGGTTGTGTAATACATATATATATTGCAGCATGCTTCTATGTTTTCGTTGATTCTTATTAGTAAAAACTTAAAGCTTTCGTCCTGTTTACAGATAGGTCTATCTAAACAGATTGAAGTGATTCTAGTATCCAAGGTATAGGATATGGTTTGGAAACACAATAGAGGTCAGTGCGGGAACATTTAGGTATGTTCCAATTAGACACCATGGGTCAGTCAGAATAAACAACACGGTATTAGGAAAGGTAAGGTCGGTAGGCCAAACAATACGGGTAACCACGTCACAAGGTACAGTGAGCATGGAGGGTCAAAGGTCACAAAAATTGGTTCAGGTCAAGGTATATAGGTAACAACATGGGTAAGGCCAAGGTATAGGTAAAATAATAATTCCTAAGATGCGAGAAAAGGCAATGTAGGGTAGGTCGTGTTTGTAGATATGGTTCAATGGGTGTTCAGGATGATAAAAGTGGATGTGGGCATGAATGGTTGTAGGCAAAAGGAATTTTAGCAAGACCAAAAAATTGTAAGGGTTGACCAATGTCGTTTATAAGGTGACCAACGTCGCTTTCTAGGGCACAAATAGGACCAAGTGTCGAAGTAAGGTCGGAGTGGGTTTATAAAACAAAAATTTCATGTTTTACGGAATCATTGTTGTATTGCACCATTCGATAAAATTTCATAGCCATTTGAATTTTTGGTGCTTTTCAAGAGGAAAGTACAAGGCATTGTACTCAGCTAAGGTGGAGAGATCCAATTGGTGAGAGGTGCTAGGTAGACGGGTCCACGAGATTAGGGGATCAATTTGATTGGTGGAGAGATTCAAGGTAGATTCTAGCATGGTAGAGGTGAGAGAGGGGTCGGGTGGACCACACAAAGGGAGATGTGACTTCATGGAGATGGCATCGCGATGAGGTAAGATTCACTCTTGTTCCTCTTTGTAGGTGATTTGGTTTGTAGAAATTGGGTTTGGGTAGAAGTGGGTTTGGGGGAGAATTAAATTTGAATTTGGGAAGAAAATGGGTGAAATAGGCATGTAGGAAGGTGTAATTAGGTGAATGAGGATGGGGGAGGGGTTAAGGGGGATTTGGGTAGGAATGGGTGGGTAGTTAGGGAGAAATGGGGAATTTGGAGAAAAATAGAGTAGCGTTTTCATATATTTTTCCACGATAGTGACCGACGTCGGTCAAGGGTTGGGCGATGTCAGTTGTTGTTAGCCATCATCAGTCATAGATGAGGTAACCGATGCGATTTTGGGAGATTGGTGTCAGCTAAAGAGAAACGATATCGATCGTCATTGAGAGAAAAATGGGCTAGGAGATGAGTAAGGGTGGTTGGGTGAGATAGGAAGGTAATGTTGAATGAAAATAGGTAGGGTAATAGTTATAGGTGGGGTCAAGGGTGAAAGTGGGTATAGTCAAGGTTTAATAATGTGATTTTTTGTTGGATGCAGGCAAGGGACTAGTTACAGATGTGGGATAGGGTACCTCCCCTATTAGTAACAAAGGTGAGGGAGCGCAATGTGGATGATTGGCACCATGTTGTAGAGGTCGGCCTAATTGGGGTTAGACAATACCACCACATAGTTATGGAGCTAAGTTTGATGGTCTCCCTCATCGACAGATGGGATTCGGTGACCAACACATTCCATCTACTGATGGGTGAGATCACATATCACCCTAGAGGATGTGTATAGGATCCTATGGCTACCGATAGTGGGGACACATGTGTATTCGATTTCCTCAGAGGAATTTGAGGAGTTGATGTTGACAGTGTTTGGGGAGGGGATGGTGGAGTTGAGGTTCCATAGTGCCGCATGAGTTATGGAGATATGTAACAAGCCCATCTAGAAGAGATGAGGCTAGTAGTTACGATCTTTGGAGGAAGTGTGCTATTTTACACTACCAAATACAAAGGGTGGGAGGTTCCCACGATCATTGATGGGGGTTCTACATGATATGATGGAAGACATGACCCAGTTTGCATGGGCACTAGCCTTCTTGGTGCAGATGTATAGAGAGTTGTGGGCCTATGGGTGATTGCAGCGGTTCAGTCTATGATGCACCTTCCTACTACACTGTTGTGTGTATGAGCACATTGTGTGTGTGCATCCAGTGGGCATGCCCTGACTTGATGCATTCAAGTTGGGATTTATGTGGGTGGACTACAAGTGATGGGTACCTATAATTAGAGAGTGCCAAGTTGTTAGGGCTACACATGATGTATACTATTACAGGCATTTACTACGGTGATTTTCCAGTGTGGACATCATGTAAAGGCCATATGTGGGCTTCCCATCATATAGACAGATGGCTATGGAGCTAGATAGATTACATGACTAGTGAGGTGGATAGAGGGACGTTGTGTAGGCAAGCACGAGATGATCCCCATTGACAGGGTTAGGTGACAGTTGGGATTTCCCCAGGATATACTACCATCATTTCCACATTACAAGAGGGATGACGTGGAGAGACTTATGCCTCTATTACAATCGATAATGCCTACGGGGTAGGAGGAGTAGGTGGTAGACCGGTGGATTGATGAAGTCGGAGTTGCTAAATGGTATAGATAGTTATGGGTAGCATAGTTGTGAGAAGTACCGCCGAGGCCGGGTAGTCGATTTTGCCACCATCACAGGTTTAGAGAGATGCCTTACAGGGAAAGTGGCAACTCGGTCACATAGTTAGGGATAGTGCATGGACATCCCATGAGGTTAGAGGCACAAGTTGCCACATCACGACATAGGTTATAGAGTCAGTAGGGCTAGTTATCCACTACACATGCATGATTGTGGCCCTATAGGCCTGTGTACAGGCATAGGTACCCCCACAGGATCAAGGATAGGTACCCACACAAGCTCAGGGAAAGGGTCCCATTTTAAAGATAGGGGTGGGATAGGGATAGGAACAGGGAAAAGGTCCCTTATTACATGTACCAGTAGGATAGTTTCCGAGATACGGGTATGGGGTCAGAGGCTGATGGCTCCATCATAGACAGTACCTATGACTAGGTTTAGGAATGCCTTAGGAGAGGCACAATATTATTAGGATCATTTTATGGCTTCATGGATAGATGTACCCTCCTATGCAGAGTACAGAGCACAACATTCCTCTAGTGAGAGGACCAGGTCTTGCACGCATAATTTGGAGAGTACATGGGGTTAGTAAGCCTCGAGATAGGGTCAAGGTGAGGCTACCAATACACGAGAGGCTAGCTCCAGGTGAGGGGCCATCAGAGGTTAGACCGAGGCCTATGGTGGGTGGTGAGATGCTAGCGGGACACCACACAAGAGTAGAGGAGGAGGAGGAGATAGGTGAGATAGGCATGGAGGATATCCGATGGGGAGATGCCTGATTGTGGCGTGTACCTCCATATTTTTTGTGTATTTTGAGATATATTGTCTGTGTGCCGAAGAGAGTGAGGATGTACATGATATTTTTTGAGATGGTTGCATTTATTTGTATCTATGTACACATGTATGTATACACAGACTTTCTACTTTATAGATGATGGTATTTATAGTATGGATGGTGTACTTGTTTTAATTTTCATTATTATATGTATGTAGGTGGAAACCAAGTGGATAAGGAATGATAGATTCAAGGTCGTGTAGGCATAAAGCAGAGTCGTCTATTTAGGAATGATGGAGTTAGGTTGATTTAGGCATGGTGGAGTTAGATTGGTTTAGGCATGATGGAGTCGAGTCGGTTTAGGCATGATTAAGTCAAAGTTGGTTTAAGCATGATGGATTCGATTCATTTAGGCATGATGGAGTCGGTTGATTTAGGCATGATGGAGTCGAGTCATTTTAGGAATGATTGAGTCAGGTTGTTTTAGGCATGATTTAATGTCCAAGTTTTTGGTAACATGAGGGGAAAATGGTGATGTATATACAGTTATGGTTTTAATTTCCAAATATGTGCTATAAAAAATGTGAAAATGATAAATGAATGATTTGATGATGTGATAAAAATGTGTATTAATTAAGGCGTGTGTGGTTGAATTTCCAGTTATTGATATAAAATGGAAACTAACTAGGGTATACTATGAATAGGAAATTGAAAGGGGGAATGGTTAGGGTAAAGAGTGGCCAAGCTAACCTCCAAGGGCCCCATGCCCTCGAAGTTCTACCTACATAGTCCTGGTGAAAAGTGACCTCAAGCCGATGTAGTTCTCCCATAAGCTAGGGAAGATTATGATAAAGTAGAGGAATGGTTTGGTAGGTGTTAGGCATGGTTGAATGTAGGTCATAGGCATGGTTGAGTTTAGGTCATAGGAATGGTTGAGTTTAGGTCATAGGAATGGTTGAATTTAGGTCATAGGCATGGTTGAGTTGTGTTAAATATAGGTATCAATGATATGGTCATGTAGAGGATAATCAATAAATGTTGAGGAAGGTGAATGGTACGAGCTAGAACAAGAGTTGCTTAATTGATAATATCCTTAATGATTCGACCATACCCCAAATGGGCTTATGAACATAAGACCCTAAAGGCGTTGCATAATGGACCATTCTAAGGGTGAATAAAGGCACATAATCATGAAATGTCGTGGTTGTGGAAAGTCCCTTGAGTAAAGAGGAAATTAGGATGAAAAGGCACTGAGGTGAGAATGGGTGGTTTTGCGTAACCTAGTGTAGGATAGCATGTTTTTCTTAGCAAGAAACCTAGGGTCAAAATAGGCAAGTCCATGACGAAAATTTCATCATTTTTTTGTATTTTCAATAGACTAATCAATCAGGAAGTCTATATGGTATGAGTATATTATCTCCTTGAGGTCTTCGTGAAGCTGATCGATGCAAGAAGCTTCTAGATACTTTATTGTACTTTTGAAATGAATTTATATAGCTATCCTTCAAGGGAGCGGTCTACTTATAGTCATGTGGAAATAGAGTCAAGAGATGTCCCTTTTGAGGGAGTCATATTTTATTGTAATTTTGACTCAAGGAGTTGCATCCCCTTTTGTTTTTGGATTTTGATTCATGGACAAGATTGTATAGGAAGATTAGGTTCTTGTTCGAAAGACAAAACCATAGTACACAGGAGTTAACTATGAAAGAGGTGGTTTCGAGTGATGAACAACCATGAGATTCTACCTTGGAGAAGATGAAAAGTATCCATGAGAATCATCCTATGAGTAGATTCGTGGTACTCATGTTGAAGACAAGGCTGAAAGGTGATGGGTAATCACATGATTCTTGTTTAGTTGTGGATCCTCAAAACGGGTAATATGGAAGGTGGAAAATGCTCAAGGACAAGCAATCAACCGATAAAGTGATATAAGACTTGATGTCAACAATAAAATGGTTGAAGATGCAAGGCATTGAGGGCTCAAGTTTGGGGTTACCTTGAGTGAAGACAAACAATAAGCACTTGATCCATAGGCATGGGTAATGATATAGGGTCCAAGAAAATTAGAAGAAAATTTTCCCTGTTTACTTTTCTCTTCTTTGCTTACATGTTGATTTTCCTTGAGGACGAGGTTGCTAACCTAGAAGGTTCGTTCATGAACACATTTTTCATAGGCACATTTGATACATTTTTGGTAGATTTGGAGATGGTCAAGAGAATTGAGATGATGTTCATCTAACAACTCAAGTTCTGCCAAATGATCTTGGTGAAAGTCATTATCGTTGAGCATGTCTTGTAGTGATATGTAGAGAGATGGAATTTGGACTTTGAGAGGTAAGATAACCTCAATATCGTAGAGTAGAGAAAAAGGTGTGGCAGCGGTTGAAATGTGAATACTAGTGCGATAAGCCCACAAGGCGAAAGGAATGTGTGTATGCCAATCCTTCCTAGTATCATTGACTACTTTCATAAGAATTTTTTTCAAGGTTTTATTGGTCAATTCGGCTTGGCCATTGGTTTGCATGGGTAATAAGGTGATGAAAAATTGAGTTGGATGCCAAAAGAATCGCATAATTTACGTAGGGTTTTGTTTTTGAATTGCTTTCCATTATCAGTGATGAGGCAGTGAGGAACACCGAAGTGATAAATGATGTGATGGTTGAAGAATTCACATATTTTCTCGATTTTGTAGAAATTAGGGGAATGGCCTCTAATCATTTAGTGTAATATTCAGATAGTGGTTATGATCCATTGGTGGCGTTTTGAAGAATGGGGATTGATCTAACCGAGAAGATCTAAACCCCATTGAGAGAAAGGCCAAAGGTCTCGTGTGACTTAAAGGCATGACTAGGTGTGTGATGAAGATTAGTATGTTGTTGAAATTTCACACAATGGTTGACATAATCGCAACAATCACAACTTAAGGTTGGCCAATAATAGCCAAGGTGAAGAATGTGTTTGCGATAGCTAAACCACTAAAGTGGCCTCCACAAATTCCATCGTGGACTTCCTTAATAGTGTAGGGAATTTCAGAACTCGTAAGGCATCGTAAGAGGATACCTTCAAGACACACTTATAAAGGAGACCACCCATGATGACATAATGAGAGACACTTGTAAGAAACACTCATTGTCCATTACGATTGATATCGGTGGGTAGAATGGAAAGCAATAGATAGTTTGCAAATTTTTATACCAAAGGTCACGTGGGTCGAGTGCAACGGTTCCAACAAAGTATACCTCACGAGGTAAATAAGAGGTTGATTGTACCCTTTGTATTATGACAAATATTTTAGAGTCATTGGGTGAAGCACGTATCTGAGAAGCCATGTAGGCCATGGTATCCGCAAATTTATTGGTAGAATGTGGGGTGGTTTGAAGTTCGTAAAGGTCAAAAGTATATGTACGTGATGTTTATACTTTTGAAGTATCTCATTACAACACTGGTATATACCATTGACTTGGTTTACGACCAGCTGGGAATTGCCAAAGATATTGATGGACTTAACATCCAAGGCATAAGCATCCTGGAGGCCCAATACAAGTGCTTCATATTCGGAAATATTGTTTGTACAATCAAAATCAAGTTTGAAATACAAAGGCATAGGCTCACCATCAATAGGAATGAGGATAACACCAACCCCACCCCCACACTGACACTTAGATCCATCAAAGAAGAGTGTCATTTAGTAAGTGGGTTCATCTAAGGAGAGGGTAGCTATAGGATCATATCGGAAATATAATTTAGAAGGTTGATTCCTAGAAAGAGGTGGGTTGGCTAATTGGTCAGAAATATCCTGGCCTTTGATGGACTTTTGATGAATGAATTCGAGGTCGAGGTTGGCAAGAAGCATAAGCCAACATGTGACACGTTGATGTTGATAGGGTTTGACATACATATAGTGTAAGGGTTCAGTATTAGTAAAAATGAAGGTTTTGTGGTTGAGTAGGTAATGGAGGAGTTTGGTGGCAATGAAAACTAAGGCTAGGTAGAGTTTTTCAGCATGGGTATATCTAGTTTCATAGTTTGGAAGGGTACGGATTATGTAATAAACCGCTTTCTCTCGGTGTTGGTCGTAACGATGAGAAATCATGACACCTAAAGAATGGTTAGTGGCAGAAATATATAGAAAAAAGGGTTGGTCATCTTTAGAAGGAATGAACACTGGTGGTTGAAGAAGGTGGTGTTTTAAGGCTTCAAAGGCTTTATGGCATTCATCGTCCCATTTGAATGAGATGTCTTTCTTGAGAAGATGATGAAATGGTTGACAGTGGTTGGAGAGTCAGTGAGATAAAACAATGGATGGATTGCAGCTTACCTTGTAGGCTTCAAATTTGACGAAGATTAGTGGTCAAAGGCATTTCCAGAATAGCCTTGACTTTAGCAAGATCGACTTCATGCCATGCAAATAAATGATGAAACCCAGGATTTTTCCCAAAGTACCGAAAAAGATGCACTTATTTGGTTGAAGAAGAACACAATACTTGATGAGGTGGTCAAAGATGACGTTAAGGACATGAAGGTGTTTGGTTCGATGTTTGGATTTGGTAAGAAGATCATCTACGTAATATTCCAATATGTGATGCATGATGTCATGGAAGATGTAAGTCATGGCTCGTTGGTATGTAGCACCAACATTTTTAAGGCCAAAAGGCATGACTTGATAATAGAAGGTCCCCTAAGGGGTGATGAAGGTAGTCTTGTGTTGATCTTCTGAGCTAGTAATATTTGATTGTAACCTAAGAAACCATCCATGAGCGATAGAATTTCATGGCCGGTGGTGAGATCAACTAGTTGGTCAATGCCTGGTAGGGGAAAGTCATCTTTGGGACAAGATAGGTTGAGGTCAAAGAAGTCCGTACAAATGCGAGTCCCCTTGTCGTCTTTGTGACAGGGACGATGTTAGAAATCCATTGGGGATAGTCAATGGGTAGGATGAAGGAAACTAAGAGAAGGTGATGAAGCTCTTCTTTGACCAGAAGGGCAATGAAAGGATGTATTTTCTCAAGATTTTTATGGGTTTTGCATCGAATGGTTAAGATATTGTGGACCACAATTTTTGGGTCAATACCATGTATATCAAAGATAGGACCAGGTAAAAGCATTGTTATGGACACAAGGAAAGAGGTATAAGATTCCTGTTTAGTAGCATCTAAAGATTGGCCTATCTTTAGAATGTTTGGGTCGTCCTGAGTGTTAATGTTGATTTCAATGGTTGATTCATTCAACATGGTTTACATCTCAAAAGGTAACGATCGGTGAATATAATAATCTTCCACACCAAGGTAGGTGAGAATGGACTCATCATCCTAAAATTGAATGACATTAATAGAAGGTGTATCATCATCAATCATGTTAGGATACATGAATGGGAGAGAAGAGGGATCCTCGCCATCACGTTGATAGGTCGGAGGTCATAGAGAAATTGTGTTTACAAAAAATAAAAGTTAGGAGGAATAGATTTAGGATCTATGGAATCAGGGCAAAGATGGTGACGTGGGTGAATGAGGCGGGGAAGGTTTTCTTCTTATCGAATGAGGTCGACGCGAGACTTCTTGGGAGGTGGTGTGTCAAAACAAATTCCACTACGGTTATTGTTTTTATGGGTGGTACATGAGATGACAATGTGTGGTGGCCCTATTTGTAAAATCCAAAGCCAAATCCTTTCCATGTGCACCGGTGAAGGAAAGTGTGAGCGAAGCGGTGGTTAGTGAGGGAGTGTAGGTCAGATGAAAATGGTTGTGTTTGGGATGGAGTTTCAGGTTTATAAGTAGCAATATCAAGTCCCCCATACGTTATATTAGTGCGTAGGTGGGGAGGGCCATAAGGAAAATCCTCACCTATGTGGTAGTCATAAGCAGGGTCATAACGCAGTTCCCATACTCTTACGAGTTAGGAACGTGTCGATATTATATAGCGGTAGTCCCCTAGAGTGAGGCATTAAAAACACCCTCTAAGGGATCAATGGTCGATATGTGGGTGGCGGGGATAGATGACTCGCTAGATGATGGGGAAATAGGTGAGCTAGTGGTAGAGGTTGTGGCAAAAGTAGGGATAATAGGGTTAGATGTGTGAGAGGTGGTGGCGATTGGTGGAGGGGCTTGTGGATGAAGGTGAAGTAGGGGTAATGACAAATTCCTTGACTAGGACAAGTACATCATTGGGCCAATACAACATGTTACAGGTCTTGAAAGGTGATGGGTCAGCTAGAATGGTGTAGTTATGCCCTTCATGTTCAAATTTTAGCAACAGTGTAAAGTCGAAGGACACAACCCACGACACGTATAAATGGTCGGCCAAGCAATAGATTATATTGGAACTCCCCTTCTAGGACATAGAATAGTTCTGGGATAGTGTGGGGACCCACGCAGACATGGAGAATGATGGTACCCATGGTAGAGGTCATGACATCATTAAAGGAGTGCAACATAACTAGGTTACCATGCATGCAATTGGTAGGTATGCGCATTTGGTTATATGCATGGGAAGAGATGATGTTAATACTATCACCACCATCGATCATAATGCATCGTATGTGTATATTATCAATATGGATGGAGATGAAAAGAGTGGGATTGAGGGCCTCGAACCGTAAGGGATCGATCTCTTCGTCGAAAAGGCCGAGGGCAGCTACTTGGCGAGTAGGTGGAGGTGTAGAGTAAGGTGAAAACTTAGTCGACAGGCTACATGATGAGGGGTGATGATGGAGGCTACGGGCATGGGGTCATTTGGTAAAACCTCGATATATTAAAGGATCTCCATAAGGGCTTGATGATGTGACTCGTAGGTTTGGATGAGGTCATATAAAGACATTTTGAGGAGGATTGGTGTAATTGTTTTAGCATTATGCGATGTGTGACCCCATTAGAAATAGGATATGTAGGACCTCAAATGGTGACTTTGTGTGTGGGTGCGAGATGGTATGTTGGGTACATGGTTGGTTGATGGATAGTTTCCTTTTCTTTGCCTTTTTCTTCGAGAACGAGTGGCAATGTTGATCATGTTAATTTTGATTTTCAGGGGTGAAAAAAGGGTTTTGGGGTTGAAGATACTTGGTTACTAGATTGTTAAAGGATGATGAGGTGTGGTGACAGTGAAGTTAGAGCATGGTCCTCATCGAGAAGGTGGTCATTGTTAAAATTGTGCTCAGGAGGAAAAAGTTGGATAAGGTCTTCAAGGCCTTACAATTTTCAACATCATGTCCTGGCACACGATGATAGGAACAAATATTGGTCTCATCAAACCCTTTTGGCTTGGGTTTGAGAGGATCGTAAGGTCGAAGTGGTGGTAATGTGATGATGGAAGTCTCTAAGATATTGGTTAAGATCTTAGCGTAAGACCCCACTAACGGATCACAATGGGAGGTGAGTGTGGGTTTGGGTATAGGTGTGGTTGATTATGGAGGAAGAGGCTTTACAAGAGGGGGAATGGGTCAGTCCACTAGTTTGGCATGTGGAGTGGTCTTAGGTCTTAGTGGCATCTGTTTGGGTATGGGCATGGTAGAAGATCGGTGATGGAATATTTGGTTGGTTTGACTACCTTATCGGAGGGTAGTGGATTCTTAGCTTTGGGTTGTACCCTCTTAGGTAAAGGTGACATGGGAGTATGAGATGTAGAGGGAAAAGAAGATGGTGGAAGAGGGTTGGCTACCCACTCAAGCAACCAAATCATGTGGAGGTGGTTGGTAGAGGTTGGGAAAAAGGTGTGAGTGGGAGGGAAGAGAGTGTCATGGGCAAAGTGAAGACGTTATGAAAGGTAGTGGTGGTATGGGTGGTAAGAAGGTCACAGGTGAAGGTGGGGATTTTTTGGATCACTTAGGTATATTAGATGGCCATGATGGGGAGGTGAGCTATCGCATTCTCGGTTTGCTTTGGTGGAAGAAGGTTGTTTGGATAGGGTTGAGGGATGAGGTCCTAGGATGGACAGAAGAGGTGAATGTGACAACAATGTGGTAGGTGAGGTTGGTGTATGAGGCCTGGAGGTTGGGTCTTCTTTTTAAGGGCCGGAATAATTTTTGTCTTCGTTTGGGAAGATGTGGCTAAATATAATTTGATGAGTGGTTGAGTAAGTTTCACTATCAAGATAACCCCTAAGGTAGTGATGGGTTTAGGTAAGGCGAGATGATATAATTGTGGGTAGGTGTTTGGGTATAGGTGTGTGTTGGGTTTTTGGTATAGGTGTGTGTTGGGTTATGGGAAATGACATGGAAAGTGTTCCAATAGTCATGGTTATGTTTGGTTTGGTCAATTGAAACACTTTCAGATAGATTTTGGAGGTGTTGGCGAGTGACAAAGTATTTGGGTTGAAGCATGAAGTAGAAGACGTCATCAAAGTAGGGCTCTATCAACATAGTCCAAGTGATCGGCCAAACATGAAAATGTTACTGATTTTGGCAGGGGGCAATGTGGATTGAGTAGCAATCCCATAAAATGTGTTTGAGAAACAGGGAAATGGCTAACTTTAGACTCTGTGGGTAAGAGAGCGGAAAGCATATCAGTAGGATCTTGGAGGTTTGATGGAGAATGGTCGTATAAAGGCAATGGTATTTCTATAGGATCCTCCATGGGTAAAGAAGAGGATGGGCTAGATGAGATGGACTCTCCTTGTTTAGGGAGTGGATAAGTGTCCCCTATGATTAGGAGAGGTGCTACTGATGACTGCTCGGTAATTTGAGGGGCCAAAGGAGGAGTGTTGATTATGGGCTCTTCTATGGGTGAAGGAGAAAATGAAGGGGTTCCTCTATGGGTGGAGGAGTAAATGAAATAGGTTCATGTGTAGTTAGGGGAGCTTGGGCTAAGATTTCATCTATGGAAGGAACATGGGGCAATTAGGAAGCAAATGGTATGTCCTCAAAAATGGCGTGGACCTCACAGATATTGCTATCATTGGTTGAAGTTTCACCGAAGATGGGGCATGATCACGGAATGGATTTTTTAATATATGTAGGTTTTGGTTAGCGAGTGCATTTGGGTTATCCAAGACTAGATCTCCATTGTATAACATTTCTTGGATGATATTCTTGAAGGTAATGCAGTTACCATCACTATGACATTTGACATGATGATAGTTACAAAATTCATGTTCTTTATACCACATGGGCATGGGGTGATCAGGGTTAAAACTAGTTTTTGGTTTTATTGGTGGAAGGGTAATGGCACCAGCCTTAATAATATTTTCCAAAATAGAAGAATAAGGTTCTCCTATTGGGGCGTGCTTTTGTTGTTCTCGTCGAACCGAAAAAGCTTAGATAAGAGATAGATTAGAAGAAGGTTTGGCTTGGTTTGATGGGTGAGAGGGTCCAAACTTGAGAACTATAGTTTTGGTAGATACTTTGGGTTTTGAATATTTGTTTTGGGGTTTTGAAGATGAAGAATCATCATTCGATTTAAACGTGGTATTCTTGTTACGTAGCTGAATTTTATTTTCTTCGATAACACAAATCTCCAATTTTCATGCCATGGTGAATGCCTCATCAAAGGTGCGGAAGGTCTACACTTGTAGGGTTGGTGAGATGTGTCTAGCACAAAACCATGTAAATAACTCTATGAGTTCAGTTTGAGGTAATTAAAATGTGAGCTGGTTAATTAGGTTGTGCCAATGAGTGACAAAGTCAGTGATAGACTCATCGTCATATTGTCGTGTGGAGTAAAGATCAGTCATGGTGACTTTCTTAACAATGTTGATTTAGAATTTGTCTAACAAGGCTTGTCCTACTTGATTAAACGAGTAGATGGAATGTCTCGTAGTCCATTGTACTACCCAAGGCAAGTCATGTCGAGACATCGGGAAGGTCCATAGGAATAAAGCGTCATCATGGGTAATCAGGTAACACCCATGCTTGAAAGATTGCAAATTTTGTCGCAAGTCTTCTTTACTATTGAAGCAGTTGAATTTTGGAATTTCCTAATGTACATGGTATGGAAAATAGGAATGGATGGATGAATGGACTCATTACGATTGCATCATAGGTGAGAATTGTGTGAGCTGGAAACCAATGCTTCTAGTGTCAACATCCTTTCCATCATTAATTTGATGAGGTCATTAGTAGGGTGTGATGGAAGGGAACCTCATGTGACGTAAGAGGGCTGATATTGAACTGTGATGTGGGTAACATCCCAATGTATGGTGATACCAAATAGGAAGGTTGAGAGTAGGGGACCGACATAAAGATAATATATAAAGAATGAATGTTAGAAAAGATAGGGGGTTGTTGATAATATGTATATGTAGGTGGGGCAATGCATTGACTCTAGTAGCGATAGAGGCGAGACGTGGGATGGAGAGGAAAACATTATAGAATGGGGTAGGGATCACCGACATGAAATTTGGTTGTGTTGCAACTGGTATATGTGAGGTGATGGGCGTGGATGGGGTTATGGTCTAGGTGGTCAATGAAGGAACGATAGATACTACATGTGCAATCGATGATGTCTTAGATGTAGTGGTCATAGCAGGTGTGGGGCCTAACTTTGAAACCACTGGGGTAAAGCAGTGAAGGTAACACCACATTAGTAGGGGCTAATGCAAAAGTGGGGATAAGGGTAGGAGAGATGGATACGTGCATTCCATATATCAATTGACCTAAGGAATCCCAGGTGGAAGAGTGGGAAAGGTAGAATTGTAAGGCTATGGGATTCTGATCGAGGAGTCATGCAAACTCCTCATCACCTATGGCAATGGTGGTAGGCAGGGTTGGATCCATGGGTGACAGGACAGAGCATGATGAAGGACTTGGTGGGAGTGGTTGACGACTAGCATGGAATATAAGAGTGTTAGCTTGGTTGTGAGTCAACACCATGTGAATGAATGTATATCAGGTGATGTTGTATCCTGCAGATAACACAGAAAGCAATAGGAATGAGAAAAATAGGTGTTTATAGGTGGATTTGGGTAATGTATTAGTTGAGAATCAAAGACAGGGTAACCGACGCCGATTAAGTATGACCAATGACATTTTAGGGGTAACCAAGGTTCAGATTCTTGTGAGAAAAGAACAATTTTACCAAATGAGGCAAAAATTGATGAATGTCGATAGGTAAGCTATATGATGACCATTTATCGTAATACAAAGACTCGTGAGAAACTCTAAACAATAAATAATATGAAATAGGTGTCCTTTGGGAAAGTTAACCAAAAGGATAGAGAACCGATGGTAGTTAGGTAAAACCAATGACGGTGAGGAGTAAACCAATGTCGTTGGATAAACCAATGTCGATTACTATGAAAATTTGAGGAATCGGTTGGGCATGACTTCCAGTATATAGGTTGCCCTTATTTAATGTGAGCTAAATACAACATACAAGGATGAAATGTAACTAATTTTAAACCCAAATCAAAAAATTACGTTCGATGAAGCAAATGATGAATAGGTAGGAATGTGCTCTTTCACTACTTATGTGAATGCAAGAAAGAAGAAATGGTTCATTTTAAGCACCAAAAATAGATGTTGTTTTAGACAATTAGAAGAAGAGAGTATTACTATGGAAAGAGATTTAGTGTGAATACATTTAGAAAGTAAAAAAACACACCATCTTTACCTAGGAATGAAGAAAATGCAAGGAACCCCGGATGGGTCCCACCGGCATGCCAAAATGTTTCACCATTTTCTTTACGTTATTGAGACGAAACAGATAAGGGTAAGGGCCAAGGAGGAATACCTGTTGTGTTGGTTTGGAGGTTGATGCGTGTATTCTGACTTCTCGATCCGATGCTGACTATGAGAGCTTCCTTTTGGCTGGGAGGAACTACTGAAATAGAAAATAAGACCACCAAAGAAGAGTTAAATAATATATGATAGTGGACTGGCTAGTGTGTGCTAGATTCAGAAGTGTGATACTTCCTAGATGGTTATCAATCCACTATTTTATAAAACAAATATGCAATAACTGAAATGTGTACATAAATGAATATAGTGCTAGTATCTTGATTTGGGTACCTCATATCACTATCAACATCGATCTAATTAAATACTAAAACTATGTGGGTCAAGGTCTTCGGTCGGGTTGCAGGTTGGTCAAGTGGTCTCAAGTCACAGCATAAGGTCTTAGCAGGTTGGGTGAGGTGTTTGTGTTGTTTTGGTAGGTGGGTGGTTGTTGGTTTACATAGTGTTGGCAGACACAGAGACTAGTGTCGGTTGAGGTATGACCAATCATGGTTAGGAAAACTAATGATGGTTATGGGTAACTAACGTCAGTAGAGGTGGGATGATAAGATTCACTAAGATTTGCTAATGGGGTTTGAGCTGAGGTTAGGAAAATATAATAGAGGGAATAACAAGGTATGTGGGGATATTAGGAACACTCATAAATGTGCATAGGTTAGGTATAGGTGGTTTTATGGTGTGTGTGGAGGAATGGTTGGGTTTACAGGGCAAGTAAATGATAGGAAAAAGGGGGATGCAAGTAGGAAATCGAGAACAAAATATAAGAACCTAACAGACTTAAGTGGAAATAGATGATGCTGGTAAAATTGTACTTAATGTTGTTGTAGGTCCAATGGCTATGTGGTGGTGGTGATTGTTTGGTGGGATGGAGCTTGCTGTAGTAGTGATGTTTCCTGGAATGTCACCGTGAGTGCAACACTTATGGATTTGTCCTAGTGCTTTGAAGCTATGGATGTCTCAGTAGGTATGAAAAGGCTCTGGTTCTTCTTGCATCCAGTTCTCTCCTCGTCTCCTTGATCTTAGAATGTGCCAACCCAAAAACAAGGTTGTTAAGGTGAATAAATCGTAACCGACGACGCTTCTTAGTTGGTCGCGTAGGTTAAGGCAAGATTCCCTAGGTTTTATGAAAAATGGTAGATCTTGCATCATTTGGGTCGGGTTTGTTCCTTTATCTGCGAGATCGAATGGACATTACCTTTTTATGAGTGGGAAGGTGGTTAGAGGAATAATAGGCCTTGATTTTTAGGTTTAGACCAAGTCTTATTCATTTATGGAAACATGCTATGAATAGGTCTATGGTGAGGTGTCTAGGTGAGGTGTCCATTCATTTAATTAAAGTAATTAAATTAATAATGGGGTGAGGATGGGTATTAATATAATTATAAATAATTAAATTAATGTTAATGTATGGTATAAGGGTCATGGTTAGGTGAATGTGTTTAATTAGGTTCTTCAACAGTGACCAAGGGGAGTGTGACCCAATTTTTGTGTCTACATCTACATTTTCCCCACTTTATGTTGTTGAGTGAATACTTGATAACATAAAGTAGATAAGAGATGTGTACCTGATAACCATGTAGATTGATGGTGAAAGCATGCCGAGGAGACAAGAAAAAGCATGGAGTGATAAAAATGAAGCATGGAAGTTAAAGAAGAGGAAGTGACCCTAGGGGTGAAGTGTATGTGTTGTTTCACATTGTACCGCTTCTTGTTTTTTTGCTTGATGTGTTCGCTGATGTGACAAATGCTTCTTATAAGGACAATCCTGTAAAAAGAAGAGAAAAAGAGTAGTCAAAGTAATGTGTTAATAAAACTTTGTAAAAAGTATGTAGAAATGAAAAAAAGTAGTAAAAGTAACATGTGCACCTGATCTGTGATAATTGAAAAGTATAGAAAGTGTCCTAAATATGTTGCAAAAGAGTGATTTTGTTTTGGCAATCTCACACCAAGAACAAGGTTTTTTTGGTGAACTCATGCCAAGTATGAGTTTTTGGTGATCTCATGCCAAGTGTGATTTTTTTGGGTGATCTCACACCATGACAGAAGAATGTTAGGGAGAAAGTTATAGTGTTATTCTCCATCCTTGACTACTTCCCGAAATTTATACACCACTGCATATGGTGTGATCTATGTTGTTCCAGCTTCAATCCAGCTCAATCCATGTAGAAAAATAAGAAAAGGAGATAAAATGCATTCATATTTTGGAGGATTGTGCATGTACTCGCGCAAACTACTCAGTGAAATGTTGAAGACTTCCAATCTAAGAAAGTATTTGTAACTACCCCCTAGTCATAGGCACCCATGAAAGGTCAAGAATTCCCAGCCAATCATTTCTATATTTGGGCATTGGTGTATGTGCTAAAATGAGGACCCAAGTCAGAATCTAGGTCGTTCTTAAAACTAAAGTTTGTTTTGAATTTATACTTGAACTTTGTGATGTTGTGTGGGGTGAATGATTCAACTAATGTATGCCCCCATCTTTTGGGGTGAATGCAATGTTTCTAGGAGGATGTGGTCCAAAAGAGAGGGCTGGAAGTTGATCTAAAACTGATACCCTATAGGGGATGTGCATGGTAGAGACCAAAGCACATGCAAACAAAGTGGCTAGGAAATATGTGTTATTACAATCAATAAAAATACACATATAGAAGACAATGTAGACCATGAAAGGTGGGTTACAAATATGGGACATCGCTCATAATGTCATAAGACAATCATGTCTGAAGTGGTCAAAAGAATACAAGAAATTAACAAGCAATACATAGGAAAAACCCCGCAAACAATGGCATACAATGACAAACAATGGAAAACAATAACAAGAAAAGTATCGATGACCATGGTGGAAAATAGTTCCTACAAAAAAATTTGCACATAAAGCATGTATTATCATGTTAGAAAGATAAAATTTATTTCAATACATGTATATATCGAGAGTGTAGTTGGCTAGTAAAGATAGGAAGTAGTAGAAAATTAAATAATAGCACTTGTAGTTTCTACAAAAGTATATTCCCCTAGGATCCTCAGTAGGGGACTGGTAAGAGGTATAGTGTCAAACATCCATGCTACATGTAATAATATTTATGAAGGTTGTATTCACAATTGAAGACCAATTGAATGCACATGTGTATATAGAAAAGATAATTACATGCATTATATATGTCTAGCATGTGTAACAAAGTGTGTATGTAACTAGAAAAAGAAAGCAAGAGTGTGTTCAACCAACATATGCAATATGTTGTGAGTGTGAATGTTATGGAATGAAAAGTGAATGTGATAGGAGCATCATGCCCCCGTGTGAATGTGGATGAGTATGAGATGAGGTTCATTTATAAAAGACCCCTCGTAAGTCAATAATGAACCATAGAACAAAAGTGCATCATCGGAAATGGTTTAAATTGTGTGCTAGAAATATATGATCAATGAAGAATAGAACGTAGAGTTTAAAGAGTGTGGAAGAGGTGAGGTTCATTTCATATTAATACCCTTAGCAGTTGAGTATGAACCATGGAACTAGAGTGCATCATAGGGTAGTGAATGTGGTTCATGTGTAATATCATTTAATATGCATAACATTAAGTGGGTTCTTAAGTGGCTTACCCAAGAGAGTGGCAAGAAGATAGATACCACCCCCAAGCTTTTTGGTGATGACATAAGGACCAAGCCAATTAGGTTTGAATTTTCCCTTGAGGGGAACTTCGGCGTTCATATTTTTCTGATTTTCTTTTAACATGAGATCACCTACATTGAGCTCATGAGGATGAGTTTTGTAATTGTATGTTTGTTTCATGCAAGATTAATATGCTCAAAGATGTTCAATATCTTGTACACAGTGAGAGTAAATCATTTCAAGCTCATGTAAGTGGTTTTCGCAATATTCATTATCTTTGAGTATGCCTTTGAGTGATACCCGTAATGATAGTATTTCAAGTTCCAGTGGTATGATGGTCTCAATACCATAAACTAGAAGGAAAGGTGTGGCATTGGTGGGCATATACACACTAGTGCAATAAGCCCAAATAGCATATAGGAGTTTATTATGCCAATCGTCACTGCTAGTGTCAACATTCTTGCGTAAGATTTTAATAATGGTTTTATTGATGGCATCTCGCTTGTTCATTTCCCTGTGGGTAATAAGGAGAAGAGAATGATTATTTAATTTTTAATTTTGTGTAGAAATTTTTAACATTCTTGCTTTTGAAAGAATACTCATTTTCAGTGATAATAGAAGAGGGAATTCCAAAGCACATAATGATGTGGTTAGTAATTGAGTGACATATATCGAGTACAGTAGTAGTTCATAATGGTGTTGCTTAGACCCATTTAGTAAAATATTTTGTGGCACTAATAATATATGTGTGGCCATGATCTTAATCAGGATTTATCATGCCAATAAGTTTGAAACCCTATAAAGAGAATGGCCATGATGGATCAATCGACAGGTGCATGGTGTAGATTGCCATGTTTTTGGCATTTATCGCAGGACTTAGTGTATTTTAGGTAGTATTTCTCCATGATATGCCAATAGTATCCCTAACATAAGAGCTTTTGTGACATATCCTTGCCGAGAAATGGCCACCGCATAGATTATCATGTACCGAGAGATAGTGGTGGGGATGTACACAAGTCCTAGACATCATAAAGAAATGGACATCAAATAATTATTTAAATAACTCCGCACCTATGATGACATAATGTATGGCTTCACATCATAAGCCAAAACATTCATGAGGTTGGAGACCATCAAGAATGGTTTGTTGATAAAGAAAGTTGTAAATTGGAGTGAACCATTTGGGATGGTCATTAATGCATGTGACTACACAAGCTTCAAGAGGTGAAGTAGCAGTGGAAGGTTTTTGCAAGTATCGATGATGAACTTGGATTTCTCATCAGTGATATCTTGAGGGATAAGTGATGCCACACTAGCCATAACATATGCATGATGATTGTATTTAGAGGGGATGGCGATAAGAGAGTAAGACTTAAATGTAGCTCGAGATCCTTGACAAGAGTATTATATGCTATGAGATATTCCTATTTTGTTTGATATGTGTCATTATAATTATTAATAATGAGTTGTGAATCATCGTGTATGTGTATATTTTGAAAAAGTATCTTCTAAGTGGTGGTGAAGCTGAGAATGAGGGATTCATACTCAGTGATGTTATTGGTGCATAAAAACCCTAAGTGATATGCAAAGGGGAGATGATGACCATATGGAGTAATGAAGACTATCTCGGCCCCGACACCGAGTGGTAATGAGACCCATCAAAATACATGGTCCAAGTGTCAGTATGAATGGCATAAGCACTAAAATCATAAACATGTGATGCATGTAAAAAGGTGCTTCAGCTAGTTGATTAGTGATAACTTGTCCTTTGATTACTTTTCGTGGATTGAATTTGAAGTAAAACTCTATAAGTAGCATGACCCATCATGTCAAACATCCCAAGGGATGTGTGTGGAACAAGAGGTATAGTAGTAGATCTACTTTGTTAATGATATGAACTTCATTGTTAAGAAGGTAGTGGTATAACTTATCCGCTACAAAGACGAGACCTATGTATAGTTTCTCAATATAACTATAGTTACATTCATAAGAGAAAATTTTGGCTAATGTAATAGATAGATCTCTCACATTGAGAATCATCGTGTTGTACTAGAAGGCCCCTTAAAGCATGGAATGTATTAGAGATGTATAGAAAGAAATGTTGTTTAGTCGTGGGAGTTACTAGGATAAGAGGATTTAAGAGACATCCTTTAATAGCACCAAATTTTTTTTGAGGATGATTGTCCCAGAAAAATTAGTATCCTTTTTTATTAAATGTGTGAATGATTGAGTTTTGTTTGTTATGTTGGGGAGCCTATTTTCATGTGTGGAAGTGTTGAAGACTATACACTAAAAGTACTAAACTCTCCATAGTTTTATCTCTGAAGTTCGGGCAAGGCTGGGCCTTGTGTGGGAGTATGGGGACGGAAGTCCCCGCTTAGAAGGGCTTGGGGCACTGCCCCAAGAAAACATTAGCCTCAAAATGTACCCGATACCTCGGGAGATGTGTTCTTCTCATATGGGCAGAATTTTTTACCCATTGGTTTATGGGGTGGTTTTGGCCCATGGTTTTGGTACCCTCGGTATTGTAATATTACTTATGTAGTTACCTATTGGTGTATATGGTAGGGAATTGTACATTGTGGATGTGTGTGAGTTTGAGTGTGAATTTAGGATATTTTTTTAAAATAGCTCCAAACTAATCTGGGTATTGTATTAGGAGAGAGGTGGGTTGTAATAAAATCTAAGTAAGTGATTCTTAGTGGACATAGCCAAAATTGGGTAAACCACATTAAATATTGTCTATGTGTTGTGTTCTTTTAATTTATGCACCTTTATTTTCATATATGTGATATTATTCTACATATTAGTTTCTACTATTAAGACTCTACATGGGATTTTTCTACATATTTTATCCCTTATTTCCTAACATTATCAGCGAATTGTGCAATAAAATGACGGATGGCTCTATTTTACCTTGCAGTGAGCGTAACTAGTACAAATTATGGGGTGGGGGAATTCCAATTATGGCAAGGATTTTATTTGGATCTATTTCAATGCCATGTTGAGAAATGATGTGCCCAATGAGCTTACTAGTTTTAACTCGAAAACACACTTCTTTGGATTTAGGCATACTTTAAATTGTCGTAAACGTTCAAAGAGTGTGCAAATATCTTGAGCATGTGTAGAATGACATTGTGATTTGGAAAGTATATCATCAACATAATCTTCAAGGATCTTATGAATATAGTCGTGGAAGATATGCATCATTTCTCGTGGTAAGTGGCCCCGACATTTTTAAGGCCGAAGGGCATGACAGTGTAACAAAATCTCCTCATGGAGTAGTAAAATAATTTTTTTATTGATCTATTGGATTAATTTTTATTTGATTATAACTAGCAAACCCATCCATGAAAGAAAGGATATCGTATCTAGCAATAAAATCAACGATGGCGTCAATGTCTAGTAATGGGAAACTATCCCCGGACATGATTTATTGAGATCCTGAAAATATGTACAATAAATGACCCTACCATATGGCTTCATAAAAAGCACAATATTATACACCCACTTGGGATAATCCACAATGCGAATGAAGCCTATATCTAGTAGGCATTGAATTTATTCCTTGACTAGTAGTGTTATCTTTGAATGCATTTTGCAGATTTTTTACCTTGATGTGTTTTGCCCAGGATGAAGGATGATATTGTGCATGGCTACGTATGGGTTGATAACAGAAATTTCATTATAGTCCCATGTAAATATATCAGAGAACTCATGGATTATAGAAGAGAGTCATCAATGGAAAAAGTGTCCAAAGTATCCCAAGTAGCATAAGTAGAGTCATTGATGAGTTCCAGATATACTAGAGGAAGTGAAGAAGTATGCATAACAATATAAGTCTCCAAAGAAGATGTAGAGGGAAGATGGTATCCCAAGCCAAGCTTGTTATATTGAGTGGGGATAACCCATGGTTTTGTGACTCCTTGACCATGCGGGCCTAAACCATAACGAAGCAAATACTTATAACCAAGACCATATTTGGAGAAATTTTGACTAGATGTAGAAGAGCTAGGGGTGTCTATGGAATGCTCAATAGAATTAAAATATGTGAAAGGTGATGGATCTATTGAAAATCATAGACAACTCCTTGATAAAGGAATTTAAGTCATGTATGAAGAGTGGAAGGAACGCATGCATGGCATGGATCCAAGGCCACCCAAGAAGAATATTATAATTAAGGTTTTTGGGAATTACATGGCATGGAATAGGTAGTGTACACGACCGACAGTAATGGGGAGGGTGATAATATCTAAGACATGCTTGGGGATATTGTCAAATCCATGAATAGAGACATATAATGGAGCTAAAGAAGCTTCAGAGAGGCCAAGTTTATGGAGAAATACAATATTACAAATATTAAGCCCCAATCCATTATCAACTAAGGCACGTTTAACCCCAAAATTATTGATACAAACTTGAATATAAAAGGGGAATCATGCTCGAACATGGATGGAGAAGCATATCTAATGTGAAAGTAATGTGATATTCATTTAGAGACAAAGCTGAAGTAAATTTATGATACACATACTCGGGTGAAGTATGAGGATGAATATAAGTATTAGCTAGATAAGATCTGAAATTATTGACACAATCAAGATGATCCCACAAAAATTCATGAATAGAGACATCCATGATGAAGGGATCCTAGGAAAATGAGAGAAATGAGAATATGAGGATCTAAGAGTGTTAGAATGAGATGGGCTCACTAAATGATTTAACAAATATTGGAAATTTGTAAAACCCTATATATTTTAGAGTCACATGTAATAAATAAAATGCTAAAGAACATATCTGACACAAGTAATAAGCTAAATGAAATTGAAACCCTAAGTGCAAGAGAATGGGATAAGAACTTAGCTGATTTTGGAATTAATCCTAAAGTGTGTTGGACTAGAGAACTGATGAACATGAGGAGGATACTATCATAGTTGTGCCTAGTAAATTTTGGAATGTCCGGATCTGTTGGGACTAGGGAACCTTAACTAGAGTGAGGGAACCTAGGCACTAGAGAACTCTCTTAGGCACTGTGACTCGCACAAGAGCTCAAGATCTGGTTTTTTCTATGTTGTAAGATATTTGCTACTCTTCACTTGTGTGTTGTTGGTTGATCATAGAATTTTCATGTAACTCGCAAAAAGAGAAAGGACCCGCACAACCTCAAAGCACATCAAATCCTAAAAATAGAAAGATGCAAATGGGGAGTTAGATTGACCCTAGAAGTCACCCAATAGAGTGAACTTATGACCAAGTGTTGCATTGTATTTCAGAATCCATGTAGTTCTCATGTGTGTGTGTATAAATCATTCCCTAGGAAGCTCTTGTGCAAGATGTACTTGATAGTGAGCAATAGCTAGATGTACTAATGTAGATAGATGTGTGGATGGAAAAATAAACTTCCCTCCTATGCATGTATGTAGAAAATGTAGTCCCTTTCCCTTAAATAAATCTAGATGGATGTTTTAATGCTCTTAGAATTCCTTTGGATGCAAACTTAGGTGGTGATAATCGATTCTTAGAGCTTGGTCCCTTATTATGGTCACATAGGTTTATATTTATATGATTCCCTTGTTTTAATTTCAAAATTAACAACTAAAAGGCTGACCCATAAGAAAATAAGATTCCCAAAAGATAAAATATGCCTAAAAGGGCGAAGTAGAATAAAGAGAGGTCAGGGGTGCCTAGAAGGATAAAAGCACCTAGACATTGGCATCCTACCTGGGTATTGGTGTCCAAATTCATAAAAGATAAAACAATAAAGTATCTATTGGGTTATAGGGTGTAAGAGGCCAGAAACAAGACATAAAACCTAGAAAAAAGTCCAAAGATAGTTGTCAATTGCTAATTTTCTCGATTCTAATCATATGAATAGTATTATTTGATTAGGACCTAGTAATGTACCCAAAGTGCATGATTTAGTGTCTACACATACCAAAAGATGTGAAAATATCAATCCAAGTCTAGTTCTCCCAAGTATGACTCCATTCCCATGATAGGTATTTATCCTTATTTCATCGATATATAGGATGAATCCACTTTTTATCGCAAGTCTCATATTATCCCTACATACAATCCATCCATACGTCATGTGGTTACCAAATATTATAACCTTTTCCCTGATGTTGTATTCTTAACTCCCATAAAGGCCGCTAATTTTCATGATTTTGATCATGAGTTTATTACTACTAATGAGATGTGTTGAGGACCTAGTCAATTTTTCGATGAAGAATGCCTTGTTAATGATGATGATATTTCTCTCAAGCTTAGTGATGTTGTAAATTCTATCCTCTATGTCCCTAACCCTCCTCCTCCTCCTCCTTCTCCTCCCCTCACATATGCATAAATCCTTGGGACTAATCATGTTGAGGTTGATCTTCCTATTTCATATCCTTATCCTCCACCTTCTACTTTTCCATTGACCATTGTTCCTAAAGAGACTTATCTTTCTTATTCTCTTGTATGCATGACTCCTCTTGATTATGCTTCTATTTTTTATCTTCCTATTGCTACTTATAATGTGTTACAATCTGATTTTAGTCATGATACATGTATTCCTACTCTTGATGTTTCTAAAGATAATGTACAAAATAATGATGATGTTAAGGAAAATTTACATATTGCTTGTCCTCCTCTTTTGGTTGAGTTTTTGATAAATATGTGCAAACCTCCATTCCTATTGAAGATCCTTCCATCCTTACTACTAGTTACCTCTTGTTGATCCTAAAGTTGACTTCCAACCTAATAGTGTCCCTATGGCTACTTATAATGGAAAACTTTAGCCCTCAAGGATCCCCTCAATGTGTATACAATTCCTCCCCGATACTTTCTTTCTCTTATGCATGTTTTTGGTGATTTGTAAAATAAGCTTCATACTCTTACTCTTGAAAGTAGGGCCTACTATGTTATTATTGATAATAATTCCCTTCATGGAAATCCCATTCCTAAGAATATTTACAATTCATCCTTTCCTAAGGGTTTTACTATGCCTACTTTTTCACTTTTTGATGGGATGGGTAATCCTTATTTACATCTTAAGGATTTTAGATTAGCTATGGATTCATTCTCTAATGATAGATTGTTACTCAAAGATTTTCCTAGTAGTCTTACTTGATATTGCTTCTCAATGGTTTCATCATTTTCCTAGTGGATCTATTAGTACTTATATTGATATGAAAAAGGATTTTCTTAGACACTTTATTTCTAATAATGGTCCTAAAGTTACATTTGAGTGTTTACCTTCTTTGCATCAAGGAAAGAATGAACCAATTCAAGATTATATTTTACATTTCAAGTCTTGTATGCATCATTTACTTTTTCAGCCTATTGATCTAGAAATGTAATATATCTTTTGTCATGGCTTAATTCGTCCTTTGAAAGAAATGTAGAAAATAAATTTTGCACTCTCATGCCTTTGTATTACATACACCCCTCACTCTCGCCTAGCACTCCCCCTTCCCACCTTATTTTAAAACAATATCATATTTCCTCTTAATCATCATATTCCCTTTTTAATCATTGTTATCCTATCTATTTACCATTATTATTATTATCCCCATTTTAATCCCCCTTAATTATATTATTTTCCTAATTCTTACATCTATCATTTATCCCTTAATTATTCTAATCTCATAAATCCCCCCATTTAATAATCCTCATGGGATACCCATCCCCTCTCATCATTACCCTTCATTAATCCTTTCCTAGGATTCCCCCCACTCATTCCACCCCTTTCTAAGATTCCTTACGCTTCCCTCCACCCATTAAAAACCCTTTCACACGTGTAGGGCTAAAAATAACCTGCTAGCCATTCAAAATATAATATCGCCACCCCATTATTACTTTAATGCTTCTTCATAGATCGTCTATGTCGCTTTGGTGATCGAATTGGGTCGTCGTCGACCCTTCCCTAGCTTATTTAATCACCCCTACCCCTCTTCTCAAATGGATAGAAAATCTTGAATCTCTTGTGTGCTTTACAATTATTACTTCCTGCATTATTCTTGAAGTTCTTATTATTAGTTGAGCCACCTTGTCCATCCTTTGCATTATTGGAGCTTGGAGTTTAGAGAGTGTTGTGGATATTTTTTCTATGCATATCGTTGTTTTTTCTTACATGTTCTTATAGGTATTTTTGACCTCCTCGCTTCATCCTCCAATAACATTCACCATTTTTATATCCACCCATCCACGCCATATCTTTTGTTGAGATTATATCCCTAGTCTAGTCTCTCGTAGACTAGGTCTAGTCACCGTTGACCCCTACTCTCCATCTACTAGATCCATTTTACCTTGCACCCCTCTACATTTCATTCACTTTTTCTTGCACCCCGTATGCTCCTCTACATATTGGTAATCTTATCTATAGCTTTATCACTTATCCTTAGCATATATGAACCAATACTTACCCTTCTTCGCATATCTCTTACATACCCTACGGAGTCGTTGTCGATTGTGCTTATCCACTTTAGGTCATCATTGACCCGCACTATATCTATTCCAAATCCACTATTTCCTAGATCCATTTCCCTCTTATGTATTTTTGTACCCATCTCTCGTGGTTCTCGCATAAGCTTCTCAACTCTTCTCCTACATAATTTCAGTTCATCTTTATTATGGTCATTGTCAACTAGCCTATCTTTTGTCGGTCATCATCAACCCTCTCTCGGCTTGAATTCTACTTTTTATATTTTGAGCATTTGTTATCATTTTGGCTTATCCTAGATTATTAGGCATATTTCATATTCTTTAATATGCATACTTCCATTCCATTATTGATCATCCACTTTTATTATCAAAATGTGGGCTGACATCCTTTCTAGGAAGCTTTCACTTCTGAACCGACTTTGTCGGCATCCTACCCTATCCAACACTAATATTTTTTCATGTTTAGTCTTCATTGTTGTGCAGGTTATCGATTAATAGTAAGGAAGATATATTTTTTTGCACCCGTACCATTCCATCACTATTTGCATTAGGAGGTTCCCTAAACCCTCCCATATTTTGAGATTTATGTATTTCTTGTTTGGTTTTCACTAATCTGAAATAGGAAGTGTGAAAATCTTATCAAAAATTTTGGCACATCCGTGATACTTGAACCCTTCTATGGTGAGGTCTATTTATTTTTCATTTCTATCATTTCATACTTTCTTCCATATCCCTTTTCTACTAACCTTACAGGTAAGAGTTTAGTTTTTCTTGCTCGTGTGTATAGTTTGGGTTTCTTATACTTGGTTTTTCTCGTTACTCATCATGAAGATCAGATAAAAAGGAAAAGTGACACTAGGTATTCCTATTTTTTATCCCCATTCCTTCCTTTTCTTTATCACATCACATACTCTGGTTTTTTATCCTCATCAAATTTCCACACTTCATTTTCAGTTTTAAAAAGAACACCCTCATTATTTTCTTTCCCACATAGTATAACTAGGGGTAATATTTTTTCATTCACTCCTTTCCACACACATCCAAAGAGAAATTAGTAATTGACATTCAAAAAATTCCTCCAAGGTGGAACTATTGGGATTTCATCACCCTATAGGAAATTCCCAGTAGTGTTTTGGCTGCGTTATAAATTTTATCACACAATCGTGCATCACGTATCTTTTGGTATATTGAGGATTCCAAAGCCACTATGTCTTGAAACTAGCCTTAGATTAGAAATTTCATAAGTTCCCCGTTGATCCTTTTTATTTTATTTTTGCACACCCTTCTAATAATCATGATGATAAAAACATTTTCTTAATTTGTTTGTTAATAAACTTATGTTTATGTACTTCATGTATATTATCAATTGTTATCAAATAATTGAGTAACCTACCTCATCTGAGGATGTATCCTCTCCGAAGGATCCATCCCAACATACCATCATATCTACTATAGTTTCCTCTACACCCATGGTTACTACGCCTTTAGTTTCCCAATTTATCATTTCTATGGTCTCTCTGAATGAATCCCATGTCATCCAAAATATCTCCCATCCTTAAACTGGTTATTTTATCCATCATTGGTTCATTCCTTTAGACAAACTATGCCCATGTCTAGTTCTTCCCTTCATGGTTATCTTTCTTGGAGGTCCATCCATCTACCCATCTCTACATCCCAAAACCATGCAAATGTTGCTATCTCGCAACCTCATCCTTCAACATCTCCTCAAACTCAACAACCTCCTTCCCAAGGTGTTTTTCAAAACATATCTATCCATCACCCTATCCAATCATCTCAACCCCCTCACACACATGTCCTAATGAAAACATTCCAAACCCAATCTAATATCCCTTTTTTCAACAACCATCACCTTCAAACCACCTTTATATTCCTCCTCAACAACCCATCTCATAGTTTATTCAATCTCAACCTATCACTCATCCTCTTCCTTATCAACCACCTCCTCAGGTTTCTACATATCCTTTCGAGTCCTAGCCTCAATCTAACCCATCCACTTCCTACATTCAACAACCTCATCCTTCAACATTTCTTCCACCTAGTTCTAATGATCCCCTATAAACATTGTTGAGTAGGTTGTCTATCTTAGAAGCTACTACCACAAGTCCTAAAAGCTCATTTACCTATGAAAAAAATTTAATGAGCCCATCCATCTTTCTTTCCCCATAAAACCTTATCCTTCCCATTGGGAACTTCCTAAGTTTTCTAAATTCAGTAGTAAGGAGGACCCTCAACAACACCTCCTAATGTTAGACACGTATGTTATCCCATAGCATATGATCAGATCTCATGCTTATAATCTTCCCCATGGCATCCTCCAACACCCCTCTTCTCCTTCTCCTTCACACAAATTTCCCCACTCTTTCTAGAACATTTCTCCATCAAAATTGCTCATAAAATCACCATCACTAATTATATGCCATTAAATAGTTTGAGGAAGAATCCATCTCATATTTTTTCACAAGGTGGCATGGTACCATCAATAAATTGTTATTTTCACTTCCTCAAATCAAGCTTATTGAGCTCTTTTATTGATCTTGCACTAAGTACATTTCTTCCACTCTCCAAATCCAATCCTTCCAAAGTTTTGAAGAATCCTTTACCATGGCTCATAAATTAGAACTTTGTACCCTTGAGAAAGGCCACATTAAACTCTAATCAAATAAACCTAAAATTGATTTCACCAAATCATTATCCCCTCCTAGCGACAAATATAAAAGTGTGGTAATTTTTGTTATCATCATAATATTTTGTTGAGTTCCCAAATATAACTCCTCTTCCCCTTCTAATTACACTCCCTTGGGGGATTCCAACAGTTCTATCTTTGATAACTTCATGGCTGCATGCCTCGTCCAACTCCCTCCCATCCACCCTATTGATAATTCATGTCCCAAACCCACATGGTTTTATGAGGATGCTTATTGCAAACATCACTAGGTCTGAGGTCATGACATTAAAAAGTGTCATACCTTCAAGGACCTTGTTCAATGCCTTATTGACTAGGGATACCTCCACATAGAAAATCTTAACACTCACCTCAACTAAAATTTGGATGTCTTTAGACATCCCTTTCCTAACCATGCACCAAAAAAACATGTTGATCCTACACCATCTCAAGCACCCCATGCTCCTATGATTAATACTCTCGCTTAGGATGTGGTGTTTCCATCCACATATGTTACCCCCTCTACTCTACCTTCATCTATTAAACCCACATTCACTTCAACATCCACTCTTGCCTCCCCTCCATCTAGCCCATACACATTTGTACCTTCCTCTATTTCTTTATCCATGTCTTTTATACTAACATACACATATATTATATCCACTTCACTTATCCCCATTCTTCTTACATCTATCTTACCCATGCCCATTACCTCATCCATTAATTCATCCACACCTACCCCAATACACATCTCTACACTTATCTCAATAACTACATCTCCTCATATACCCTTATCTACATCAAATACAGCCCTATCAACCCCATCCTCTTCCACACTCGCTCCTTCATCTATCCCACCATCCACATCCATATCTATACCTATTTCTAGATTTCCTTCCTTATCCACATCTACCATCAGTCTACCTCTACATCACCATTTAAATATGTATCTGCATCTATACCACCCCTTACAACCTTTATCAAGCGAAAGCATCCCTTGATCCACCCGTGACTCAAGTTCCCATCTCATATATAGTACAAATAAATGTACCAACCCCTACATCAATACCTCCCAAATCCACACACCAAGCAACCACTTTTGACCTCACAATCAGTTGTATCATCTAGAAGCCACTTCCATCTAACATCCTTCAATCTAAAAAATATACTCCTACAAAATCTAAAAACCTTAGAACTCCTATCCGTCAAAATCACTAGATCCATACGCATAAGAAATTGGATCTGCCCCTCCCTAAGATTCATCAATCCCAACAACTTGTCATCCGAACATCTATTTTATGGTAGCCCTTCACTTTTAGGGCCCGGCCCTTTATCTAAAACACCTACAAGTCAATAAAGATCCATTTTCACCACTCATCCCTCTAAATTTATATCCAGATCATATATCCCTTCTTCGTACAAACCATCTACCCTTTCTTCATCAAAATCACCCATTTTTCCTTCTTCTAAACCACCGCCTATACCATCATCCACCTCTTCACCCGAGTCTCAATCAAAATCATCCACACCACCTATCCCTACATCTAAATTAGTATCCAAATCCTCCATCAAACCTCGTAATAAAAAGCCCCTCCTATTGCCTTATCTCGCTACATCCAACTAATCCATCATCCATCATCCCCTTCTTCAAATACCCATGTTAGATCATATACCGACATCCTTCAACATTTGATCCAAACATCCGCAATTACTCTACCTCCATCAAACAATTTGACCCACATAGGAAGAATCCCACAAGGTTTGATCCTAACATCATTTGTGTTTATCATCATACCACTTGGACATGACATGAAGTGTTGTAAATCCCTTCATGTTCTCATCCATAATATTATGGAAGAATATGACCTTCTCGACAAAGAAGAGAATCATATTCTGCCTACCTCATCCCCATCTAAATCCAATTCCCAAATCAAACCCACACCTCCTAAAGCACCTAAATATAAATTCTTCATTGTAATCCCTCCTCCAGATTCTCTCTATCCTAACATATCTTCCCCATATCCCATGACATCTATGTCTATATCCCATTTATCCAATGTGACACAACATCTCTCACTTGGGGATTATCAACCTTTCACTCCTAGTCCTACCATCACACTTCTTCTACATTTCCCATTCATATTTACCCAAAACTCCTTCAACATAAAGGGCATTGTACCCTCTCCCCTTTCTCTTCTTGATCTCAGTACTCTAGAAATGAGCCAACGTGGAAAGTTTTCTCACAACTAGATTGGACCATACTTTATCACGCATAAGTATGGGTTGAGCACTTATCATTTGGCTTCCCTTGAAGGTATAACTGAACCAGAACCTCTCAATGCTTTGCACTTGTGACCTTTCTATTTTTAACATGTCTACCTGTGTGATCCTATTCACCTTATCAATCTCCTTCTTCCATTAGTTACCTCTTCCATCTATCATTATAATTATCTATAATTATGTTATCTACCATCGTTATCATGTTTATGACCTTAAATATGGGCACCACGGATTTTTCCATGGCATTTTCCTTATGGATAGATTTTCCTTCTCAGTGATAACTCCATTATCATTTCTTCCATTTCCTCTTATCTATATTCGGAACCACGATAAGGGTCCTCAAGTGTAGTTTGCACATCTTCGTCATCCCCTCCCCAAGTGGTCTACTTGGCTATCACTAGCTCTTGTGTAAAGTTTAAAGTCAAGGATGCTCATCTCAAAATTATGTTACCCTAATATAGAATGCTCCTCGAAGGATAGTTGTTCATCTAAATCAAAAGAATGTAGAAACATAGTTTGATCCCCAAAGGATATCTATCGTGTATCTTGTCATCTCAAAATCAAAATTGAAAAGAAAAGAAAAAAAAATTGAAATGTAGACCAGTCCCTCAAAAGATGGCTACCTTGTTATATCATGGTGAAAAAAGGCTTCCCACATTGATCAACCTTTCATATTTAAATATAAAATCATCCTAGGAAATTTTCCAAAGATAGATTAGATGTCCCCTCAAAAATAAAACTTCCCGCATTGATCGGGCTTTGTGTCATTCTATCTATAACTAGGGCATAATCCTAGGACCACCACCCAAGGAGAACATGTTTCCCACCAAAGATTATATATCTCGATCCCTTATTGTGTCTATAGTAGGTTTACAATTCCCCCTTCTCCATATTTACTTTCTTAATCATGAGTGTGACTAACTATCATCGATTCCATGTCAAAACTACCTTTGGTCACAAGTGCATTACTTTGTAAGTTTCATGTTATCACTTTACCTCTAATCTAGTTCAGATCGCTCTCTCCACCTGCGCTCTTCCCTATGGTGTAGTCACCTTCGGGGTCACCTTATCGGCATAGCATTTTATCTATCTAATTAATCTCTCATCAAATCTAGCATCCAATTCATCCCATCTTTTATCTCATCTCATTCAATCTTTTATCCCACCTCATCCAATCTCCATATCAAGTTATCTCTTTTTCCCATATTTCCTTAGTATGTCACCCATAACACACCTTTTCTTACCTTGCATAGCTCATCTTACAGCCCTCTCTCGTAGTCATCCTTCTTTCCCCTCTTGGGGCACCATCTTCCATCTCAAGCCCACCTTTGCGGCCACTTCTCATCCCCATCCTACTAGGATGCATATTTACTCGCTTCTTCATCATTATTTTCCCTCCTTTCATTCTATTTTCGAGTGTGTCACTCACAACACACTATTTTTAATTATATCTAGCTTTTTATCATCATCTTGCCCTTCCATCCATCTATGTCCTTTTTTGGGCCACCCTTATTATATTTTTCATCATTCTCCATGGATGCATTTACCACTCAATTCCTCATGTATGAAGTATTTCACATTATTATCCTCACATTTTTTTGCATGATGTCCACCTTTGACCCATCGGTCGCATGGCTTACGATCTATTTGAGAGGATTCTATAGAGTCCCTTCATCTCACAAAGTGGTTTTTTTACTAATTCAAAATTACGTGTGACATGGTCATCATCTCCATTGAGATTGTACCTTATTCCCTTTCAAAGTGAATCCTAAATCACCACCATATTTTTAATCCTTACTTTTGTTTCAATCCTTCCTACACTAGGGCATTATGCCTCATTTTCACTTTTTTTCCATTTTTTCCCACCTTCCTATTTCATCTATCTCTTTCAAACTAGTGATCAGTTCCCCCTTCATGTTCACTAATCCCTAGTTTTAGGGGGATCACATCATCAATAACCCTCGTCAATCATCCTATCCATCCCTTCTTGTTTTTATCTCACAATTTGTCATTACAAACCCCTCAACAAAAAGGGATGGAATGTAGACACTTATTTTTGGCACTCTCATGCCTTTGTATTACATACACCCCTCACTCTCACCTAACACTCCCTCCTTGCCCACCTTATTTTAAAACAATCCCATATTCCCTCTTAATCATCTTATTCCCTTTTTATTCACCATTTATCCTATCTATTTACCATTATTATTATTATCCCCATTTTAATCCCCCTTATCCATATTATTTTCCTAATTCTTACATGTATCCTTTATCCCTTAATTATTATAATCTTGTAAATCCCCCATTTAATAATCCTCATGGGATAAACATCCCCTCTCATCATTACCCTTTAATAATCTTTTCCTAGGATTTCCCCACTCATTCCACCACTTTTTAATATTCCTTACACTTCCTCCACCCATTAAAAACCCCTTTCATGTGTGTAGGGATAAAAAATAGTCTATTACCCATTCAAAATCTAATATCACCACCCCATTACTACAGTAACATTTCTTAGAAGAATTTCTTTGTCAATCGCCGAAGATCGACCCGGTCAAGTCGACCCTACCCCTGCTTATTTAATCACCCCTACCCCTCTTCTCAAATGGCTAGAAAATCTTGAATCTCTTGTGTGCTTTGTGAATATTTCTTCTGGTAATGTTCTTGAATTTCTTATTATCAATTGAGCCATTGTGTCCATCCTTTACATTATTAGATCTTGGAGTTTAGAGAGTGTTGTGGAGCTTTCATCACAGTGCATGTCATTATTTTGTCTTACATGTTCTTACAGGTATTTTTGAGCTCTACTTCATCCTCTAGTCAACTTCATCCATTTTCATATCCACCCCATCTCTTTTGTTGATATTTTATCCCTTGTCGATTTATTTTCGACTGGGTGAATAGTCATCTTTGACCCATATGCTCCATCTATTAGATCCATCTTACCTTACACCCCTCTACATTTCATTCACTTTTTCTTACACCTCATTTATTCCTCTACATCTTGGTCATCTTATCTATAACTTTTCACTTATCCCTAGCATCTCTAACCAAGATTTACCCTCGTCAGATATCTCTTACATAACCTCGTAATTCATCATCAATTGTGCTTATCTTCTTCGGGTCTCCGTCAACCTACATTGTATCTATTCCAGATCCACTATTTCCTAGATCCATTTCCATCTTCTGAATTTTGGTACCCACCTCTATGGTTCTACATAAGCTTCTCAACTTTATTCCCGCATAGTTTCATTTCATCTTTGTTACAGTCATCGCCAACCGCTCTACTCTACTCGAGTCATCATCGACCCTCTCTGGTTTGAATTCTACTTTTGATATTTCTAGCATCAGTTATCATTTTAGCTTATCCTAGCTTATTAGACATATTTCATATTATTTTATATGCATACTTCCATTCGATTATTGATCGCTTACTTTTATTATCAAAAAGTGGGCCAACATCCTTTCTACAAAGCTTTCGCTTCTCAAAACCGACTTCATCAGAAGCCCACCCTATCCATCACTATTTTTTTTTTTAGTCTTCATTGTTGTGTAGGTTATCAATTCATAGTAAGGAAGATCTACTTTTTTGCACCTATACCATTCTATCATTATCCACATCAGGAGGTTCCCTAAACCCTCCCATACTTTGAGGTTTCTTGATTTCTCGTTTGGTTTTCACTAATCTGAAATAGGAAGCGTGAAAATATTTTCAAACATTCTAGCATGCCCAGTGGGACTAACCCTTATTTGGTGAGGTCTCTTTCTTTTTCATTTCTATCGTTTCATACTTTCTTCCATATCCCTTTTCTACTAACCTTGCAAGTAAGAGTTTACTTTTTCTTTCTTGTGTCATAGTTTGGGTTACTTGGATTCACTTTTTCTCGTTACTCATCTTGAATATTAGATAAAATGGAATAGCAAACACCAAATTTTCCTCATTTTTGCTCTACATTCCTTCCTTTTCTTTATTGCATCGCATACTCTAGATTTCTATCCTCACAAATTTCCACAGTTTGTTTTCAAGTTTTAAAAAGAACACCCTCATTTTTTTCTTTCCAACTTAGTATAACTACGGGAAATATTTTTGCATTCACTTATTTCCACACACATTATAATAACACATACTAATTGAAACATTCAAGAAATTCCTCCTGTGTGGAATTATTGGGATTTCATCGCCCAATAGGAAATTCATCACAAGATTCTACCTACATTATAAATTTTATCACAGAATCGTGTTTCACATTCCTTTGGGTATATCTATAACTCCACAACCACAATGTCCTCAAAACCGCCCATCGGTCATTTCCTAAGTTCCCCTTTAAGCCTTTTTATTTTCTTTTCACACACCCTTCTAATAATCATGATGATCAAAAACATTTTCTTGATTTGTTTGTTAATAAACTTATGTTTATCTACTTCATGCATGTTATCAATCATTCTCAAATAATTGAGTAATCTACCTCATTTGATTACATCTCCTCTCCCAAGGAGCCATCCCAACATACCTTCGTATCTACCGTAGTTTCCTCTACACCCATGGATACTACACCTTTATTTTACCAATCAACCATTTCCATGGTCTCTCTTAATGAATCCAATGCCATATAAAATATCTCCCATCCCGAATCTAATTATTCTATCCCTCATCATTCTAGTCCCTCTAGACCATCTATGCCCTAGTCTCTTTCCACCCTTCATGATTATCTTTCCCATAAGTCCATCCATCTCCCCATCTCTACATCTCAAAACTATGAAAATGTTGTTTCCTTACAACCTCATCCTTCAAGATCTCCTCAAAATCAACAAACTCCATCCCAATTTTCTTTGCAAAACATATCTACCCATCACCTTATCCGAACATCTCAACCCCCTCACACAATATTCCTAACATGACCTTTCCAAAACCAATCTAATATCCCTTTTTTCCACAAACCTTCAACCCACTTTAATATTCCTCTTCAACAACCCATCTCACAACTTATTAAATCTCAACCTATCACTTATCATCTTTCTTATCAACCACATCCTCATGTTTCTACATATCATTTGTACTCATCCGCTTCCTACATTCAACAACCTCATCCTTCAACATCTCTTCCACATACTTCTAATGACCTCCAACAAACATTATTGAGTAGGTTGGCTACCTTAGAAGACACTTGCCATAGTTCCTATAAGCTCATTCACCTACTAAAAATTGTTAATGAGTCCATCCATCCTTTTGTCCTCATCAAACCTTATCCTTCCCATTGGGAACTTCCTAAGTTATCTAAATTTAGAAGTAAGGAGGACCCTCAACAACACCTCCACACTTGCAGACATGTGTGTTGTCTCATATCCTACGATCAAGATCTCATGCTTAGAACCTTCCTCATGTCATTATCCAGTCCCAAGTTGGAATAGTATAACATCATCCCCAAAGACCCCCTCTTCTACTTCACACGCCTTTCTTAACTCTTTCTAGAAAATTTCTCTATCAACATTGCTCATAAAATCACCATCACTGACCTATATGCCATTAAATAGTTTGAGGATGAATCCATCTCATATTTCATTGCAAGGTGGCGTGGCATCATCAATTAGCTGTCATTTTCCATTCCTCGGATCGAGATTATTGATCTCTTTTCTCAATCTTGTGCTAAGCACATTTCTTCCACCCTTCGTATATAATCCTTCTAGAGCTTCAAAGAAGCTTTTACCATGGATCGTAAATTAAAACTTCACACCCTCGAGTTAGGTTACATTAAACTCTAAACAAATAAACCTAAAATAGAGTTCACCAAATCCTTCTCCCTTCCTAACGACAAATATAAAAGCGCGGAAAGTGCTATTATCACCAAAACTTTTGGCTGAGTCCCCAAAAATAACTTCTCATCCCCTCTTAATTAAAATCCCTTGGGGAGTCCTATAGATCTATCTTTGATAAAATTATGGTCGCGTGCCTCATCTAGCTCCCTCCCATCCACCTTATTGACAATTCATGTTCCAAACCCACATGGTTTTGTGAGGACGCTTATTGCAAACATCACCAAGTTTGAGGTAATTAAATTGAAAAGTGTCGTGCCTTCAAGGAATATCGACACTAAAATTTCCTCCGTGATTTCTATTTCCTTAATGTATATATTAGGAATAGGGTGTTGTTGAGTATAATTAGTAGTAGCATCTCTCGATGAAGATAGCAACACTACCAATACGGCACCACCAATAATGTATAAGACGGTAACACTCAAAGTATAATAGGAATGTTGTGGTAAAAAGTAAATATTTATCATGAGTGGTCCCGTAATATTAAAATATCAAAGTTATGGTAAGTAGATAAGTAGGGTCTACATGATTAGGAATTAGAAATATTTTATTTGTAAAAAGGAAAAGGAGTGATGTCATAAATATTTTGTATATTTTATTTGTATAAATTCTAAAACAGTGGAACCCCCGTGAAATGATAAGGTTTATTTTATCTTAAAAGATAATTCTACATGTAAGATAAGAGTTAAGGTATGGAATATGATTATTCGTAGGATATTTTTATCCTATCTTAGAGATAGGGTGGATAATCCCGAAAGTTCTATAAATAAAGAGGCCACCCCCATTTAGGATAGAAGGAAGTAGTGAAAATATTGTATGAGAAAGTGTGTTAAGGAGGCCATCATTTAGAAGGTGTGTTAAGGAAGCAATTAGAAGGGGTAATTGTGAAGTTTCTCCCATAGTTATTATTAGAAGGTGAGTGGAGTTAGTAACACTCGGAGTATTTCATGGGTGAGATTATAACAATTTCATGTTTATAATATAATTTACACTTGTATTTTAGATTTGTCATCATTCCTTTATATTATAGTCTATGGTATTCTTGTGTTATGTCTATTACTCGTGTTTCCAAATTACTACCACCAAATAAAATTTTTTGCATTATTAAAATAATCATAGCATGAGGAGTTCTCGGTGAAGAATTATCATAAGTGTCGACTAGTGATGACATTTTGGTTCCGTTATTGGGACAATTCCTCATTGGTGGATTTTCTAAAGAGATATTCCCACTTAGTCAAAAATAATTTGGAGGGTAACCTTGGTTTTACCATGTATAGTATTTACCATGGTAAATTAACTTTTTACCAAGCATAGTATTTACCATACTAAATTCACTTTTTACCGTGCATAGAATTTACCACAAGAAATTCACTTTTTACCATGCCTAGTATTTACCGTAGTAAATTCATTTTTTACCTCGCATAGTATTTACCGCATGAAAATTCACTTTTACCATGCATAGTATTTTCCCAAGAAAGTCCCTTTTTACTATGAATAGTATTTATCACAATAAGTCAAGTTTTACCATATTAAATATAAGTTTATCGTGGTCATTCCTATTTTACTTCGAAAGGTGTAAAGTCACTTTCTATCAGAAGTTATTCCAATTATTTGTGCACATAAGTCTTGATGATTGTACTTGTGGGTTTGCATTTCACCGTGGTTACTTTTGAAAATGGGAAAGATTCGTGTTTTTCAGCCCAATCTAATGAAGATGATCCTCTTTCATTCAATAATTTAAACAATCTTACATTTTTAATGGCCTCATAAGAAGGGAACAATGGATTGAATTTTTCCTACCTTTTTGGATGGTTCACCCTTAAGTGGTTTTGAAACACTAGGTGATAATTTTAAAAACTCATGGGATTTATTAACTAAAAAATTTCTTGAAGAATTTGGTGCACAATACAGTATTTAGATATCATGATTGAGATCACAAAGCTAGCCCAAGGAGAGAAGGAGAAGATCAAAGATTATTGTGCTCGTGTCCTGGAGTTAAGGAGAAAGATCGATGCCCGATCTGAAGGAAGGATTAGTGGATGGGTTGATAAATGGCATAGATAATATCCTCTGTAAGCACTTGATTCTTGGGATGAAGCTAAATATCGACAACGAGTGAATTATGACTGCCCAACCACCCTCAAACAAGTAAAGGAGTTGCTAGAAAGAAAGGAGATTGCTAGAAGGTAAGAAGAAATCATGGAAGAGGAGCCCAAATAAGTTGTTATTAAGGTGGAGCCTACACCAACACCTTTGTTATAGACACCACATCCATTATTGGTGAGAAAAAATCCTCTCTCTAGTACTTCCACTGAGTATGAATATCTCCTTAGGAAGATGAGCCAGTTAACTATTAATCTTCTTCAAGGAAAGGAATTTAGTTCCCAAAATTCCAAGGGAGATAGGGGTCCATAAATAAATATATTTGAAGTTGTATATTATGTTTGTCATAATAAGGGTCATTATAAGTACAATTGTCCTAATAGAGCTTCCACGTCTAGTACAAGAGATAATGATAAAGGCAAAGCACTTGTGAATTTTTTTATGTAGTAGATAGAAGTATAAATAATGAAGTAGATGTGTTTGTGATAAAAAGAAATAAAGAAAAATTTAACCAAGATGGAAATGATCCTAAGAATATGAAAGGAGAAACTAGTAAGAAAAATAGGAGAAGAAATTTGGGTGTGCAGGATTTTTTGATTTCATAGGGGCAAGGACCATACTCCATCTTAGAAGATATGTCAAAAAGGCTTACAAATATTACATATGGAAAACTTCTTGCTATGTCTTCTGAGAAGAGGCGGGAGCTAAAAGTGGACTCAACACTTGACGAAGGAAGGAGGTTGAGGTCCCTATTTTGGAAGGAGACACAGATCCCTACGCTCCACAAGTTTAGGCATTATGTAATGGTATTTCAATTCATGATGTCTTAGTAGATGCAGTACTAAAGTTAATATAATAATTGAGTTTGTAATGAATATGTTGATTTTAAAATTGATCGCCCTCGAAAATTATGTTAAGGACATTAAATAAGGGAAAAAATAAACTAGAAGGTGTTATTTTAGATGTGGCAATATATGTCATGGGTTTTGTATGTCTGGTATAATTTTAGGTGATGAATAATGGTACTGTGTGATACCCAATGTTGTTAGGAAGGTCATGGCTAAGGAGATTCAATGCAAGAAAATACTGTAATGATGGCTTCATGACACTTGACCTTGGTAATGAGAGGGTGAATATAAACGTAATCCCTCAACATCATAAGGTAGAACCTATGGATTCAAGTGATGAAACTGATGATTGGAAATCCTCTAATTACTCTAGTACCAATGAAGTGGATGCAAAAGATGAAGAAAATGAGGTTGATGTGTCAGTCATGGATATCCTTCCAAATACACCGACTCATGAATCTATAAAATTATCTGAAGAAGAAATTTATGATCATCTCTAATAAATAAAATTTGGTGATGTTGTGATGGAAATTGTGAAGAAATCCTACCTCTAACTCTTTAGAAGGTACATGAACTTATTCACTTTTGATTACAAGGAACTCCACCAAGTAAGTTGGGTAGAACATTATATTGAGTTAGTAGATGGTACTAAGCCAATAAAGAAAATGCCATATAGAATGAAACCTAATTTTTCCAAAATTTTAAAAGAGGAAATAGATAAGTTGTTTGATGCGTAATTCATATTTGTTGTGCATAATTCGAATGGGTTTCTCCCATTGTGATCTCAATAAAAAATAATGGGAAGTTATACATTTGTATTGATTACAGGAATCTCAAGAAGGCAACAAAGAAGGATCATTACCCTCTTCCATTCTCGTAGATCAAATCTTGGATGAAGTAGTTGGACATGAGTGTTATAGTTTTTTAGATGGCTATAACGGATACAAACAAGTTCGTAGAAGAGAAAGATCAATTGAAGACTACATTAACCACTCATTGGGAACGCTTTACATATAGGGTTATGTCATTTGGGTTGTGTAATGCTCCAGCAACATTCTCACGCTTGATGAATAGGGTGTTTGAACCCTACATTAGAAGCTTCATCAAAGTATTCCCAGATGATTTTTCATCTACGAGAGAAAATGGACCATCTACACCAGATGATGTAGGTAAAATTTCAAAGGTTAGATGAAGCCTAAGCCTCACTAAACCCTACAAAGTGTGTCTTTGGATGTTCTAAAGGTGTCTTATTAGGACATGTTGTATCTAGAGATGGTATTGGTACCAATCCTGATAAAGTTTCAAAATCAAAGAGTTTCCATTTCCTATTAATAGAAGTAAGTTTAGATTTTTTTAGGCCATGTCGATTACTATAGAAGTTTTATCAATAATTTCTCAATGATTACACAACCACTAACCCATTTCTTGAAGAGGGATGTTACTTATGAACCAAGAAAGAAGGCATGTGAAGCTTTTGAACAACTAAAGGAAGCTTTGGTGTCTTCTCCCTGTTTGAAAGAATCCAGACTATAGCAAGCCATTCATTGTGTATACTGATGCTTCAAATGTAGCACTAGTAATTACTCCGAGAAAAAAGGATGAAAATGAGAATGGTCATCTAGTTTACTTTGGGAGTAGACAAATGAGCAAAGTGCTGAGGTAAATTATACTATAATCTGAAAAAGAGGCTCTAGCTATCATTTTTTCTTTAAATAAGTTTATAAATTACTTGCTAGGGTAAAATTTACAATTGTAATGATCATCAATCTCTAAAATATATTGTAAATAATCCTAATTCATCAAGAAGGATAATTTTACTACAAGAATTTGAATTTTATATTATAGATAGGCCAGGAAAAAGCATGTTAATACGATGCACTCTCTCGAGCCTATGATGGTTTAAGTTCATCTTGTGATAATGATGATTTCCAATATGCAACATTTTTATCCCTTGTGTTTTGCACATTTAATTTTGTTCCGAATAGAGTTATTTCTATCTTTTCATTCTCTTGAGAAATAGATAAGGGTTAGGGCTAGGAGGAATACATGTTGAGTGTTGGAAATATGTGCGCGTACTACATTGAGAGATCGGACTGATTGTGAAGAGATACTTTTTTCTAGGAAGAACTACTCGTGAATAAGAATGCAAGACCACCATATTTTCGTTAAACAATAATTGAGGGAACCGCCTTAGGCCCGTGAAATATTAGACTTCCTTTCAAAGGTGGTTAGTTCCTTTTAATAAAAATTAATGCAAATGATAATAAAGAAGCTATTGCAAAATCATGATTTAGGTACCTTGTTACTAAAAGCAATAGAGACTAAACTACCAATAATAAAATGTCATGCTATTTGTTTGGTCACTGGTTATCGATACGTTGATCGAATCACGTGGATTGACAAGGCTAGATATGAGATTGTTTGGAGGTAAATGGGTGAAAGGTTGGTTTTTGGTATAAGTCACAGTGACCAACGCCGGCCACTGGATTACCGACCGTGGTTACAAAACTGATACCGGTAGGGGATAACCGATATCGGTAGGGGCAGTGATTTAGGGGCTTTTAAATGAAGGTTGGTTATAAGGTGGTTATGGAGTTCAGAAGGTTAATAGATGGTTGAGGGGAGTTGTAGGGTGATAGAGAAGACTCAGAGAGTGAGAAAGCTATCTTTGGGGCAATATAGGGATGGATGAATGGAGGTTAGGCATGGTGGTACCGCCGGTGGTGGATCTAGGAGTGAGCTTATAATCACTATGAATTAAAAGTTCACAAAGCAAAGTGTCAAGGAGCATACAAGGTAATAAAAGAGACTACTTACTAGCTTCGATGCGAATGTAGGTCCAAGGAATGTAGTGGTGAAGGAAAGGCTCGGTTGGGATAAGCTGGAAATCAGAAGTGAGCTGATGAAGCTATCCTCTGACTCTCCTAATGTTTGGATGAGTGTGATAGTGATCTAGTTGCTCACCACGCCTTGGGCTCAATACCCTTCTCTGCAATCTCTTCTCTCTTTCTCACTGCGTCTCTCTCCTGCCATTCAATTCCCATCCTTTGGCTTTGGTTGGGGAGGTCATTTACAGGGACTGATGATGGCGGTTGCCTAACCGACGCTGGTCGAGTAAGGACCGCATTGTTAAGTGAAAGTTGGCTATTTTTAGTAAAATAGCCAACTTTCCCTCATTTTCTCTCGAGGGTCGCTTGTGGGCTTGGTCAAGTCATTATTAGGTTTGTTTTGGTGCGGGTGAGGGCGATGATTCATGAGTGTGGGTCCACCAAGTTATACGTCTTAATTAGGTTAGTTTAGGTTAGGGCTAGGTCATGGTGAGGTGGCAAGGTGAGGCGGCAGGGATTGAGATGTAGATTTATTAATTATGAGGTAATTAATAAATAATTAAGTGTGTAATGTTTAGGTGGTGAGATAAGGTTAGATTGCGAGATGAGATGCGGTACATAGGGTGTCGTAAGACCCAAATTTGGTGTCTACATTTGCCCCTTGTTGTCGTGTAGCTTTTTGTGTAAAGTTGCACTGACAATAATAAGAAGTGGTTGCCCCAATTAAGGGTATAGGTAATCCCCCTCAAATCTATCATAGAATGAGGTGACGTGAAATTAGGCATAGGGTTGATAAAGGGTGAATGATGATGAGATGATGGTAAGATGGTGGGGTAAGCTCAAGGAAGCAGATGCACGTTAAAATGCAGTAGTGCGACTAGGGTACACGATTTAAAGAGAAAACAAGCAATTGATAGGCAAAGGTCGATAGTTTATCTAAACAAGGTTGATATAATCCTGGTATCCAAGGCATAGGAAGTAGCTCTATGGGATATAACGGGTAAGGTACCGGAACGTTTAGGCATGTTCGGTAGTACCAAATAGTTGGTTTGGTTGAGATAAATGTCACGGTCTCGGTCTAGGAAAAGTTGGTCACCGATCAATGTAAGTATCCTAGTCATGCTAAAAACGAATAGGTGAGCTCGATTGAACAAACAAACATGATGGGTGGAGAGAATCATAATTTATGGGCCTCAGTCCGAGGTACTTAATTGGTGTGGCCTTGGGTTGGGCCGATTGGGTGGGTACTGACCTTGGGTCGGGCCGATTGGTTAGTTGCGCCTTAGGTCGGGCCTATTGATTGGTTGTGGCCTTGGGTCAGCCGAGTTGGTTGGTTACGGCCTTGGGTGGGGCCGATTGGTTGGTTGCGCGCCTTGGTCGGGCCGGGCGATTGGTTGGTTGCGCCTTGGGTCGGGACGATTGGTTGGTCGCGCCTTGGGTCCGGACGATTGGTTGGTTGGTCAGCGCCTTGGGTCGCCGATTGGTTGGTCGCGCTTGGGTCGGGCCGATTGGTTGGTTGTGGCCTCGGGTCGGGCCGATTGGTTCAGTTGGCCGCGCCTTGGTCCGGCCGATTGGTTGGTCAGGCCTTAGGTCGGGCCGATTGGTTGGTTGCGCCTTGGGCCGGGCCGATTGGTTGGTCGCGCCTTAGGTCAAGCGATTGGTTGGTTGCATCTTGGGTTGGGCCGATTGATTGGTTGCAGCCTTGGGTTGGGCCGATTGATTGGTTGCAGCCTTGGGTTGGGCCGATTGGTTGGTTGCGGCCTTGGGTCGGGCCGATTGAATTCAAAATAAGGCTATTCAGCAAAGCTGGGGGTAGGTGATGTGGTGAAAAATAGAGATTGGTGGATAAGGGCAGGAGTTAGGTTAAGATAAGCCAGTAACCGATATCGGTTATGGGTGACCAATATCGGTTAGAAGACCAATATTGGTCTTCTAGGGCACGCCTAACTAATATCGGTTAGAGGTCAAAACCTATAAAAAGAAAAAATACGGCATGTCATTTTCACATTGTGAATTTGAGTGCCAAATTTTTCTTGTGTGAGTTTTGAATTGATTGGGTCGTGTTTGGGCTGAGTTGGCACTAGTTGAGTGGGTGAGTGAGTTATTGGTAGGCCCCAGAGATCGGGAGGTAGAGCTTGATTGGTTGAGGACCCTGCTGAGGAGATTTGGAGCTATGGCACTTGGAGGAGTAGGAGGTGCTGGAGGTGCTGGAGGAGCTGGACCACCACCACCTATCCCACCACGACGATGTGTAGTCATACCGGTAGGCTCTGAACCCCTATTTTTGTTAATTTGATGAATTTAGCTGGGATGTGGGTATTGGGGTAGGAATCCAAAATTTGATAAAATAATGAATAAATGAAGGTAAACAGTAAAATGGATTGGGTAGATATGTTAGGTAGGCCAAAACGTCAGGGTGGGTAAGTTTTTAGGCAATTGTGTTGGGTAAATGGGTAGAAATAGGAAAAAAGGGGATTTGGGGGCCAGTTTTCTAGTTCGGCCCCGAAACCCCACAGTGACCGATGTCGGTCACTAGTCGACCGACATTGGTCATAGGTTTAGGTGTAGATTAGCGGGTGAGGGGACCGGCGTCGGTCATGTGTCGACCAACGTCGGTTCATAAAAGTTGGACATAGAGTGCGGTGGGGGACCGATAGCGGTCGAGGGTGACCGATAGCGGTCACCATGGGTAGGAGGTAGGGTTGTAAACTTGTTTTGTTGGGTGTTGTTTTAGGCGGGTAGGATAGATTTTTGGGGTGAAGGGGAGAAGGTAGAGTTGCTGGGTGAGGTGGGTGAATTGCGAATGGGGATTAGGTGGGATAAGTTGATTGGGGTAGGAAAGGTTATTGGGGTGGGGAGTAATTGGGTGGTTAGGGGCGGTTCGGGTAGGATAGGTTAGGGGTTAAATTGGTTGGGGTAGGAAAGGTTATTGGGGTGGGGGTAACCGGGTGGTTGGGGTTGGTTCGGGTAGGATAGGTTATGGGTTGTGTATGGATTGGGAGGGGTTAAATTGGTTGGGGTATGGTTAGAGGGTGAGAGTAGAGTGGGTGGAGTATGGTTGGGGTAGTTGGTAGGGTGTGGGATAGGTAAAGGGGATAGTTTAGATATTTGTTGGGTGGGGTTATTGATGTTGAGGGAGATTAGGTGATTTAGGTTTGATTGGAGTGGGTGGGATATTTAAAGAAGGATTGTAGGAGTGAGAGGGATTTATAGATGTATAGGGTAAGATAGGTGGGTGTAGATGTGTTTACAAAGTTGGGTGATGATTGGGTGGGTGAGTAAGTATAAAGGGTTAGGTTAGTTGTTTTGTTAAGGGTAAGCTTTGATGGAGTGGGTTATTTTGCAGCACGCCATGCCAGCTGACCATGTGAGATCGATGCCTCCTCTATAGAGTGATGGAGTAGATGCAAAGAGGTTGGACTCGGTGGAGTCCAGAGATATAGGGTTGTGGATAGGGACCACAACCTGATGGTTTCCTTATCGAGAGATGGGATCCGAACTAATTCTTTCCATATCCCTACAGAGAGATGACAGTCACTCTAGAGGATGTGTATCGCATCCTGAGACTGCCGATCATAGGTGAGGAGGTGTTCCAGGTGGATGCCGAGACAACGATGGATAACATCCTACAGGTATTCGGGGATGCGAACCCCATTGATTACATATCATAGTGTGAGCATCGGTTATGGGGAGATGTATCATGCTCATCGACGGGAGACACGGCTTGCCGTGCTGATGATGGTCGGTATCAGTTGCTTCGCCCTCCCTGACTCAGAGGGAGGCCGCTTCCCATGGGCTCTGATGGGAGTTTTACATGAGATGGTGGAGGAGCACACCTGCTACGCTTGGGCACCAGTGTTTCTTGCAGTGCTTATACAGAGAGAGAGCCTCTGGGCTATCGCCGTATGAGGTGATTCGGTATATGTTCGACATTCTTGTTACATTGTTGGGCATACGAGAACATCATGTGTATACAACTAGTAGGGTTGCCCAAAGATCTAGGACCATAGGCGCCTATAGATATGGGTTTCAGAGGTGGTTGGGGGTCATGGGCCAGCCATGAGCAGTGGTCGCAGGGCAGGATGTCACTTTTTACAGGCATATGTTAGAGGGTCTGACTATAGTAGATATTATATGGAGGCCATACAGAGGCCATCAGCCCCATGGAGGAGCCCGAGCACAGCTGCGATGGATCTAGTACATCTTCTGGATAGCTGGACGGAGACCCGGGGAGTATGAGTGATTCCCCTAGAGAGGGTACAATGAAGGACTACAGTAGGATGTGCCACCTCCCTTCCCACAGTATCGGAGGGAGGATGTAGAGGCACCACTACCTCTACCATAGCCATTTGACCTTGTCTGGGTAGCAGAGAGACCGATAGATGATACAGTGGACGACGCCAGGGTTACAGGCTCATTTTTGGTTTGGTGGGCAGGCAAAGGGCGGCCGTGAGAGCACAACCAACAGACAGATTTAGCGGCTATTACAGCGGAGAGGGACCGTCTCCTGGGGTAGGTGTGTGTGTAGTACTACACAGGGCAGCTTGCTCTGCACACACATGACATTAGGGTGTTACAGGGGTAGTTAGCCCAGCACGTGCATAGGCAAAGGTCCCCGTTAAGGCTCGATGGCAGCTCCACCACCACCATAGGTACCGGCTCAAGGTCAGGGCATACAGGTAGGGTAAGGTCCACTTCTATTAGGAGCCGGGGAGCAACCCCACTAGCCATGGTTGCACGGGCCCGTTACATGGAGGCTAGAGTGGAGGCCCGTTACTATCAGGACCTACTAGATGGTACTGGAGTAGAGTATCAGCCATATGTGGCTCATAGAGCCGAGACTTCCTGGAGTCACAGGTCATAGGTGGCCGCAGCCATAACTGGTGGGTCGGTTACAGGTAGGAGGCGAGACCCGACACAGGGGCCAACTGAGGGACGAGGCCGAGGGAGAAGGAGAGAGTTGAGTTACCCTAGGAGCAGAGACATTTTTGGTCGAGGTGGATAGATGATTTTGATAGAGACACCGGTCTGTGAACCGAGTGTGTATATAGGATTTATGTATTCATTGTTGTGGTATATACCGGCCTGCGAGCAGTACATTTTGTATAGTTGATACCAGCCTGCGAGCCGAGTATATTTTTGACATGAGAGACCGGCCTATGAGCCGAGTCAAGATTTTGATAGAGACAACGGCCTGCGTGCCAACTTTGTATTTTGGATTACAGAGGCCCCATGCAGGGAAATTTGTATATTTTGACATTGATTTGACAATATATATATAGATGATGAGTTTGATCCACATGGTGTGTTATAATTTTTGATTTGATGCATATAGTATAATGTTGCATGTGTTTTGTCGATCGTATTGGAATGTGATGTATATAGATGATGTTGATGATGTTTTGATGATATGCATATATATATATATATATATATTTGTGAAATGTTGATGTGATTATGATGATGGATGGTGATAGTGATGTCATTATGCAAGGAAAGAGACGGGCACAAAAAAGTTGCAAAAACAAAGAAAAGGCCTAGGTATAAGTAAAAGGAGATAGGTGACCAATATCGGTTAGATAACCGATGTCGGTCACTATGTGACCGATACCGGTTAGGTAACCGATATCGGTTATGTTAAAACGTGCTTTTCTAAAAATAGAAAAGCTTGGGAGGCAACTTAAATTATTATTTTTAGAGTCATGCAACATGTTAAATACGAGGATGCGAGGCTGTTGACATCCATACAGGTTAGTTACATGGGATAATTGAGTGATAAGGAGGAAAGAGAGATAGCAGTAAAGTGATCGTGGGTTTGGATTAAGAAGGCGTAAAGGCAAGTTAGAGTGAAGAGGGTGGTGAACATGGCTAAACAAGGAGAAGCGTCCAGCAGGAAAAGAGGAGAGGGAAGACAGGTTCCACCTCAAGCTGCTGCATCCCAAGAGGTATAATTTTTGGTTGGAATTAGATTTTACATGGTTATGAATAGGATGTGGTAAGGTAAGTGGGTAGAGATGAAAAGAAAGGTGATAGGAAAGGGTTTGGTTATAAATATTTTCGCGTATTTATATTTTTAAGGAAGACGCAACACATGATAGATCATGGTAGGGGATGGTCGAGCTAACCTTGGGAGACCCCATGTCTCCTAAGTGCTACCTACATAGCCCATTACACAAAGCAAGGAGGGGTCTCAGACCGATATAGTTCTCCCTTAGGACCAGGGAGAGCTGAATTCAGGCAATTTGGTTATGGTTAGGCAATTTGTTGGTTGGTAAAAGTTTGATGTTGGTAGGGTAATGTTGTTGGCGTTGGTAAGGGTATAGGTGAAGTGAGGGTTAGCCTACCCAAGCATAGGAAACCGTGTCCAGATTAAGGTCAACACATAATCCTAGATTCGGGTAAAAGAGGAAAAAGTGTCCCATGATTGGAAAGAGCTAAACAAACCACGTATTATCGTAGGATGAGCTTGAATCCCTAGGTACCTTGCATAGGTGAGAAGTCGATAGGTGAAAAGAGTTGTATAATCACAATATATCAGATATACGTCACGTCCCTTGAGTTTTGTTGTTTTGAATAATGGTGAGGTGAGGTGGATGGTATAGCTGGGGCGTAGAGAACTTGTTATAAGGTGATTATTCTGACGAAAGAGAACCAAACCTAAATAGACAAGTCCATGACTCAAAAGTGCTTTTGAATACTACTTTTATTTTTCTAGATATAGACTGATCGATGTGGGAAGTCTATATGGGATATGCATTTTGTTGTTCTTGAGGTCTTCACGAAGCTGATCAATGCGAGAAGCTTCTGATAGAGGCTGACTTTGTATAGCTATCCTTCAAGGGAGTAATCTACTTATAGTAGTAGATGCGGCTTTGCACATAGCTATCCTTCAAGGGAGCAGTCTATTTTATAGCTTAGAGGTCTAGATGTCCGTTTGGCATGAAGCATTTTGCAGGGAAGTTTGACTCAAGAATATCCTTAATTGTATAATTGAGAACATGATATTTTTATACTTTTAAGTCATGGACTAGACTAAAAAGGGAAGGCATCTTTAAGAGGAGGTGATGATCAAACCACATGAGTTTGATTCTACTTTGAGATGCACGAAACAAGGTGTATGAGGTGGTAAATGAGCTCAAGGGATGAGCGTAAGGTAGATAAGAAGTGATGTAACACTAAATTCAACAATAGAATGGTCAAAGATGCAAGGCATTAAGGGGTTCAGCTTAGGTTTACCATTAAGCGAAGCTAAATGATAAGTACCTGATCCGTAAGTGTGAGTGATAATGTAAGGCCCAATCCAATTAGGAGCAAATTTTCCACGTTTACTCTTTTCTAGTTTGGTTACGTGTTGATTCTCTTTGAGGACAAGATCACCAATCTTAAAGGTACGCTCATGAATTTTCTTATCATAAGCACGCTTGATGCACTTTTGATAAAGTTGAAGGTGGTCAAGAGCTGTAAGACGACGCTCGTCAAGAAGCTCCAATTGGGCTAACCGCTCTTGGCGGAAGTCATCATTGGTGAGAATATCCTAGAGAGATATTCTGAGGGAAGGGATTTGTATTTCAAGAGGCAAGAAAGCCTCGGTACCATACACCAAATAAAATGGTGTGGCATTAGTGGAAGTATGAATGCTGGTACGATAAGCCCAAAGGGCAAAGGGGATGTGATCATGCCAGTTTTTCCTAGAATCATTAACGACTTTCATGAGAATTTTGGTTAAGGTTTTGTTAGAAGATTCAGCTTGACCATTTGCTTGTGGATAGTAGGGTGACGAGAAGCTAAGTTTGATACCAAAGTTGTCACAAAGGGATCGTAATAGCTTATTTTTGAAAGATTTGCCATTATCTATTATCATGTGATGAGGAACACCAAAATGACAGATAATGTGATGACTGATGAACTCAACGATTTTCTCTTTTTTGGTTGAAATGAGTGGAACAACCTCCACCCATTTAGTGTAATATTTGGTTGTCGTGATGATCCAACGGTGACGCTGCGAAGAAGGTGGGTGAATCTCACCAATAAGCTCTAAACCCCATTATGAGAAAGGCCAAAGATCCCGTGTGACCTATAGCGGGTGGTTAGGATTATGTTGAAGGTTGGCATGTTGTTGACACATAAGAAAACACTTAACATATTCACAAAGCAGTATTTATTAAGAGTATGCCAATAATATCCTAGGTGAAGGATCCGTTTGGCCATGGCAAGGCCACTAAAGTGTCCATCACAAATTCCATCATGGACTTGTTGGATGGTATGTGTGACTTCAGCACTGGTTAGACATCGAAAGAGGATACCATTGAAGCCACGCTTATAAAGGAGTCCCCCCATGACGACATAATGAGAAACACTTTTAAGAAAAGTGTATTTTCCATTACTAGTAAGGTCAGGTGGGAGAACAGAGGTTGTAAGGTAGTTGTGAAATTGGTGATACCAGGTATCCTGTGAATCAGAAGATACATTATTTATCATACAAACATCTGGGACTAAGTAATATGGAGCAAAGAGTTGTTGGACCAAGACAAATATGTCAGAGTCAGTTAGTGAGGTAGGAATTTGTGAGGCCAAGCAAGCCATAGTATCCGTAAATTTATTAGTTGAGCGTGGAATGGTTTGGATAGAATAATGAGTAAATAAGGTCAAAAGTGAATCCACGTAACGTTTGTACTTTTGAAGTTCCGCATTTTTACATTGGTAGATGCCAAGTAATTTGGTTTACTACCAATTGAGAGTCACTGAAAATTTTAATAGACTTCACACCCGAGTGTAACGCAACGTGGAGACCCAAAACAAGGGCCTCGTATTCGATGTATTGTTAGTGTAGGGGAAATCGAGCCTGAATGAAAGAGGCATTAGTTCACCATCAAGAGGAATGAGAACAACGCTCACCCCTCTCGCCGCACCGAAATTTAGATCCATCGAAGAAGAGGGTCATCAGATAAGACGCATCACTAGGTGAAAGGGTTGCGATGAGTTCATCAGGGAAAGTAAAATTGGTAAATTGTTCCCCAGGTAAAGGGGCTTCCATGAGTTGATCCATGATAGTTTGTCCTTTGACTGATTTCTGGTGTACAAACTCAAGGTCGAGGTCGGTGAGGAGCATAAGCCATCGGGTGATGCATTGGTTTAGATGAGGTTTGGCGTACATATAATGTATGGGGTCAGCGTTGGTGATGACAAAAGTTTTGTGATTTAGGAGGTAATGTCAGAGTTTGGTGGCCACGAATGATAGGGCTAGGCACAACTTTTCTACGTGTGTATACCTAGTCTCGTAATCCACAAGAGTACAGCTTATGTAATAAACTGCTTGCTCTCGATGCTCGAAGTCATGATGTGCGAGCATGGCTCCTACTGCATGGTCGGTGGCAGAAAGGTAAAGGTAGAAAGGGTGATCATCCTGAGGTGGGATAAGCATGGGTGGTCATGAGATAAGCTTTAAGAGCCTTAAAGGCTTGGTGGCATTCCTTGCTCCATTGAAAGATAATGTCATTGTTTAGGAGATAATGGAAATGTTGACATCGATCCGACCGAGATAGATTGGAGTTTTCCCTACAAACTACATAATTGTTTTAGGTTAGTGGGTGGGGGCATTTCTAAGATAGCTTTGACTTTAGGTGGTCGACCTCAATGCCACGCAAAGAGATGATAAAGCCAAGGAGTTTTCCTAAAAGGACACCAAAGACACATTTCTTTGGTTGAAGATGAACACAGTATTGTAATAGGTGATCGAAAATAATGGTTAAAACATCGAGATGTTCACTGCGATGTTTGGATTTTCCAAGAAGATCATCGACATAATCCTCGAGGATAGTGTGCATAATGTCATGAAAAATGTAAGTCATAGCCCGCTGATAGGTCACACCAGCATTCTTAAGGCCAAATGGCATGACACGATAGCAGAAGGTCCCCAAGGGGTAATGAAGGTGATTTTATGTTGATCAGCCGGGCTACTAAAATTTTATTATATCCCGAAAAACCATCCATGAGAGAAAGCATCTCATGGCCTGCGGAAAGTGAGATTAACAAGTTGATCAATGCTAGGTAGGGGGATTTGTCCTTTTGGCAAGTGAGGTTAAGGTACCGAAATCCATACATATCCGAAGTCCCCTCGTTCCTTTAGTGACATGTACGACATTGGAAATCCATTGAGTATAGTCAATAGATAAGATGAAAGAAACAGAAAGGAGACATTGAAGCTCTTCTTTAACTAAGAGGGTAATTCGTGGATGCATTTTTCTTAGTTTTTGTTTAACTAGTTTGGAGTCAAGTTTCGAGTTATGTTATAAACATTAATGTCGGGATCGATTCTGGCATGTCAACGTAGGACCAAGTGAAATCTTGATTGCATGCACGGAGGAAGGTAGTGAAGGCGGCTTGTTCTGATGCATCGAGGGATTGTTCGATCTTTACAATGTGAGGATCTTCCTCCATGTGGATGTTGATTTCTATAGTCGACTCATTCAACATGGTTTGGTTTTCAGATGGTAAGGCACGTTGAATATAAGAGTCATCCACACCAAGGTAGGTGAGGATGGAGTCGTCATCCTTGCACTCCACAACATTAATCGAAGATGAGTCTTCTTTGATCATGTCTGGATATAAAAGGGGGAGAGAAGATGGGTCTTCACCATTGCATTGATAAGTGAGATGACCTAGGAAAATAGCATTCACGAAAAAAAAAAGTTAGGAGGGATAGATTCTGGGTCTATCGACTCCATGGGTGAAGATGGAAAAATGGGCGATGATGGTTTGGAAGGGGTGACTTTGTCATCTTCCCGGTTATAAGTGACATGAGGTTTCTTCAGTGTAGGTGGTTTAGAAAATACAAGACCACTATGATCTTTGTGTTTTCGTGTAGTCATGGGAATGATCATATGTCGGCCTTGTTCATAGAGACCGAAACCAAAAAATTTCCAAGCACAGTGAGTCGGGAAGGTAAGGGTGAAACAACGGTTGGTTAGATATTGAAAATCAGATTGGAAGGGAACCACACCAAGGGAGGTTTAGGGGTGACAAAGGATGTGTCAATAGCCCCATACGTTAGGTTGGTGCAGCAATTAGGTGGTCCGTAGGAGATCACCTCCCCCACACGACGGTCATAGGTAGGATGCGCATGTAACTGTCCATACTCTTGTGGGGTATGGAAGGTGCTAACGTTGTATATGCGGTACTCCCCCAACATAAGGCATTGAAAAACACCTACCAAGGGATCCGAGGTTGGGATGTTGTCCGCAGGAAGGAAGAGGTATTTGTGTCGGTGGTTTCATTGGTCGAAGGTGTGGGTGTGGCTAAGGTGGATGGTTGAGGTGTGGTTGAAGTAGATGGTTGGGTCGGATCAATGGGTGCCTTGATTGGTACAAGCACATCATTAGGGTGGTATAACATATTGCAGGTTTTGAAGGGGGAAGCGTCAGCTGTGATGGTATATGACTTCCCCTCATACTCAAATTTTATGCATCTATGTAAGGTGGAGGGAATGCATCCCATAGCCCGGATCCAAGGGTGGCCTAACAACATGTTGTATTGGAACTCTCCCTCAAGGACATAGAAGAGTTCGGGTAAGGTACGTGGCCCTACACAAATGTTAAGGATCACGGTGCCTAGGGTAGAAGTAATAGCATCATTGAATGAATGTAACATGGGGGGGTTGGCACACATACGTAGCTAGGAGGGATATTAATCATTGAAGGCTTTGGAAGAGATGATGTTTAGGCTAGCGCCTGTCGATCATAACATGATGTACCCGGATGTCCCTGGACGTAAGCCAAGATGAAAAGAGCGGGGTCAGGATCCTCTGCACCAAAGATGACAATTTCTTCTTAGGAAAACCCGACAAAGCTAGCGGTTGTCATGCAGTGGGACGAGGTGGTTCTAGAGGTAGGTTGTTTGGTGAGAGAAGAGACATGGTTGGTTGTTAAGATGGAGGTGACAGGAAAGGTTTCATTAGGTAGGACCTCTATCCCTTGGAGGATCTCAATTAGAGCTTGTCGATGAGATTCAGATGTTTGAATGAGATCATAGAGTGTCATTTTTATAGGAGATTGGTGAAGTTGTTTGATTATGGTGCGATGGGCAACTCCATCGAGACCGGATAGGTAGGTCCATGGATAACCACTTTAGGCGGTGGTGCGATCAAGATGGCGGAAGGAGAAAGAGAGGCCGCAGTGTGCTCTCTTTAGCTTTTCCATTATTTTTCTGACCTCAAGTAGCAATGCTAATCATGTTGATCTCGTAAATACGAGATGAGGAAGATGGCAGGGATAATTCATTGTTCTCGAGAGGCGGGGTTGCAATGATGATAGATTTTGGCAAGGCGGGGACAGGTGGTATAGGAGAAGGGATCGAAGTTAAGGGATTTTCCCTCTGTAAGTTGTCTTTCTTAGATTTTCCATCCGAGATAGGCAACTGGTGAAGGATGGCTTTCAAAGCTTTGCATCCTTCTACATTGTGTCCTAGTGTGCGGTGGTAGGCACAGATTTTAGATTCATCATAACCTATAGGTTGAGGTTTAGATGGATCATAAGGTCTGAGTGGGGGTAGGAAATGGTCGCATCCCTACAAACATATCAAGGATCTTGGCGTAAGATCCTTTAAGTAGGTCAAATTCGGATGAAGATGAGGCTATTGATTGAGTGGGTGAGATTATTGATTGTTTTGGTAATGGTCGGGTGCGAGTGGTTCATACGAGTCGTGGTTTAGGAAAGGGATTTTGATGATTGGGTTTAAATAGGCGTGGCTTCTTCATGCGAAGTCATGTTTATTGGTTAGATGATGAGGCCACGAGATGATGTGGTGGTAGGAAAAACCACGGGGAAAGAGGAGCGGCAAAGAAACAAGTCCTTTGATGATCGAGTTTGCTTAGGGTTGGTAGGTAGGGGATACGTGGGGCGATGGTGTTGAGACACCCGTGGATTTCTATATGGGTGCAAAAGGTGCAGGTCGTGTTAAATAAGACATGGGAGGTATGGTGTATTGAGGCAAGGTGGAGGGGTGAGGCCCCAATATAGAAGGTAGGTGTGATGACGAGGGTTGAAACCGTGCCTACTGTACCAGTGTGATCGGGACGAGGTTTTAGTTGTGACGGAGGTATAGATTGGACTCGAGGAGACCGGTTCTGTCTCCTAGGTGGATTGATGGCTTTATTTGTGAATAAATCTAACCGTTTAGGTGGATGCGTCAGGCTGGGTATTGGTGAATTCCAAAGCATAGGGGAAGGTTTGGTTAGGTTGATAGAGGTGGATGAGGTATTCGGTAGAGATGAGGGGGGTGAAGGTGAGGACATAGGAATTTTGAGCTTTTGTAAAAACTTCAGGCATATGGTAGAGGTGTCTAGATTAGTCATCTGCATTTGAGTAGAGCATGGTGTACTTAAACGTTCCCATAAGACTCGTCTATCTTCTGGGGGATGACAATCTTCTCGTGTGAATGGGAATTTTGGTATGGAAGAGAAGTGGACTGTGATTCCGGTCCACTAGGGGTGTGATATAGGGGGCGAATGAGACGCTGTATCAATGGGTGTTAAGAGGTCAACTGGTTCCTGGAAAGATTTAGGCAATGAAGAATTGATAGGGAGGAGGGCATTTTCTAAAGGATCCGTCATGGTTAAGGAGTTTAGTGATGTAGGCTCAAGGGGTTTCTCCTCTAAGGATGACGAGAAAAGTGGCGATCCTTCTTCTTATGCAAAGCAAGAGTGGTGGAAGGAGATGTTTGGGAAATAGATAGGTTGGATAACATCCGCTCATAGTCTTACAAGGATGTGGTGTAAGAAGGCTCTTCTGTGAGAAGAGAACTCAGGTGGTTAATTCCTTTATGGGTAAAGGAATAGTGGGGCTGTCCTCTTTTCCCCGATGAAGGAGAAGGGGGTGAGGACCCCCGCATTGGTGAAGGGGCTCGATTCAGAATTTCCTCGATGGAAGCCCTTTGTTAGGAGTTGAAAACCGCATGGAGCTCATGCACACTCTTCTCCTTGGCGAAGGTTTCTTGGTTTGTGTTACTGATAGATGAATGGTTTGGAAATGGTTTGTTGAAAATTTGTAAATTTTGATTAGCAGGGGCATTAGGATTATTGAGGGTTATATCCCTGCATCAACCATTTCCTGCACTATGTTTTTCAACATCTTACGGTTTTCATGGTTGTGTCTCTTCACGCGATGGAAGTTCTGAAGTCATTTTCTTTATACCAAGAAGGTATAGTGTAGGTGGAATCAAACCCGGAGTGAGGTTTAACAGAGGCAAGGTGATAGCTCTTGCTTTAAGTAATTTTTCCAAGATCACATCATAAGTTTCTCCCAAGGAGTGTACTTGATGGGCTCACTTTATACCTATAGGTGGGTTTCTTGGGTATTAGACGGTGCTTGAGATTTGACCTTCACCGTGTACGGATCCTTTTGATTTCAAGCAGCCGATGCATGAGAGTTGGTGGTGTTGGGTTTTTGGTGGAGTATTGGGTTCCAAATTTGAGTTTTTGTTGCACAACTTCAATTTCTCTTCCTCGAAGGCTCAAATCTCTAGTTTCGAGCCATAGTAAAGGCCTCATCAAAGGTGTGAAAAGTTTGAATTTGGAGGGTGGGAGAAATGTGTTTAGCACAGGCCCGCATAAAGAGTTTGATGAGCTCGGCCTGAGGTAAGGCATAAGTAAGCTGATTGATGAGGCCCCGCCATTGTCCAACGAAATCTGTGATAGACTTGTCTTCAAATTTTCAGATGGCATAGAGGTTGCTAATGGATACTTTCTTGGCAATATTGATGGAGAAGTGATCCAAGAAAGATTGGGCTAATTGGTTAAAAGAGAAGATTGAGTGCTGGGCTAAAGCACTGTACCACTCCAAGGTAGGTCCTAATAAGGACATGGGGAAGGTACAGAGTAGTAAGGCATCATCATGAGCAATCAGATAGGAGGCATGTCTAAACGATCGCAAGTGTTGTTGAGGGTCCTCCTTACTATTAAAGCAAGTAAATTTCAGTAATTCCCATTGAGGAGGATATGTATGCAGGGGGATAGAAGGATGAATAGGCTCCCGACAAACTTGCTCATATGTTAGGGTGTTACGGCTTCCTGAAACATAAGCCTCAAGATTTTTCATTTTGTCCATCATTTGTTTGATTAAATCATTGGTTGGGTTAGATGATGGTGTTGTTGTCGTAAACGGAGGAGGATTGGGCCAAGAGCTGCTACTAGACAATGGTGGGGTTGAATGTTGATAAGGTAATGATGATGAATGTGTTGGGGCGGCCGAATAAGGGTGTCCTATATAAGATGTTGAGGCCACCGGATGAGTCTGCGGAAATGAAAAGGTGGGCGGAGCTTGAGAGGGAAAGCTCGTGTGGATAGATGGTAGAGCGAGTTATGAAAGGGGAAATCTTCAAGAGAGATGAGGTAGGGTTAGTGGATGGTAGTGATATGTGGGGCCCAGTTAACGAAAGGAAGGCCAATTGGCATAGTATGAACCACCGAAGCCACCGAGCCGGAGACAGGGGCTAAGGAAGAAGATAGTGAGGCAGAGTTATTAGGTGGGGAAGGAGCTATGTGAGCGGCTATACTAATAATACCCAAGAGGACCTAACCATTGGGTGTACGGTCGGGGTATGAGACAAATAATACTATCAATGCAAAGATTAGCATTCAAAAATTTAGCAAAATCCGGATCTCCTACAGAGATCTTGGGAAAAGCATTGGTGTCCATAGGATTCCCCATAGGATGCGAAGGGGGTGACTCAGGAAAAGACATGGAACAAGCATGTGAAACCATGGTTATGGCTTGTTTTCGGTGATAACAACCATGGAAAAGAGGATACAACAAGGAATTAGTCAATTAGGAATAGAAACAACAACAAAATGTTGGAATTGATAGGTTGTTGGTTTGTCAGGAACTGTGAAACATAGTAACCAATATCGGTCTGGTAACCGATGTCGGTCAGACAGTAGCGGCGTCGGTTAGTGTAACCGATGTCGGTAGAAAGAGGACCGGTGTCGGTCACTGTGAAGGCAAAGAGGGAATGTAAGAGGCTACTTTTGGTTTAGGGATAACAAGGCTTAGTATATCCACCAAACTGTCTGAAGTGATCACTGAGACAAGGTATAACAGAAACAGAATCAAAGAAAAAAACAAGCAAGATACACAAGCAAATCAAGAGACTAACCCTAGGATAAGTTTTAATCACTTTGGGCTTATGCCTTAGATGCGAAGATGATGTCAATCCTAAACAAAATACCTAAGGGAGATGTCAAGTTTGTTTTGGCTTGTAAGGCTACCTCGGGCTTAGGCGGAGGAATACCACGGAAAGGAGGGATGTTTGATATGTTGTGTAGATTATGATGTGATTTGGTATGTGTTGTGTAGTGAGAGTAAGATTAATTTCTCACAATCCGTGGATATTACCCCCATGTGTATGACTCATTACTTAATCTACATTCACTAGAATTAAAAATACCAGAGCAAAATGTGATGTACGCATTTTAAACCCAAATTGAAAATGATATTCGATGAAGAAAAGAAAGAGAAGAGGTCAAGAAGATGACTTTCACTAATGCAAATATGTAAAAGAAAGACAAGCTCTTTTACCAAAATGACAAAATATTTTGTGAATATTTAGAAGAAAGAAATAGCAAGTGTGCTCCTATATGAAAACAAGCAAGAAAGAAAGAAACCCGAGAAGGGTCCCACCGGCATGCCAAAATGTTTCGCATAGAATTTTTGCTCCGAGATAGAGTTATTTCTATCTTTTCATTCTCTTGAGAAACAGATAAGGGTTAGGGCTAGGAGGAATACCTGTTGAGTTTTGGGAAGGTGTGCGCGTACCGTCGAGAGATCAGACCGATTATGAAGAGCTCATTTTTGTCTAGGAAGGACTACCTATGAATAAGAATGCAAGACCACCAGATTTTCGTTAAACAATAAGTGAGGGAACTGCCTTAGGTCCAGAAAATATTAGACTTCCTTTCGAAGGTGGTCAGTTCCTTTTAATATAAATTAATGTAAATGATAATAAAGAAGCTATTGCGGAATCACTATTTAGGTACCTCGTTACTTAAAAGCAATAGAGACTAAACTACCAATAATAAAATGTCATGTTGTTTGTTTGGTCACTGGTTATTGATACGTTAAGATCGAGTCACAGGGATTGACAAGGCTAGAAATGAGATTGTTTGGAGGTAAATGGGTGAAAGGTTGGTTTTTATATAAGTCACAAAGGACCGATGCCGCCACCGGATTACCGATCATGATTACAAAAACCGATACCGGTAGGGGATGACTAATATCGGTAGGGGCAGTGATTTAGGGGCTTTTAAATGAAGGTTGGTTATAAGGTGGTTATGGAGTTCAGAAGGTTGATAGATGGTTGAGGGGAGTTGTAGGGTGATAGAGAAGACTCAGAGAGTGAGAAATCTGTCTTTGGGGCAATATAGGGATGGATGAATGGAGGTTAGGTACAGGGTACTTCCGGGTGGTGGATCCAGGAGTGAGCTTATAATCACTATGAATTAAAAGTTCACAAAGCGGTGTCAAAGGCGCATACAAGGTAATAAAAGAGACTACTTACTAGCTTCGATGCGAATGTAGGTCCAAGGAATGTAGTGGTGAAGGAAAGGCTCGGTTGGGATGATCCAAAGAATCGAAGTGAGTTGATGAAGCTATCCTCCGACTCTCCCAATGTTTGGATGAGTGTGACAGTGATCTAGTTGCTCAGCTACAGTCTTGGGCTCAATACCCTTCTCTGCAATCTCTTCTCTCTTTCTCACTTGTCTCTCTCCTGCCAATCAATTCCCATCCTTTGGCTTTGGTTGGGGGAGGTCATTTATAGGGAACCGATGGTGGTTGCCTAACTAACGTTGATCAAGTAGGGACCGGCGTCGGTTAAGTCAAAGTTGGCTATTTTTAGTAAAATAGCCAACTTTCCCTCCTTTTCTCCCGAGGGATCAGTTGTGGGCTTGGTCAAGTCATTATTAGGTTTGTTTTGGTGTGGGTGAGGGGCGATGAGTCATTGGTGTGGGTCTGACCATGTTATAGATCTTAATTAGGTTAGTTTAGGGTTAGGGCTAGGTCATGGTGAGGTGGCGAGGTGAGGTGGCGGGATTGGAGATGTGGATTTATTAATTATAAGGTAATTAATAAATAATTAAGTGTGTAAGGTTTAGGTGGTGAGATAAGGTTAGATTGCGAGACGAGATGAGGGGCACGGGGCATCGTAAGACTCAAATTTGGTGTCTACACCTTGACACAATCCCTAGTGAATACATATATATTTGGAATTATCTCGAATGATTTCAAGTTTCATGATGGTGTCAATGAAAATACTAAGAGGAAGATTACTCAAGCCAGTCATTCATATTCTATTATGTATGGAAAATGATTTTGGATAGGGCCTAATGGACATTACAAGAGGGTAGTTGGATGTGATCAAGGAAAATATATAATAGAATAATTCCACAATGGTATATGTGGAGGACACTTCTCTGGACAACTTACAACAAGAAGAATCTTGGATGCAGGGTTATCATTGGACAATTCTTTTTAGAGATTATTATAATTATTGTAAGACATGTGATATCTTTCAAACACATGGGAATATTAAGACTTCATCATCTCCATTATTCACTATTCTTCCACTTGGTCCCTTTGAAACATGGGAATAGATATTGTAGGTCCACTTCCAACTACCCCATGCCAAAATAAGAATATTATAGTTGCCATTGATTATTTAACCAAGTGGGTTGAAGCTAGACCCTTGAAAATAGCTTCCATGGATGAAGTGGAAAGGTTCATGTATGAATGCATTGTTACCAGATTTGGTTGTCCATTAGAAATTGTAACAAATTAAGGAAGCCACTTCATTAATGAGGTGGTAGAAGCCCTAGTAAAAAAGTTTTTATTAAGCACAGAAGTCAACAACTTACAATCTAAGTGCAAATGGACAGGTGGGGTGAACAAATTATGTATTGTGTAAAATCTTATCAAAAGATGCAGCTTTTCAGTGCATAAGTGGAATAAAAGGATTCATGCGGAATTATGGGCATATAGGGAAACATCAAAGTTAGCAACAAGATACTCCCCATTTCAATTAGCTTATGACATTGATCCATTTCTTCCTATTGAGTTTGATATTCCCACTGTGAGAGTTATTAAAAATGAAAGGATGGATGAAAGTGATTTAGTAAGAGAAAGATTGGTACATCTTCATTTTCTAGAGGAAATGAGGGAAACAATGAAGGATACAAGTTATAAGAAGAAGATGAAGCAAAAGGAGTACTTTGATCAAAAGATCCTCTGGTCTCCATTTCAAGTGAATGACTTGGTTCTAGTATATGATTCTAGATACAAAAAGAGAAGGCATAGAAAACTTCTTCCAAAATGGATGGGACCCTACATAATAGTAGTTGTGCATGAGAATGGTACATATCGACTAGAGGAATTGGATGGTACTCCCATTACAAAATGGGTCAACCACGACAAGTTAAATATTTTCCAAGCACCAACTTCAGAATGTCCATAATAGTCTACTCCGATGACGGACTAGAATCTAGGGAGGGGGAAGATGTTGACACAAAAATTTTCCTCCATTATTTTTATTTCCTTAATGTATATATTAGGAATAGGGTGTTTTAAAGTATAATTAGTAGTAGCATCAGATAGAAGATAACGACACTTTGCCAATATAGCGCCACCAATAATGTATAGTATAACAACATTCAAAGTACAATAGGAATATTTTGGTAAAAACTAAATATTTTTCATAAGTGGTTCTGATAATATTAAAATGTCAAAGTTAGGGCAAGTAGATAAGTAGGGTCTACATGATTAGGAATTAGAAATATTATATTTTTAATAAGAATAAGGAGTGATGCCATAAATATTTTATATATTTTATTTGTATAAATTCTAAAAAGGTGGAACCCATGTGAAATGATAAGGTTTATCTTATCTTAAAAGATAAGCCTACATGTAAAGATAAGAGTTAAGGTATGGAATATGATTAGTCAAAGGATATTTCTTATCTTATCTTAGAGATAGGGTGGATAAGCCTGAAAGTTCTATAAATAGAGAACGCCCTATTTAGGATAGAAGGAAGTAGTGAGAAATATTGTATGGGAAAGTGTGTTAAGGAAGCCATTAAGAGGGGTAATTGTGAAGTTTCTCCCATAGTTATTATTGGAAGGCGAGTGGAGTTAGTAACACTCGGAGTATTTCATGGGTGAGATTGTAACAATTTCATGTTGATAATATAATTTACACTTGTATTTCAGATATGTCATCATTCCTTTATATCATAGTCTATGATATCCTTATGTTATGTATATTATTGGGTTTCCAAATTACTACCACCAAATAAAAAGTTGTGCATTACTGAAATAATCGTAGAACAAGTAGTTCCCGATGAATAATTATCATAGTGTTGGACTAGTGATGACAGGACCTTGTTCAATGCCTTATTGACTAGGATACCTACACATATACAATCCTAACGCTCCCCAACCAACATTTGGATGTCATTAGAAATCCATTTCCTAACCATGCACCAAACAATCACGTTGATCCTACACCATCTCAAGCACCCCATGCTCATATAATTAATATTCTCGATTAGGATGCGGTGTTTCCATCCACATATTTTACCCCCTTCTATCTACCTTCATTTATTAAACCCAAATCCACTTTGACATCCACTCTTTCCTCCCCTCCATCCAACCCATCCACATATGTACTTGCCTCTATTTCTTTATTTGCATCATATACCAACATCCACATCTATTATATCCACTTCATCTATCCCCATTCCTATTACATCTATCTTACAAATTACCATTACCTCATCCATCAATTCATCCACACCTACCCCAATACCCATATCTACACCTATCTTTAAAACTACATCTCCTCATATACCCTTGTCTGCATCAAATATATCCATATCAACCCCATCCTCTTCCACATCCATTCCTTCATCTATCCCACCATCGACATCCCTATCCATACATATTTTTGCATTTCCTTCCTTATCCACATATACAATTGGGTCCACCTCTACATCACCATTTAAATCTATATCCACATCTATACCACCCCTTATAACCTTTATCAAGCAGATAGCATCCCTTGATCTATATGTGACTCAATTTCATATATCATCTTTACTACCAACAAATGTACCAACCCCTACATCAATACCTCCCAAATACACACACCATGTGACCACTTTTTACTTCATTAATCATATCATCCAGAAGCCACTTCCATCTACCATCCTTAAATCTACAAAATCTACACCAACAAAATCTAAAAACCTCAACACTCCTATCCAAAAATCACTTACCCATCCACATAAGGAATTGGAGCTACCCTCTCTAAGCTTCCCTAAGCTTCCTCAATCCCAAAACTTGTATTTTGAACATCTATTTTAGGGCACCCCCTTCACTTGTAGGGTTTGACCCTTCATCTAAAATACCTGCAACTCAATCAAGATCCATATCCACCACTCACCCCTCCAAAGTTATATCCAAATCATTTATCCCTACTTCATCCAAACCATCTACCCTTCCTACATCCAAATCACCCATTCTTCCTTCTTCTAATGATCGTCATCCTCCTCATCTGTTATAACACAATAGTAACCATCTATTCTATAATTTTCATATGATCAAAGGTCAATGTGACAATGATTTATATGATCTTCATGATTGTCTCCAAGTTCTTTAGGAATGAGGTTTCGTTTCCTATCGTGCATGCCATATTAATAGATCCCATTCTCATGTGTTGCGACATTACACTCTAGCTTCTATAACTTTGACCACCTCTTATCCTCCTTAGGTAATTTTGTCTCCTTCTACAACTATGCATGATATCTCTACCCTTGCATTGGGTCCTGAAGGAGCATCACTCATCAATATTAGGTTTACATCCTTCTATTAATGCTACAATAACTTTGGGTTTATCATATGGAAACTATACTTGATATATCACATCCATCAAATCACTTGTGTGTATTCATTACCTTCTCTCTCATTACACTCCATATATTCATTTCATACTATACACTTTCACACTTATTCTCTACATTAGCACATGATCAATTATTTATTGTTTATCTTTATCAAAGGTCAAATATATGTTCAACATACATGCTTGTCTATATTTTACTATCTCATATCATATTTCTAACATAATTTTCAAAACATCAAAATACATCACATAAGAAACTTAATATAACTCATAGACCACATCATCGACAAAACTATTATATATATCAAAATGTTTTTAATATAAAAATATAGGGTGTAAGATCTTTATATACTCATACATCCCGTTGGTTCTCAATATAACACCCCTAGAGAAGAAGGCACAGAAAAATGAGGAGGTGAGGGGAGGGGATGGGTCATGCTATCAAGTATTCACTCAAAAACATAAAGTGGGGGAAAATATAGACACAAAATCTATGCACTTGGGTACATTTCTAGGTCCTAAAGCATACTAATGTATACATGATTCCTAAGAAATAAAACTAGTGGTTGAAAAATCCTTTTGGCCTTTTGACTACTTTATCTCTTACACTTTTATTGGATTTACACATCTTACATTTTTACCAACACTTGACTAATTTACCTTTTGATGGCCTCAAACACTAGTGCCTAGTTAGGACAAAAGTTCCCAGTGATCATATCCCTCTCTTTCTTCTTCTTACTCTTTTGGGTCCTTTTCTCTTCTTGGTCACATTTTAACACTTTGGGTTGGCCTTTCAGTTTTCAATTATAAAATTCAAACAAGGGAATCATATATATATATATATATATATATATATATATATATATATATATATATATATATATATTACTTCTCTCAAATAATGGGCTAAGTACTAGAAGCATTATCTATCACCGCCTAAGCTTACACAAAGGCACAAAAGCACTAAAAAGTCCCTATCTATCACATTCATACAAGGGAAAAGGGATGCATTTTTGCATACACTACATACAATGGGAGTTCATTCTATTTTGTCACATACATTTTCCATACTCGAGGCAATCTAGACCTATCCCACTATCATCATGCAACTTGCACAAGGGAAACCTAGGGCACGGGACATGGATACACACACACACATGGATAACTACATGGATTTTTATATGTAGTGTAGTGATCAATCGTAAGTTCACCCTTGAGTTACCATTGGGTCAGTCTAACTCCCCATTCTACATCTTTTTTATTATATTTGATTAACTAAAATTAGCTAACTAGTGTAGTAAGGGATATTTAATCTAATCTAAGAGGACATATAAACACAGAAAATAAATTCACTAAGACAACATGTAAATGAGATCATTAGCAAAACTAAGGAAAATAAAAACCCTAGTTTGCAAGAAGGAAGAGGAAAGAACTTAGCTGATAATAGATGCTCATGGGACTGTGTCGCAGAGGAGACTGGAAAAATAAGAAGCAAGATTGGCATGCGAAGTACCAAAAAAGATGGAATTGGAGGATATAACTAGACCGAAGCGCCTCGAAGAGGAATGGGGTGCTTTGTTCTGTAATCCAGACACCTTGGTCTTTACAAAATATCTAAATCTAATCTTCATAGGGCCGAAAGGTAATCCAAAACCCTTGTTTTCTATCGCATCAACTTCATTGTCCCATGCCAAATGTCACCAATAACTCAAGATGGAAGAAAGACTTGTAAGACCCCAAAACAAGCATCAAACCCTAAAAATAAATATTCATATGAAGGTGTCAGACTAACCTCAACTGTCACAATTGTCGACTTACTAATTAAGCACTGCACTACATCTCGGACCCAGGTGTAGTTCTATGTGTAAGTTTTGTGAACATTCCCTAGATCTCTCTTTTTCAGCACACTTTGTGAAGTAGCAAGCAATAACTATGTGTAGAAAATGTAATAGAATGTGTGCATGGAATAGAATAGAATCCCTCCCCCTATGAAGTGTGATGCAGATGTCCTATCCTTATGCCTTGATGATGGAGCTATGTGGATGTAAGTGATCTCTAATGCAATAGATGGATGCAAATCTAGATAGAGTGATAGTAGTAAGTGATACTAGGTCCCTCATTATGGTCTCATAACTTTATATTTATAGGGTTCTCTTGGTCTAATTTTGTAATTAACCCTAAAAGGTTACCACAAGAAAGATAAAAATGTCAAATAGCTAAAAAGAGCCCAAGAAGTGGCGAGAAAGCTCTAGAAGGACCGAGTCACCCATGGTGGGACCAGGGGAACCCTATTCCAAGCTAAAATAATATGGGATGATAGAATCATTTGGGCATATGGGTTCAAGAGGTCGGTAATGATGAAATAAAATAAAACAAGATGGCCAAAGGATAGGGGTTAATTAGTACTTTCTTCACTCAAGAACCTTCTAAATAGTAGTATGAGACCGAGATAAATAAATGTCTAAAGTGCATGATTTTTTTACTCCAATATTTGATGTGTTTTATCGGCATGTGCAGTTAGTCATTTATTTTTGAGGTTATAGGTACGACCAATAGCCTAAAAGTGAAACTAGAGTGACGAATGATGAATATCTTCGACCCGAGAAAAGATTAGGTTCTAAGCATCTTAGCGAACACAGGTGCCCAAATCATTCATTAGTGCATGGGGTGCTCTTATCTTCATATGGGCACTTTTTTCCTATACATTTTTTAGGGTTTTAAACCTTCATCAAGCCTTTACAACATTGTGTCTATCTAGATCCAACACTCTCATAGTCCCAACCATTCTAAGTTTGAACCGAATTAGCTAATTCATCTTTCTCCACTCATTTGCTTATGTTTTTACATTTTTGAATGCTTATTACTTGTGCATTACTATACATATTTACCAATATCATTTGTTAGAGTAATTTACCCCGAAATAAAGATTTAATTCAAATTAGATTAAATCATCAATCCATGTGCCCTCGGTTTCCAAACACAAATATTTAGAAAAGGTACTTCAAACAAGAAAACCCCTAGATCTTGAAATTTAATGAGATCAACATGTGGAATAAACTTTATTAGAGTTGAGTCAACTGGATATTAAATCTCAAGCAACTTACGGAAAATACATAAGCAAATGGAGGACATGTGGCACTAGTGTACACATGGTTGATCCTAGAGACTAGCTACAATGATGGTTTCTAATCTTAAAGTTGACGACCTCCTCTAATGTAGATATATCTTGGGGACATCTTGGATGGAAACAATGGTGGTGATTAGATGATCGATTTTTTTAGCAATAACTTTTCACATGGAGCTTTATTTGACCTACAAGTAGTACAGGTTGGAAAGCTTATTGAAAGGACTAAATGTTGGTTTTAATTTTGGAGAAAATGGTTTGGATATTGGTGATAGTTTTATGATAAATATATTCATCCTTTATACTCGTTAAATAGTATATTCTTGCATTTTTCTCGCTTCTAGACATGTGTGGGACCTCTCAAATGTTCTTTAAGTGTTATGTGCTTCTCAAATAACTCATGTTTGGCTAAGAAAGTATATCCTAAGTATGGAGGGTGCATAAGGTTTGGGAGTGCAAACATAGAGTGCATATGTGCGCGTGAGAATGTAGCAAAGTAGGGCACGCCTGAGGCGAGACTTAGTCATTTTCAGCATGGGGTTGTTTCTCGGACATATAGTGAAGAGGACATAATGATATGAATACTTTCAAAGCACAAAAGGATATTTTGGGATTGGTAGTAAATTGATCACCATGCATATTTTTAAGGATAAGAATAGGATTGTACTATAGTTGTATTATTAGGTGATCTATTATTAGCGCTTGCATGCTTTTGTATTCTCATGTAAGGGCGCATGGATATTATTAGCATGTAGCCTATTTTTGAAGGTGCATGGGTGGTGAAGGGAAAGTCCCCACCCCTATAAATATGTATTGATTTTCATGGTTTGGATAGTTCGACAAGTTCATGATTATTGTAGTGTTATGCTACAAGTTTGTTAGCGCACATGACTATGGTGACTTTATGATGTATGTAAGAAGCTTATGTGTTTTACAAGTATTAATATAATGGATCTTATTGGCTAGATATTGGTGTTGGATGTAACTGAACATGGATCTTGCATGGTAAATCTAATTATAGTAATTGTTTAGTTATTCCTTCATATGGTTTAGATCTAGATTTGGTTTATGCACTTGTGGTTTAATTGATTATCTGTTATGGATCTAAAATATACATTCATTCATGCTAACATCTTGGAAAAGATTCTCTAAAGAGGGACTTGGTACCCTTGTGCACTTTGGGTGAGTGCTTAGTTTAGGCTGAGTGATGTGTTAGTGCACCTTGGGCTATTGGTGGTAAAATATAGGCTACATCATTGGTTCCATTGTCGAGACCTCTTTCTCAGCTATTTTTCAGGATGTTGTGTGATAAATACGTACTGGTTGACCGTGGCTAGTATTGAAGATTGGTTAGATGATCTAGAAGAAGAGTTTTCTCACAAATTTAGCATTGGACATAATTTTAATTCACGTGTGTGGATTGAGCATAATTTGTATGACGCATTATATGAGACTTTCTTCACCATATTTCCTATAGAGTTGTACAAGTGGATGGTTTCTTACACATCTAAGAGAAATTAGAGATTTTCACACTTTTTTGGATGTAGGAAGAATTCCAGGCCTTGTATGATGCAAACATGATTTGGATGCGCTCTGTGGATGTTTGGTTCTATGGTTCTTTGAACAACTATATTCTTGAGTACGCAGTTTCCACTTACTCTTTCCTAGAAGTTGCTGAGTTATAGTTCTTGTGTGAGCCCAGAGGATCTTACTTGCATGGTATTCCTTTGGAAATTAAGATCTTGATCATGACCCTAGATTTGGAAGAGAAACCTATGGCTAGCTAAACCCCACCACACATGAGGGCAGGAGCAGGTTTGGTAAAGATGGAGGACCTAGCAATAGAGATACAAAGAGAATAAATACGGATTAAGTTTAATGAAGCATGTGAGAGGGATCTTGATGAAGTAGTGAGAGATCACGAAAAGAATGGTGTTGTGGAGGGAGATGGCTCATGAAGGATTTGGAGCTCACATAGAGGACATGGAGCCAGAGCATCTGGAACTCCCCCATTTGGGAAAGCATGGTAGAGAAACCTTTTTTTCTTTGGATGGAGGTGCATCTAAATAAAGATTGTGGACCATGGGTGTGCATCTGAACCTACCTAGTGACCTATCCTTTGTGCTTGGTTTTACAAATTCTATGGCAATAACAAGAAGCAAGCTAGTGTGGGTAGTAGAGTTGTAGTAGATAGAGTCAATTTGTAATCAAGTTTAGGATTTAATCAGGTAACTTATTCATCTATGGAAGTGCAATTCTTGTTAATGTTATTTGGAGGTCCAAATTTAGGTATTTGTTTCTAGCGAGTCATCGGCGCATAGAATGTGGGTGTGCAGACCATTGGTATAACATCTGGAAGTAGCACAACTCACAGATTGTGGGATTCTATTTTAGCATGATCATTGGAACATAAGGAAGTGCATCCTCTAGTCCATTTCCTACTTTAGGAGGAGGATTAAGAGGTTTAGGTGGCTCGGGCACTAGTTTCTCTCAAGATGGAGGAAATACAGGGAAATAGATCCGGATCTAGTGGGCATGGTCTACACCTAGCCCCAACAAATTTATATGGAGATGTCTCTTTATCTTCCATAATATAGAGGCATTGAAGATGTAGCTAAGCATGTGCATATGTGTGAGATACTATATGGTGCGCAAAGGGATTACTCCAGAGTAAAGTCAAGTCATTTTGTAACTACATTGTAAGGGCACGCGCATAGTTGGTATAGAAATTTTGACCCTGACCAGACTTGTGTAGATTATACCACACTTCGGATGCTTTCTTGAAAGAATTTATATCCTTGAGTTTGAGTAGAAGAGCATCAATGTGTTGAAATACATTAAGTAAGGCACTATTGAGAGTGTTTGGGAGTATGATGCTCAATTCAAGACCCTTTTTCCAAGTTATCTTATGACATACACATGAGCTAGCATGCTTAGTGGTTCATTGGAAGATTTATCACACCTTTTAGAAGAGCGTTCTCACATAATACTTTCACATATCCATGTGAGGAACTTGAATCAGCTCTACGCACTAAGGCGGTAGGGAGTGTAGACACAGGAGTGAGCCCATTCTTGGAAGATCATATTATAGTAATGGCTAAAAAATTATAGAAATTATAGGCTAATTCAGTGCATGAGACACGCAGTGAGATTTTGTGCACATATTGTGAAGTAGAAGGGCACACTAAGGATAGTTGTCCTCATAAATTAGTGTGCTCCTTATTGTTGGACTGTGATATTTGTCACTTGGACCACAGTTCAATTTGGTGCCCATTATTGCAATGTGTGATAAGAAATAATGTGTCCTGTTACTGCAAGATTTGTAGGTCTACTACTCATGATACTGAAGATTGCAGGTTGATTGATCAAATTCATGATGTCATTGATATTGGCATATGACAGACATCGGTGTTGCAAATAACTCTAAGGATAAAAGTGAGCATCATGACCATGATCATAATGAAGGGTGCTCTGATGGAGGCCGTGGTAGAGGTTGAGGTTACGAGGAGGATTTAGAGGCCAAGGTTAGGTGGAAGAAGTGATTTCCCTTGTGGAACTTGTTATACATGTGGATCCCCTGATCATTATAGGCATGAGTGTCCTCAGAACATTGTTTGTTATTTTTGCAAAAGAATCACAACTATGAAGAATTCCCAGACTTGTATGAACATTTGAGAAAGAAACAAAAATAAGAGAACAATGCCATGGGAATGGTTAGAGTAGCACGGTGCATTACATGTGGAAGATCAATGGATGCCAAAGTTAGTGCCGAATCCTGAGTTGGTTCCTATGAAGATTAAAATACGTGCTGAATTTGTGTGTGCTAGGAAGTTCTAAAATAGAATCCTATATTACTAAGGAGGAGGTTTTACATGCAAAGTATCCAAACCCTATGCATTAGAAGGAGGTTTATCAAGAAACCATGGAGGTGATTTAGAATTTTAGGGTGAGATAAATGTTTAAAGAATAGCACGGAGAAGTTAGAATAAAAGAAGAAGGAACTGAGCTCCATCAGATGGATGTTGATGATCTAAAGGAGGTTTGCAAGATGTTGCGTCAAGAGAACATTATTCCTTTATTGGGGAATTGGTTAAAGGGAAACACTTTGCATGTTAGGATTGAGCATGAAAGGTAGATTTTACATGCTAACCTTCCCCCTCATAGCCTTTGGATTATGATAAGGAGATCACTCTGAATGTTGTTGTGGATGGTTAGCTTTTGAGTAATATTCTAATTGACACAAGCATGGAAGTAAATGTACTCACTTTGGACGCGTGGGTTCAGATGGATAGACCACCATTACAATCATCTTCAAATGTTATGTTTATGGAAAACATGACTAAAGCCATGCCTATTGGATTTTAAAGGATGCATCAATTACTATACATGGAGCCAAGTTTACTAGGGGACTTTGAGGTCTTAGCACTTGAAAAATTTGATAGTTTTCATCTTTACTTGGGCACCCTTGGTGTTATACAAACAACATTGATCTGCGCTTCAACAAAGGGTATATAATTTTGAGAAAAAAGAGGAGCACGTCATTATCCCCTTGACATACAAGAAATATGCACCTTATGTAGATCCCTTAAGTGAAGAATATTTGAACAAAATTTATGTGTGCACCATTCGAGATCCAAAAGTTCTTGAGCCATCAAAGGAAGGAGTTCTCCAATGGGATGATGCACAATCCATGAGTGATACTACAAGTGTTGCATGTGATAACTTTACACATAACACTTGTGAAATGGTTGGGCATGAAGTGAGAAGTGTAGTTGTGTGTGTAAGTAAGCCACACAGTATCATGTGTTTGGGTAACAACCAGTACCAAGGTACACTAGTGAAGAGAATCCTAGAATTATTCCTACTTGCTATGGAATTTTAGTGGGAATGTCAGGTGGAAAGAAGGAATATGATAGTTTATACTTTACACTGGGATGGTAGTGTGTGGTGGATGGTTCACAGGGATAATATTTTGGAGTGGAGAGAAGTGAGGATTGCTTTATCTGCTATATTTCTAAGGAGCAATGTGCCTACTCAAATCTGTGCATTTCATGGTAATGATCTTGTTCAACACCACGTTCAACAGTGTGAGAGACTCTGATAGAGGGGTAGGAAGCTTTACCACCTTCATTGTGGGTGCACAAGCTCTATTTCACCTTGCGAGGTTACACATGTGCATGGTATATCTATGCATAGAGTTGAATAGAGAGACTAGAAATTGGCAAGAACTTACTGTAGGTATGATTCATACCTTTGACTATTTTTCCACTAAACCTCTGGTGAATGAGGTGTTACAAGTTATGAAGTGCTTAACTATGGGAGATAGTGCAAAGGATGAGGAGCTCCTTCAGATTTGTTAGGTGAGTCAAACCTGGAGGCGCATTTTGAAGAGGAAGAAACAAATGTTGAATAACTTGGGCGCACCTGTCCTAGAAGAGAAAAGGGTAAGATGGTCTATATAGTTGATGATGAAGAAGTGGAGAACCTAGATATTGAGCATATAGAGGGTACGTGCAGGTCTTGGATAATGTAGATGAGAAGGCACACGCCTACCATGAACCTATGAAGACCAAGAAAGTAAACATTGGAATGGATGTTGAACCAAAGGAGGCCATCATTGGAGATTATTGGTCTAACTCAAAGTTGCTAAGATAATTGAGATATTACAAAATTCTAGGATTTGTTCCTAGAGGCTATCATGAATTGAAAGGGTACATGAATCTTTGGGTGAAATGAGAATCAAGTTGAAGGAAGGTGCGTGCCTAGTTTGAAAGAGGCCTTATAGGATGAATCTGAACTGCACATCAAGGTGAAAGAAGAAATTGAAAAATGCTAAATTTTGGAATCATTAAGCCCATCGAGGAGTCAGAATGGGTGAGCCCTATGGTGATCAATATCAAGAAGGATGGAAGAATCATAATTTGTGTGGATTACAGGAGTTAAATTCTACATGTGTAATTGATCCCTTTCCCACATCGTTTATGAAGAAATTCTGGAAGGTGTTGTAAGGCACAAGATCTACCTTCACTGATGGATTCTTTGGATATCATTAGGTGAGGATAGATAAAGAGGATCAAGAGAAGAAAACTTTCACCATTGAGTGGGGAAGTTTTTCATACACAGTTATGCCCTTTGGATTAAAGAATGTGCACCTGTAGTATTTTCACGCATTGTTGTACAAGCATTCCAAGATTTTATTCATAAGTTCTTACAGGTGTATCTGGATGATTGACAGTCTATGGGCTTGTGAAGGATCACTGTGATAACTTAAGGCTCATGTTTGAGAGATGTCGGTAGTTGAACATCTCGTTAAACATCAAGAAGTGTGTTTTCCACACCCTTTGGAATTTTTCTAGGACATATCATCTGTAAGGAAGGTTTTCTAGTGGATCCTACTAAGGTTGTTATTTTGGGCTTAGAGGAACCAACTAGCCAAAGCAATGTTCATGGATTCTTGGGACACACAAGATATTACAGAAATTTTATCAAGGTTATGCTAAGATTGATACGCCCTTGGAGGAGTTATTAAAAGGAAAAGGAAAGTTTTATTGGGGTGAGGCACAGTAACGTGCGTGTTTGAAACACTAAAGGAAAGGCTTACTACAACACCTATTATGCACTTTCCTTCATGGACCAAGCCTTTTCATGTTCATGTAGACGCATCCTCGGCATGGCCATTAGCACAGGTATTAGCCTAGCATGGAGAAGGGATTATTGATCATCCTATTTGTTTTACGAGTAGGAAGTTGACTCCAATAGAACATAAATTACACCACTACAAAGCATGAGGCCTTGTCTATGATATACATGCTCCATAATTTTTAATAGTATTTTCTGCTACCCCATTCATCTTTTATACATACCACATGGCATTGAAGTACTTAGTGAACAATCCTGTTTTACAAGGGCACATATTTTGGGTTCTATTATTCTAGGAGTTTAACTTTACTATGGTGGTTAAGCCAGGAAAGAGTAATTCTAGTCTAGACCATTTATCTAGGATTCAATTGGGGGAGGATGCACAGAGCATTAAGGATACAATGTTGGATGCACAGTTATTTAGGTTAAACCACATGCCCTTAGACTTAGAGGATATTGTTGTCTTTTTACGAACAGGTGTGGCGCCTTGAAGGTATGAAGGATTTGGAGAAGAAACAACTTGTTATCCACGTCGCTGCCTTACATGTTGATTAGTGGAGACTTATAAAAATTAGGTTGGGATGAAGTTTTATGTCGGTGTGTACTTGAGCATGAGCACAAATCAATTATGGAGGAGGCTCATGGTGACATTGCAGTGGACACTATGTGGGAGATGCACCACCATGTGTAAAGATTCTATTAGCTGGTCTATGGTGGGAAATATTATACAAGGATTACAAAGAATATTGTAAGGCATGTGACCATTATCAGTTACTTGGAAATCTTGGGCATATAGATGAGATGCTTTGAGGCCTATTGCTAGCGCAAAACCTTTTGAAAAGTGGGAAATTAAATTTTTGGGTCCTATTTCCCCACCCACACGCAGGACTAGATCATTTTATATTATAACTTGTATAGATTATCTTACAAGTGGGTACAAGTGGCTTCTATAAAGGATTGCATAGTAAATACTGGCATGGCAACAAGGTTTCTATGGGAAAATATTATCAGCATGGTATGGATGCCCTTTAAGTTTAACAAGTGATAGGGGTACTCATTTTCTTAATGAGACCATCAGATACTATTAGATGAATTTATGGTTGCACACCATAAAAAAACACCCTATCATCCTCAGTAAATGGAATTACTGAGGCCTTTAACAATATATTGAGCCATACCTTGACTAAGATTTGTGATGTTGGAAGGAAAGACTAGGATGATAAAGTCTCTATTATACTTTGGGCATACAGAAAACCTACAAAAGGTTGAATAAAGCCACACCCTTTCAGTTGGTGTTTGGCATGAAGGTTGTTCTACCAATGGAATTCATGTTACCATCTCTTGTATTGCACACGCAGTAGTTTAGTGGATGAACAGCACTTGAAGAACATATTTACAAACTGATGCACTTTGGATGAAAGGCGTGATATAGCATGATGGAGTTAGAAGTAAGAAAAATCCAGGCAGAAGGCATGACATGATAGGCACATCAAGGATAAGAAGCTTGAGGTTGGAAAAATGGTACTTTTGTATGATTCAAAGTTTTTGCCACCCTAGAAAGCTTAAGGTGCATTGGTTGGGACCGTATGTTATAACTTATATACTTGATTCAGGTGCCTTCCAGTTAGAGGCGCTGGATGGAACATGGTTTCTCGATTACTTCAACAACAGAGACTCAAGCCTTACTATAAATAAGACTTCTTGGTGTTTGTAATAAGGTAGTATTGTCTCTTAGATTAGATTTCCTTAATGTTTTTCCTATTGTTTCCTTTTCATGATTTTTATCAATTTAGTTCAAAGTTGTTTTATGTAATAAGCACGCGTCATTGCACACATAAGCTGATTACTGTCTAAGTGTTTTCATGCACAGAGGACTATGCATACCCTTAGTGTGGGGTGGATAAAGAAGGATTGATTGGTGCCTTATTTTAAATTGTGGTGCATGATAAAAACAAACTCACAAGTGATCAGAGAAGGGACAAGTTTAGAAAAGAAAATTTCAAGGAAATTTCTCAAATTCAAGACCACACATGGGAGGATGGACACTCAATATAACATGAGGCAAGGTCAGCATTAGAGACTACTTGGGAAGATTCACATTAGATAGGTACTTCAGCACAGGGAAGCATGGGTAGAGGAGATCTATGGAAAAAAAGTAGTGGGTGCATGAGAAGGTTATGACCGAGGCATAAAATGTGGTGTGGAAAAGTGTGGATGTGGAATTAATGTCACGTACGCTAATAGTTGGGAGTAATTAATGTGAAGAATTTTTAAATTCATTATAAGTTCGGCATTTGTAACATCATTTTTATCTTACATTGTTGAATCTAACGAGTGTGAAGTTTGAAAAATAACTAAGGACAAAGAGTAAATTGTGATCGAAACAAGTCGATAGGATCAAAGCATGTTGTTGTTAGCATTCAAATCAGAATGGATATTTTCAAGCGTTGATGTGTGTGCTCACGAGGAGGGTTCATGTGATTAGGGTTTGAAAAAGAATATTTATAGCTAGGGTTTGGTAGATCAAGGGTCTCGGTTTGCACTTGAGGTACCAAAAGTAAAAAGGTGATATTTTGAAGTTACAGAACGTCCTAATCGGTGAGAGAGGAGATATGGCACCATGACGAGCTCCAAATTGTTAAAGTAGAGGCCAATGAAGCATCGGAGGATTAGTTTGTTAAAATGTTATATCCTGAGGAAGTGATCAAAGGGTGACCATGGACAAATGAAGATAACAAGGTGTAATATTTCTGATACTAACCACAGAATGAGATAAGTACATAAAGGATATCACCACCAAGACCATTAGAAAGACCAATCGAAAGGATGACGGATGGAGTTAGGGTTTTGGATAACTTTGTGAAGAGGTTACTGGAAAGCGTAGGGGTCATGTAGATTTTTGAGTTTCCCTATTTTGGGAAGCCCGAGAAATTATACTAGTAGCTCATGTCACGGATACACAAATATTTCTTTTATTTCACGGTAGGAGGATGTGGATTATCACTAAGATAATTGGTAAGGTAATGAGGTTGTGTAACTTAGGCCAAGATATTTCTAGATATTTATCTGATGATGAAGGAATTGATGTGATGACTACCACATTTAAATACAAGAAGGGAGGTCAGGCGTTTAAAGTTACAAATATTGAAGATATGGAAACAAGGGTTGGGGTGCGCTCGTGACAAGTGTTGTAAGTTAGGTTCCTCTAAATGTTTGAAAGAGGTGAACCAACATTGGCTTCACATAGCACACAAGATGGTGAGAAAAATATACTATAACATTATTGGATACATTACATGAGAGAGCTTAGTGACTAAGGTGTGCATCCAGGTGGACAAAGGTGACAAAATTACTTGGGGCATTATTCTCCTTTTACTTGTATTCAATGAAATTGTGTGTCCCGATGGGCCAAAGGAGAAGGTGTGGGAATTTCCCATGGAAGATAAGTCACCAAAAAGAAATTTGCGAAGTATACATTACATGGATCCATATCAAATACCTACAAGGAGCGACAAGAGAAGTGGTTCGGTGGTTGTGTCGAGCATTTGAAGGGGAATGGAACATCCCACGTGAGCTTCCTACCGTGTTGGATGGCCAAACAAAGTTCTTCATTTACCAACATTTCAGTTTGGTCGGTTTCTACATGAAGACATGAGAAAAATCCCCTGGTGTGTAAGTTTCCTTTCACTTTTATTGCATGTTACTTTCAGGATTCTGTGAACAAGTTGCATAACACGTGTAAACTTTAGTTTGACACTGATAAGGTAGACGTGGATATTCATATCCTACAAAGACCTATGTATGGCCAAATAGGGAAGTGTATGTAGAAATGTTTGAGACAGATAATATTGACATAACTTCAAAGACCATGGCCATAGGAAATATTGAACTGGCATGCATCTATGTGTACCTAAGGCCACATTTTAAATATGGGAAGGTGATTAAAGGTGAGGACATAGCTTTTTCGGGTCCTCCAAAGAAGAAATAGACAATGGGCACTACAAGGCTAGTTGAACCTATGCCCCCACTCAGGAAGAACCAATACCTATAGGATTAGAGAATGTTTTGGAGCAACAGAAAAGAATAAGCCGACAAAGACAAGGTTGGACCTTACATGGAGGATTTTTGGTAGGAGGTGTACTTCCAAGGATACTGGCATTGGGACATCACATCTTTTCAAGAGGTCACCGCGTGTGACACCGATAAATAATGATGAAGAACAAAAGAAGAAGTGTCAAAATATATACCAGTCAAAGATAGTGAGGAAGAAAATTCCTCACGACAAAGTGCACAGAATGATGTGGCCACTCCAAGCATGGAAGTACAGGAGGATGAGGAGATAGGTGAGAAAATAATATATGAGGAATTTGGCCCTAGTGTAAGTGCCCAGGAACTTGCTAAGGATCAAAGCAACATTGTGGAGATACGAAATTATAATGCATCCGCTCACATAGAAAAAGAAACCGAGGAAGGAGAGGAAGTACAACATAGCATGGGCACCGAGGCACAACAGGATGTAGAACACTACATATGCAAGAGAACATAGGAGAGTACGTAATTAGTGAGAAAAATAAGATGATGTGGTAAGAACATGGAACTTGGGATACATTAATGATGAGACAAAGATCATTTGCACCTAGTTCCAAAATAATTTTCCCAGGGAGCAGTTATATGGCTAGGACTTAATGGATTCAGAAATGGCGACTACACGCGCACTCGTAAATAGTTATCTTGGAGCATGCAGACTCACATGGATGAGCCTAACTTTGACATTTGTGAGGAGTCATGTGTATCATGTAGGATGAAGAGGGCACCACATACCCGCCATATTACCATCAAGCCCACACAATTTTCAGATAAGCAGGTAAGCAATGCGCTAGTTAAGGTGTCTATAGAAGTTACATGCCATAATATTGATAAAGCGGAAACTATTCAAGCACTTTTGGATGATAAAAAGGATGCAGCTACAGAGATAAGGTACCTCACAGAAGAAAAGGAAAAAGTTGAGGTAGAAACATAGAAATTCCTTAAGATGGCGAATAAATTGCTGATGAGGTTATGGAGAAAAGGCCTGATTTACAGGATAAGGTGCCAAAAGAGTTTCAGTTAGCTCTTCATTATTTACACACAATAGTTCAATTTATTTTAGAGGAGGGTCTCGTGCATGCCCAAACCTAAGGATCTATAAAGAATAAGAAGAGAGACCAAATTCGTTATTTCATGGAATATTACAAGTTATGAATCCTTATTGCAAGTGTTGAAGGATGAATTGAAGAAAGTAGATCGGGCATTGATTATGCATTAGGCGCCGATGCAATTATAAAGATAAGGACAATTGAAGAATAAAATGAGGTCCTCAAGGTAATGAAGAATGAGATGCTTGGGCGTGTGGAGAGGCTTACGTTGATTGAGAAAAAGCATGATGCGCTTGCAGCAGCCCAAGATCCACATAAGGAGAAACTAAAAGACATTAATAAAATTATTGCATAGAAAATGGGTCTTATGGAGGGGATGATCTCTAGTATGGCTAACATCATTATAATATTGTATAATGAGAAGGAAAAATGACTTGTCATGAGTTAGAAGCCATAGTTATATGCATTCCTGATAAAAATAGCCAAGCACTAAGTGACTAGAATGACTTGGAGGTAGAGATTAAGAACGAATATCCATAGTTAATCCTTCCTATAGAAGAGCAAGGCGCTAAGTAGTCTATCATTCTTTGTACAAGTACTACCTTTATTCTTTCATTCTTTATTCATTATTCTTGGAGATATAAGATGGCTTACAATTTTTGAGGGCGGAAATCCAATTAGTGTGGGGTAATGTTGGGCTGAGAAATTATAGCCTAAGTATGGAGGGTGCATAAGGTTTGGGCGTGCAAACATAGAGCACATAGGTGCACGCAAGAATGTAGCAAAGCAGGGTGTGCCAGGAGTAAGACTTAGCCATTTTCAGCATGGGGCTATTTTTGGACATAGAGTGCGAGCAGAAATGATATGAATACTTATAGAGCATGAAAGGCTATTTTGGGATGAGTAGGAGATCGAGCGTCATGTAGAGTTTTGGAGCTAATAATAGGATTGTACTACAATTGTATTATTAGGTGATCTATTATTAGCGCTTGCATGATTTTGTATTCTCATGTAAGGGCACATGGCTATTATTAGCATGTAGCCTATTTTTGAAGGTGCATGGGCGGTGAAGGGCAAGTCCCCACCACTATAAATATGTATTGATTTGCACTTTGTTTAGACAGGTTTGAGAAGTTTGTGATTATTATAGTGTTATGTTGCAAGTTTGTTAGCATGCATAACTATGGTGACTTTATGATGTATGTAAGAAGCTTCTGTGTCTTACAATATTAATTTAATGGATATTTTTGGCTAGATATTGGTATTGGATATAACTGAACATGGATCTTGAATTGTAAATCTGATTATAGTAATTTTTAGTTATTCCTTTATGTGGTATAGATCTGGATCTAGTTTATCCATTGTAGTTTAATTGATTATCGTTTATGTATCTAAAATATACATTCATTCATGCTAACATCTTAGACAAACTTCTCTAAAGAGGGACCTGGTACCCTTACACGCTTTGAGTGAGTGCTCAATTCAGACTCGAGTGATTTTCTAGTGCACCTTAGGCTATTGGTGGTAAAATATAGGCTACATCAACTCAATTAGAGCCCTTGGATAATTTTTGAAGTCAAGATCACTTGTTAACTGTAATTTGATCTGTGGATGATTTATGCATTGCTTTTTCTTCTCTCTCATTTGTTCTCAATTTCTTAATTCCCCCAATTCCATTTTGGAATCTTATCTCAATGTATAAATAGGTGAAGTGCATGGTTTACCATATCATCCTCTAACTTAGACAAAAATATTCTATCTTGGAGCTATTTGGTCTAGATCTTTGATCCCTTTGGTAGTTTGCTCTTGTAGGTGTCCATTTTAGCTTTGTTTTAGATGTTTGGAGAAGTAATGACAATAATCAATTCAAGGACATCATAATAAAGATCTAGGAGATTAACCATGTTTTTTTATTGATTCATAAATGAGATAGTATATTAGAAAGGAATTTGTTAATTGAGTTTGAAGTGTACTCACTCAAGGTTTTAGAGTCTCCATTTTGTAATTAGGTTCAGAGGTCTCATGTGTAATCACCAAATAATTTAGTTATGAAATCCTTGTGGAATTTTGGTTTCATTTGCACTCAATAAACCTAGTTAATGCTATATTTCATATTTTGAATCATGGTGGTTTGATGGTTTATTAAATCTCAATGTACGTGGTTTAATGATTTTCTAAATTATGGGGGGCTATAACAATTGTGTAGATTGACACAAATATTACATTATCTTTGAATCATTCATCTTAAGATTTTCATATTTGGCCCATGGATAAGGCAAATGTGAATTGGAACTATCAGGCCCCCATATTTTAATTAAACCTTTTTGTATTACCCCTTGAGACCTTTGTTTATCCTTCACATTCTTATAAGCCTCTTTGATATAGATTTAGATACATCTTTGTTGTAAAGATATTTTTTGTAACATTTTCATAGTTTTAAGTAGCTTTATGATTTTCCTACTAATTAAAACCAATTTGGTGGGAGGTCATAGTGGTTTGGATGCTTACCTAAATTTACTTCTCTATGTTTTCATTATCTTTGTTATTTGACATCACTTTGGTTGATATAGGTTATCTCCCATACATTGCACTTGATTCTAAAGAGTTGGAAGTTTACCACCTTCCTATTTTTGACCACCTTCTCTTTTCTCATCCAAATAAGTGAAACATATTTAAGAGCCAACAAAATCATTTAGAATTAAAGGTAGAGTTGATGATTGATATGGGATAGGAATGTACTAAAATTGTGTCTTGAATATTAGATATTTTATGCTTTGCTTTGATTGAATAATATTTCCATGATTGAAGATAGAGCATAGTGTAAATATAATAAAGTTATAGAATGACTAGAGAGATGAAGAGATTGGATTCTAAATGTGATAACTTTTCTTAACAAGGGTACAAGGTCAAACTTTAAATTGCATAAAGAAAAGTTACTAAATTTAGTGTCCAAATGTGTAGAAATGTTTTCTTGAGGAGGTTTAAAGGATTTTCAAATAAATGCCTTAAGTACTCATTGAATTTCATGATTGTATGGTTTATAAAACTATGTAAATGTAGTTATATATTAGTATAATTAGTACAAAAGTATTTTGTAATTTGTAATTCAATAAATAGATATTAGCACATTGAGTATAAAATACCTTTGTATATTGTAGCTAAGTATATTAGCCTTGAAAATATTTTTACTTTATATATTAAAAAGATCTTTCAATAAACTATATCACCCAAAATAAATTTAAAAACATACCCCTCTTAATGTTATAAAGCATGCAAGTTCCTATTGTTTTGTTTTATTTATAAAACACAAAATAACACTTTAATGTTGATCAAAATCCACCATACATGAATGAATTCATGAATTTGAAAGGAACAAATTACAGTATGCCATGGATAGAATAATAGAGTTTTAATGATTTTAAATGTAAATTGGTACATTTAATATAAATTTCTTATAAGGTTCCATGAGTTTTTAAAAATGATAACAAGGGCATGATAGGAGTTAATGATGAGAAGGTAGGGTTTAAGCCCCATAGGTGGGAAATATATTATTTTATTATTACATGTGCTAACACTAAAGGATGGGCTAATGGATGGGCTAATGGAGTTCCCACATTGGTCGATGGTGATTCCAATGTGTGTTGTCATAAACCTTGGAGATGAATATATCCCTCAATTTGTGTAAATAGTATGAAGGGGCCTTGGGAAAATATGATCAACACTCCAAATCTGACTTTCACAAGTTGTCACTTCCAGATTATGGAGATACTTTCAATGCAAGGCAAGGGTTACTAAAGACATTTTGAAATCCTGATCTATTCTGCATACTTTAGCAAATGGATTTTGATCTTATGGGTATACAGGTCAAAACAAGGGTAGTATGGGGTAGGATTAGTTGTTTAGAATGATTTTTGGTGGGATATTGACAAGACAAACTTGACTATGCCAGATCTTTGACAACCTCTACAACATTTGAACAACTATCAGATAAAATGCTTCAAAATAGTCAGGATGTTCTTTCAACTAGAAGAGATACACAAATGGAGGCCCAGTTTGCACTCTTCACACAATCTTTGAGACCTCAACACAAAATCTTGAGTTAAAGGACTCAATTAAACATCAAAATCTCTAATCAAATCATGCCTAAGGTACCCCCAAAGGCTTACAAGTAATCTCTATCAACAAATGAAGGTGAAGTGATTTTAAAATGCTTATTTTCAATGCCAGATGAAATCTCTTCTAAAAAATGAAATTGAAAATGCCACTAAACTATCAATAAGGATGAGATCTGTGTGATTCCTAAAGATTTCAATGCAAGATTGCAACAAGAACAAGGAAAACTATTTGTAGACATTTAAACATGATAACAGACATCATATTGCCCAAAATAACATAGATTAATTCAAAATATTGTTAGATTCATCAGCAAGGGAGAGTTTTCAGGAACAATCTCAGAGTTGTGTGATGGCTATACACTTGTAACCAACTCAACATGAATGAAGATCTAACATAGAAGACATTAACCAGGTTTTTTGGAGGGTTTCTCAGAAGATGAGCTTCTCTCAAAATTTTCTCATGATTTTCAATTTCCCGACCCTTTTGCATGTCAAAAAACATGCATTATATATCTCTCTATTACATTTGATCCTTCTTTCCCAAGAAAATAATATCCTATGGCATCTTAGTTTGTTACAAATTCACTCATGATTACAGAAAGGGACATCTAACATATAACAAAAAAAGTTGCCAGGTGTTTCAAAAAAAGGTGAATCATTGCAAAATTCACATCATTATCCATTGTGGAGGCACATTTTTCATCTTCAAAGCATGCAGACCCCTTCCTTTCATTATTTCATCCTTATCCCTCCAAAATTTGACTCTGCAACTTTTGGATTTGATATTTCATGTTTTTGATGGGTTAAAAAATTTATTTCAAAAACATCTCTGATCTTCAAATTGATTTTCAAAACCAATTCCATTGATCCTTGAAGGAAAAAAACAACATGAATTCACCAAAAATTTGATCAAAATCGATGCAAAAATGCATTTCCACACTTCCTGGAGCAAAAATGGTGGCCAAATGAAAAATGCATAGTTACCATTGATTTTCCTTTCTCCCTTCAATCTGAGCCCTCCACGTGTCACAATGTGATTGGAAATGGGTTTGGGATCACTTTTGATATTTTAACACTTTTGGAAAAATGTAAAAATTTGACATTTTTCTCCGCCCCTCCGAGCTTGACATTTGGCATTGACACGTGTCCCAAAGGGGTCCCATTGGAATCGTGGCTCGATTCTTCACATTTCCACCTTTTTTTGGAAAAAGGAAAAATTTTTTTAAATTTCCTCCATGGACCTCACCTCTTTTCCTTCCCGACACGTGGCGATCATTGATTGATTGGTGCTGGGGCTTGCATTCCTCCTTTTTAAACTTTACTCCTCAAAAAAATTTCAAAAGTTTCAAAACTCATTTCCCACTCCCCTCTTGCATTTCTTTTGACACACATGTCTCCCTCTGATTCATTGCGATGGAGCCATATTTCAAATTATCACTTTAACTCACCTTTCCAAAAAGGCAATATTTCCTTTTTCCTCAAGGCCCGCACTCCCTCCCCCCCTTGCCATGTGTCCTCTCTTGATGGCCCAAAACCATGGCCTTTTTCACACTTTTCTCCTTTTTCCAAAAAGAAAAAAAATTTTTCTAAGTCCTCTTGACCTTCCATCCCACTTTTGATGAAAACATGACACGTGTCCACCTCTTTGATTCAGGTGAGGGCTGCTCAAAAACGTCCACATGTTCCATTCTATTTCATTGCGGGCTTGTGCTCTGAAGCCCACCATGTGTTCCATTCTAATTTGTTGTGGACCCTAGGCATTTTCTTTGTACTTTAACTCTTTTTTCCAAAATGCCTTAAGGCACAAAAAAAGACCCACCCATCCACCTTCACTCTTGTGACACGTGTACCTCCTCTGGGACCTGCGAGAGCTGTGGGGGAAATTTGCACTTTTTTCCCAAAACAAAAAAATGTTAAGTTTTTGAGTAGACCCATCGAATCTTGTCCAATCACAAATGACCATGTATGAGAAGATGTTTGAGCTAAAATTTGATGGGAAAAGGATGCCCGTATGACCATCAAAAGATGCAAAAGTTGCCAGTGATGCCCTAGAATGTTGAAGATGAATTTGACGGGAAAATGACACCCGTCTGACCATCAAAACATAGAAAAATGCCAGGGATGCCCTAGAATTCAATTTTTTTCTAAGGATGACAAATTTCACAAAATTGAACCAATGAAAATGTTTTTTAAAGCATTTTTTTATCATGGAATTGGATTTTTTGAGGGCAAATAAGTATAAATCAATCAATTTTAAACTTCCACGATTGGGAAAAAAGGAAAAATGGTAGAGCCACATGATTTTTGAAAAATTAGGGCACAAAAGGGGCACACATGTTTTCATTTCATTTCAAATTAGGACAAAACAAAAGTTTATGAGCATTTTCAAGGCATTCAATCAAGAGGAAAAGTTGCAATCCACCGATTTGAGAAAAAAATGTTTTAGAGCACACAAATGAAGGAAAATTAGGGAAAAATGGTGCAAGCTCAAAATGGCACCAACATCAGCTCTTGCTCGGGGATGGGCACTCCCAGTGAGTGCCACAAGAACAAAAGTAGACCAAGTGCCAAAATAATCCATTGGGAAAATGGAGTCATGAGCCAAAGCCACCAAAAACTAGCTAAGAAACTAAAAAAAATGGCTTGCCACACACCAAGGCAAACCACGAACCAACAAAACACCAAAAACAGAGCAAAAGCCAAACACTATACACTATACAAGTGGTGCATACCTCAAATTTGGGGATTAATCCAAGAAATGCTTCAGATGCCTACCATTAACAGGTAGTTCAAGAAATTCCCCATCTAAGTCCTTGAGAAAAAAGGTATTTTCACCAATTCTGATATCAATGGAGTAAGGGCCCATCCACAATGCATCAAATTTACCATGTTTTCCCTTATCTTCATTTATGTTATCCCACAAAAAAACCAGATCTCCAACATTGAAAGCCCTAGGAGTGACCTTCTTGTCAAACAACCTCTTCAACTTCTCTCTAAATTTGACATGCCTTTGGTGTGATGCTCTTCTTTCTTCATCCAGCTCAACAATCTGATTAATCCTTGCTTCATATGGACTGACCTCTTGATCTTCAAGTTGTTGAACAAACTGAAATGAAGATAATTGCAGATGTAAGGGCAAGCAAGCTTGAGTTCCATACACCAACTCAAATGGGCTCTTACCAGTAGCTCTTTTGGTAGTGATTCTATCAGCCCAAACTACAAATTTCAGTTGTTCACCCCATTTTCTCTTGTTCAACTCCAAGGTTCTCCTAATGATCTTCAACAAGTTCTTATTGTTGGACTCATCTTGTCCATTTCCTTGAGGGTTATAGTTTGAAGCATAAGTCAGATTGGTTCCATACTCCTTGCACATTTCCATCAAGGGTTTAGCTCTGAAACACATGGCATTATCAACAACAATCTTGACTGGCACACCAAATCTGCATATGATATGATTCAACAAGAAGTCCATAACAACTTGGTGTGTTGCTTTCTTGGTGGGGATTGCTTCTACCCACTTGGTGAAGTAATCTGTGGCTACAAGAATCCACTTATGTCCAGCACTAGAAGGGTCTGAAATCTCACCAATGAATTCCATTCCCCATTGTTTGAAAGGAGCTTCAATTGATATAGGCTGCAAAGGAAGGGAGCTAAAGCTTTCATTCTTCCAGAGAAACACTGGCAACTTTCACATTTTCTAACCAACAGGGTTGCATCTTTGAAAGAGTAGGCCACCAATAACCAGCTCTCAAAACTTTGTGTGTTGTAACCCTTCCAGCAAAGTGTCCTCCACAAACTCCCCCATGGAAATCAAAACTATTTTTGGAGCTTCATCTTTAGTTATACATTTCAAGAGGACACCTTCAGGGTTCTTCCAAGCCAGCCCAAAGTCAGTGATGATGTATTTTTGAGAAGCCATCTTGAGGGCTCTTTTCTGATTTTTATTTAAATGATCAGGGCAGCATAGGTGTCTGAGGTAAAATATTACATCCTTGTACCACTCAAAACTTACCAATTTCTCAAGAACATCTACCCTTTCTTCCTCTACTTCATTCACTTCAATTGTCTGCAAGTTGCTCTCAGCCATGAGCTTAGCAAGACCCAAACCTCTTACCAACTTTGTGGTTTGGATGTCCATGTCATACTCCTATAGTTTGTTCACCCATCTACATATTTTTCTTGAGATCTCCATCTCTGATAAGATGTCTTTTACCATGGTGTGGGGAACATAAGCAACAACTTTTGAACTTAAGATATAAGGCCTGAAAACCTTTGTTGCTTTCACCAAGGAAAATGCTTGTTTTTCCATGATTGTGTACTTTAACTCAGCAACTTGTAAAGCCTTGCTAAAGAAGGCAATAGGCCTCTCAGCCCCATCTTCATCCTTTTGCAGCAAAATAGATGCAATGGTATTTTCAAAAGCAAAGGAGAAGATTTGGAAAGGCTTCTTGTAATTCAGAGCTACCAAGATAGGTGCATGTTTAATGCTTCTTTGATTCCTTCAAAATCCTAAATAGCAGCCTCCTCCCACTTGATAACTTGGTCTTTCTTTAACATGCATGTAATAGGAAGAGTCAATTCAGAAAAAATTAGACACAAACCTTCTAATGAAATTGATCTTCCCAAAGAAGGATTGGATGCCCTTCTTTGTTCTTGGAATTGGAACCTTGTTGATTACTTCTACCCTCTCAGGGTCAATCATGACACCAACCTTTGAAACAATATGACCAAGAAACTTGGCCTTTTGCACCCCAAAATGACACTTCTTTGGATTGAGAGAAATGCCAAATTCTCTACATCTAATCAACATTCTTTCCAAGTGTTGCAAGTGATCTTTTCTGCTCCTTGAAAACACAGTCACATCATCCTAATAAACTGCAATGAAGTCATTTATGTAACCAGCAAAAAGCAACATCCATTTCTCTTTGGAAGGTAGCTCCAGCATTCATGAGACCAAAAGGCATTCTTACATAAACATATGTTCCCCAAGGAGTGGTAAAGGTAGTTTTAAATCTTTCTGACTCCTTGACAACAACTTGATTGTAGCCAAAGAAACCATCCAAGGTGGACAACAATTCAGATCCAGTCACTAACTGCAGCATGTTTTCCATGTTTGGAAAAGGATAATTGTCCTTCAATGAAGCTCTATTCAGATTTCTAAAGTCTACACAAAGTCTGATATCTCCATTTTTCTTTCTGACTAGCACAAGGTTTGCAACCCAAGATGAATACCTTGTGGGCTGAATGATCCCTCCCTCCTTCAGTTTCTTCAATTCATCTTGCATTTTCATGGAGAGGAGTGGATTAATTGGCCTCTTACTTTTTTTAAATGGTTTGGCATTTGTTTCAAGAGGAATCTCATGCTTGAAACAAGTCTTCTCTATATGCTTTCAGCTCTAAATAAGACCAAGCAAGATAGTCCTGATATTTCTTCAATAGTTGAACATAGGACTATTTTTCCTCTTTGTTTAGATTTCTTCCCAACCAAACCTTTCTTGGTTTATCATTAGTGCCCAAGTTATGCTCTTCCACATCCCTTGAGGTAGACATGTTTCTATTGATGATGCAATCAACATTGTTAAAATTTGACTCAAGTGCAACAAGACCTCTAGGAATGGTGTTAGTTTTCAATTGGATAATATCCTTTCCAAACAAAGTCTCTCTTCCTTCAGTCACACACACCATTGGTTCCCAATCAATATTCTGATCTACAAACTCACCTTGATTTTGTAAGAACCTTTTCACTTGAGCATCATCATTAAACACTTGCCAATGCTTGATGTTGTCGGGACAGACTGGCCTAGTTAACACTTCAATATTGTACTCACAATAAGGTGAAATGGTGTAATTTCCAAATCTTGACCCCAACACTACCAACTTTTCAGCAACAGCATTGAAACTTCTGTCATGATGCACAATGTTGAAGGAATCAAACATCTCAATTAGATCCCAAACTACATGTTTGTATTGTTTCATCCATTGATTTTTGTAGCATATAATTTTCTTATTTGTTTGACAACTAGCTCTGAATCTCCTTTTTTGCAATGATGTCCTTGACACCATACTTCCATGCAATTCTCAGACCCAACAACAAGGCTTCATACTCAGCAATGTTGTTAGTACATTCAAAATTAAGCTTGAAGGAAAAAACAAACTCTTCCAAGCTAGGAGAAATCAGAATTATACCAGCACCATTTCCAAATTTGGAGCAAGCTCCATCAAATAGCAAGGTCCAAGGAGAACCTACCTATTCAAGGCACTTTGACTGATCCATCTTGTGCTCCTTACCATCAACAAACCCAATAAAATTATCAACATCAACATCAACAAATAATACTTCATAAGAAGCATTGTTTGGATCCTCAATTAGATGCAACATCTTCTTTTCTCCATAGAGCTTGACAAGGCTGCCTTCAATGGGAATAGTGGAAAAATACATATCCATTTGGACACTCCCTCCAACACTTGCAGCCCACTTTCTTGACAATAACATACCCCATTTGGCAGGGCAATCAACAATCACAACATCCAATTTTAAATTCCTCCCGGGATAAGATGCAAGTTGCACCACCAAACCCTTCACACAACCAACTACTAGCACTTCTCTTGAGTCCATGGTAGTACACTTTCCATAGGCTGTTGTCACTTTGATATCCAACTCATTCATGACTTCTAGAGGCATGACATTACATGATGCACTGGAATCAAACATACAATTGTGAAGTAGTCTATCCTTTATGATCAAAGTTGTAAAGAATGGATCAACATTCAATTGGGAATCAACCAAGGATGTCCCCAAGTATACCTCAGGTGTTTCTCCAAGATCCTCTAATGTTGGTGGTGTTTCAAGGTCTATAATGATTTGAGGAGGAGTTTCAACAACATTTACATTTCTACTTGGGTACTCTTCTCCTCTTTCAAACCTAGGTACTCAAATGCTCTCTTCTTGTGCTCAGAATCCTAAGCAACTCAATGATTGGAACACTCACTTTGATTTGGCTCAATACTTGGGCTATGTCATATGGAACATTCTTTGGCAAGGCAGCATTGGAAGGGAGACAAGCAGATTCATTAGATGGCATGGGATTCTTGGCAGCTTGGGCATGAGGAGGACTATAATTTTTGCTTGGGACAACAGAGCTTTTGGCAGTGTTTCTCTTCTAGGAGCTTCTTTGGGAATACTTGTAAGCAAAGGGTGTTTTAGGTTTGGCTTGAGGCCCAACTCCCTTAACAACTTTTCTCCTAGTGTTATACTCTTTCTCTTGAGCCACAACAACATTCATTAACAATTGTCTATCTTCCTCCAAGGGATACCACCATCATACTTCTTAATCATCAAAGCTCTTAAGTATTCAAATTCATTGTTAGGAATTTCAAAATCTTGCACTACATCAACTTCAAGAGTATGAGGGGGAAGAAATACTTGTACCCATTTGATGCAATCCCAAAAGGTTGTAGTTGTCCTTGCACTTATTACCTCAGTTGATGTTGCTCCTTCTTGTGAGCTTGAAGAACAACCCACCATGTAAATATCATCATCAGTACCATCATCATTATTAGCTTCACCATCTTGCTGGTCCACTTCACATGGAGGATGGGGCAAAAAACACCTATCACACCAATCAATATCAACAACTTCCTCAACAACAACAACCCTAGCAGTTAGGGATCAGGTAACACTCTTCCTTCACGTGCTTGAGGATGTCTATTTGCAGACCCCATGGGTCCTTTCCCTCTATCATCAGATCTTTGATCACCCCTAGGATGATTGGAAAATCTGTCATGGTTTTGTGCTTTTTGTTGACCTTGTGAAGTCTACCCAATTCCCTTCTCAGCTCTTGCCAACTTGTAGGAAATCTCTTTGACAGCCCCTGCCAAAGTTTTCACCACTTCCTCCAAGTCTACACTCTTGCTTGCTTGAGGTTTTTCAGGGTTTATCAACTTTACACCATCTCTCTTGAGAGGTTTCCCAATTTCCTTAATGTTATTTTCAATCTGCAGTGCCATGGTAAAGGCTTGCCTTAAATTGGTAGGGTTCTTGTCTCTTAGGTAATAGGCTGCCTTCTTATCAAATGCATCTGCATATTTGATCAAGCATGACTGATCACATGGCCTCAAATTAACTAGAAGCCTTCTCAAAGTTTTGTTAAACCTTGTGTTGAAGTCATGAACTGATTCATTGGGGTTCTTCTTGATATTTTCAAATTTAGACAATAGAAACCTAGGATCAGTTTTGTCACCATATTGTAATCTAAATGCATTGTTCATTTCAGTCCATGAATCAATAGAATTATCAGGTAGAGCCTTGTACCAATCCCTTGCATCCTCTTCTAGTGTATGAATGAACAATTTAATATACACATCTTCATGCTCAATCTCAAAGTCCTCCATCATGTTAACAAAAAGTTTGAGATGTTGATCACCAGTTATAGCATTGTTACCTTGGAACTTTGGCAACCTATTCCTCACATCTTGTGGGACAACATTTGGGTAACCATCCATTCCTCTAAAGTTTATAGGACCAAAGGTGTTAACAAAAATGGAGGTCTAGGCTGAGCCATATTATTTTGAGGTGGTGATCTTGGGGGAGAAAAAATGATGAGGAGTGAGAGGTCTTTGGGGCTCAAGAATGTGGTTCACAAGATTGGTATTCTCTAGGTGCTGATTTTCTTGGAAATTTTATTTGAATTGAAGCACACATGTGCAGATTGAAAAAGAACTTACCAGGTACAGCAGAAGGACCTTCACTAGTTGAAGTAAACAAATTTATGAGAATATTGCTTGAATCAAAATCACTGGAAGAAGAGTGATAATCCTCTACTAAAGGCTGATCTCTCTCACCAATGGATATACCTTTGCTTGATGTCTGACCTTCAACAACCTTCCAAACTTTTCTTTCCTCTAAAATTGTCTTTCCCAATTCTTGAAATAACTTTCTACTTGGGTCCCTCCTGAAGAGAGATCTTCTTCCTTCCAGTTTTGCAGAGATTAGCAACACAAAAATAAATGACAAAAAGCTAAGACACTGGTATTTATCAAGATCAAATCAGCATGGAGTCACCACTAAGGACTTTCACCCTAGTTGTGCAAATGCACTAAAATACTCTGTCAAATACCTATCAACACTGAAAATCTTGCCAAACTTTATAGATCAGACCTTCCTTTTCTTGAATTATCAACCACAAATGCAAATGAAGTGCAACTACTACTGGAAACTGATAAAATTGTAGGTAGAACTTATATCTTCACTTAATCCTTACAAATCTGATTATAAAATGATGCTTCAACAATGTACTTGCATGCAACATTTGTAAGAAACATTACCAGGGTTTGACATGTATCCAAATATCTCAAATATTTTCAACAATTCCTAAAATGTCCCGGTACCACTTGGTGTTGGTACCCAAATTTGTTCTCCTTTTCAGTCTGAGCAGCATCAAGATATGGCATGAAGCTTGAAGACAGATAGATCATGATGTATGTCATTTTGTAGCCGGGATGTGATCTAACTAGCACTCAGATTTGTGGAGAGATGGATAGCACTCAAATAGGACTTGATCTTGTCCTAACTATTTTAGGTTGTGCCTTTCAACCAAGGTAAGAGGACCTATTTTGTAACCCTCAAATGGTGAAGGAGATGAAGATATCCCTCAATTTGTGCAAATAGTATGAAGGGGCCTTGGGAAAATATGATCAACACTCCAAATCTGACTTTCACAAGTTGTCACTTCCAGATTATGGAGATACTTTCAATGCAAGGCAAGGGTTACTGAAGACATTTTGAAATCTTGATCTGTTCTGCATACTTTAGCAAATGGATTTTGATCTTCTGGGTATACAGGTCAAAACAAGGGTAGTATGGGGTAGGATTAGTTGTTTAGAATGATTTTTGGTGGGATATTGACAAGACAAACTTGACTATGCCAGATCTTTGACAACCTCTACAACATTTGAACAACTATCAGATAAAATGCTTCAAAATAGTCAGGATGTTCTTTCAACTAGAAGAGATACACAAATGGAGGCCCAGGTTTGCACTCTTCACACAATATTTGAGACCTCAACACAAAATCTTGAGTTAAAGGACTCAATTAAACATCAAAATCTCTGATCAAATCACACCTAAGGTACCCCCAAAGGCTTACAAGCAATCTCTATCAACAAAATGAAGGTGAAGTGATTTTAAACTACTTATTTTCAATGCCAGATGAAATATCTTCTGACAAATGAAATTGCAAATGCCACTAAACTATCAATAAGGATGAGATCTATGTGATTCCTAAAGATTTCAATGCAAGATTGCAACAAGAATAAGGAAAACTATTTGCAGACATTTAAACATGATAAATAGACATCATATTGCCCAAAATAACATAGATTAATTCAAAATCTTGTTAGATTCATCAGTAGGGGAGAGTTTTAGGAACAATCTCGAGCTGTGTGATGGCTATACACTTGTAACCAACTCAACATGAATGAAGATCTAACACAAAAGACATTAACCAAGTTTTTGGAGGGTTTCTCAAAAGATGAGCTTCTCTCAAAATTTTCTCATGATTTTCAATTTCTGACCTTTTGCATGTCAAAAACATGCATTATATATCTCTCTATTACATTTGATCCTTCTTTCCCAAGAAAATAATATCCTATGGCATCTTAGTTTGTTACAAATTCACTCATGACTTGCAGAAAGGGACATCTAACATATTTGTTCAAAAAGTTGTCAGTGCCTCAAAAAAAGGTGAATCATTGCAAAATTTGCATCATTATCCATTGTGGAGCACGTTTTTCATCTTCAAAGCATGCAGACCCCCTTCCTTTCATTATTTCATCCTTATCCCTCCAAAATTTGACTCTGTAACTTTTGGATCTGATATTTCATGTTTTTGGAGCTCGAACAAAATTTCATTTCAAAAGTACCTCAGATCTACAAATTGAATTTTCAAATTGATTCCATTGATCCTTGAAGGAAAAATGACATGAATTCACCAAAAATTGATCAAAATCGATGTAAAAAAATGCATTTCCACACTTCTTGGAGCAAAAATGGTGCCAAATTGAAAAATGCACAGTTACCATTGATTTTCCTTTCTCCCTTCAATCTGAGCCCTCCACGTGTCACAATGTGATTGGAAATGGGTTTGGGATCACTTTTTGATATTTTAACACTTTTGGAAAAATGTAAAAATTTGACATTTTCTCCACCCCTCCGAGCTTGAGATTTGCGCTGACACGTGTCCCAAGGTGGGTCCCATTGGAATCATGGCTCGATTCTTCACATTTCCACCTTTTTTGGAAAAAAAAAATTTTTTACAATTTCCTCCATGGACCCCCCTCTACTTCTATCCTTGAACATGTGGCAATTACTAACTTTTGAGTTCAGGCTTGCATTCCTCCTTTTAAACTTTACTCAACTCCTCAAAATTTCAAAAAAAAAATTTTTCAAACTCACTCATGGCCCGCACTCCCCTCTTGCATTTCTTTTGACACGTGTCTCCCTCTTATTCATTGTGGAGCCACATTTCAAATTACCACTTTAACTCATTTTTCCAAAAAGGAACAATATTTCCCTTTTCCTCTCGGTGGCCCACACTTCCCTCCCTCGATCTTGACGTGTCCTCTCATGATTGGCACATGTCCACCTCGACCTTTTCACAACTTTTGTTCCCTTTTGCAAAAAAGAAAAAAATTTCTAAGTCCTCCACCTTCCCATCCCACTTTTGATGAAAACATGACATGTGTCCACCTCTAATTCGTGAGGGCCTACACTGAAGCCACCACGTGTTCCATTCTATTTCGTTGCGGGCCTACGCTCTGAAGCCGCCACATGTTCCATTCTGATTCATTGTAGGGGCCTAGGCATTTTCTTTGTACTTTAACTCTTTTTTCCAAAATGCCTTAAGGCACAAAAAGACCCGCCCATCTGCCTTCACTCTACTTGTGACACATGTACCTCCTCTCTGGACTGCTGGAGCTGTGGGGAAATTTGCACTTTTCCAAAACACAAAAATGTTAAGTTTTTCGAGAAGACCCACCGAACCTTGTCCAACCACAAACGGCCACGTATGAGAAGATTTTGAGCTAAAATTTGATGGGAAAAGGATGCCCATATGACCGTCAAAAATACAAAAATTTTCCAGTGATGCCCTAGAATGTTGAAGATGAATTTGATGGAAAATGACGCTCGTGTAACCATCAAAAACACAAAAAATGCTAGGGATGCCCTAGAATTTGATTTTTTGCTAAGGATGACAAATTTCACAAAATTGAACCAATTGAAACATGTTTTAAAGCATTTTTTATCATGGAATTGGATTTTTGAGGGAAAATAAGTATGAATCAATCAATTTTGAACTTCCATGATCGGGCAAAAAAGGAAAAATGGCAGAGGCCCATGGATTTTGAAAAAATAGGGCACAAAACAGGGCACACATGCTGATTTCATTCAAATTGGGACAAAACAACAAGTTTATGAGCTTTTCAAGGCATTCAATCTGGAGGGAAAAGTTGTAGGCCACCAGTTTCGAGAAAAAAATGCTTTAGAGCACACAGAATGAAGGAAAATTAGGGCAAAAGCTTGTAGGCTCAAAAATGGCACCAACAAATATGTTAACATATATGTCCATAATAACCATCAAATCAACCATTCAAGTACGTAAACAATGTATCATATTATGAGATTATATTGGAAACATGTGTAATAAGGAAATATATAGTTCAAATAACAATTAAGATCAATTACACCATGTAATCACCATATTCGATACACATCATCCTCCATAATCCATTCTAACAAAGCCTTACATAACAGAAGTTGAATACCCACATATACCAAGGTGCTAGAACATGCGTAGGCATCAAACCCTAATCCATAACCTCACATACAAATACTCTCAGCACTCAAATATGAACAATAGGATGTGGTACCAAAACAATGACATATAATAGATATATATAGGGGTGGGGACTGGCCCTTCACCACCCATACACTCTCCATTGGGATTATACTAGTTGTACAGATAAACAAGCATGCAATGAATAATGCAGAAATCGTAAAATAGAAAAGAATGCAATAAAACAGAGACATAAATTTAACATAGTTCACCCAAAATGGGCTACATCCACCAGAAACAGCCAATCCTTTTATTCAGTCTAGAAAGAATATCTCTCACAATGCATCCACTAATACAATGAGCCTCATAAATAATGAACCTTTAAAATATTAGGGTTTTTATCATTTTCGGGAAACATAGAAAACCACCCGTTAGATCTGTGACCTAATAAGGAATGTCCATATTTCATAATGCATAAATACATATAAAATGTGGCTTTCGGGGTGCTACCCCAAACCCCTGTCGCTATCAAGCTCCACAACTAACAATCTCCCACTTGGAGACTGATTGTTGTAACTCCACCACTACAACTCTTGCTTGGACTTTTCTTCTTGGCTTGTTTCTTCCACTTCAAGATCAATCTTGAAGACCCATAGAAGTTGAATGCAAATCCAAATTCTCCTTTTTCATTGGCTTAGTAAACATATTAGCAGGATTATCATCTATATGAATCTTCACCAACTCAAGCTGCCCATCCTCCAACACCTGTCATATGAAGTGATATCTTAGTTGAATATGTTTGGTTCTGGAATGGAAGGCCGAGTTCTTTGTCAGGTGAATTGCACTTTGACTATCACTATGTAACTTACAATCCCCTTGTTCCTTACCCAACTCCTCCATGAACCTACTCATCCATAACATTTCCTTACTTGCCTCAGTCGCTGCAACATATTTTGCCTCTATAGTAGATATGGAAACTACCTTCTGCAACTTTGAGATCTAACTCACTGCCACACCACCAATTGTAAACATGTATCCAGTAGTGCTCCTCCTACTATCCACATCTCTTGCCATATCTGAATCCACAAATCCATGTAAAGTATAATCTGACCCTCCGAAGCATAAGTGCCTACTACTAGTCCCTCTCAAGTACCTGAGAATCCACTGGACTACCTTCCAGTGTGCTTTACCCGGATTTTCCATATACCTACTAACAACTCCCACTGCTTGGGAAATTTCTAGCCTGGTACAAACCATGACATACATGAGGCTCCCAACTATTGAAGAATAAGGAACACGTGCCATATAATATTTTTCCTCTTGTGTTGTTGGGCATTGCTCTTTACTTAATCTAAAATGCCTAGCCAATGGTGTACTAATTGGTTTCACATTTTGCATCTAAAACCTCTCTAACACCTTTTCTACATAGTCCTCCTGAGACAACACCAATTTCTTATTTTTTTGTCCCTCTTGATTTGCATACCGAGGATTTTCTTTGTTACACCCAAATCCTTCATTGTAAATGTTTGTGCAAGCTTTTCCTTAAGCTTTGAAATTTCCTGCATATTAGACCCTGCTACAAGCATATCATCTACATATAATAGAAGAATAATGTAGCTCCCACTATCCAACCATTTAAAGTACACACAATGATTTGATTGACATCTAGTAAAACCATGCTCATGCATAAAACTATCAAACTTTAGATACCATTGTCGGGGAGCTTTCTTGAGCCCATATAGGCTCTTCTTCAACCTGAAAACCAATTTCCCCTTACCCTTCACCTCATACCCGAGTGGTTGTTGCATATAAATCTCCTCCTCCAAGTCACCATGGAGAAATTCCATCTTGACATCAAGTTTCTCTAAGTGTAAATCTTCAACAACAACTAAACTTAATACAGTATGAATGGAAGACATCTTTACAACAGGGGAGAAAATTTCATCAAAATTGATACCTTTCTTTTGTTCATACCCCTTCACTACAAGCCTTTCTTTGTACCTTTTCCATCCACCTTCTTCTTCTTTCACATGATATACCCATTTTTTTGTTGTACTCTCTTCCCTACCATAAATTTGACTAAATCCCATGTTTGGTTCTTATCCAGGATTCCATCTCCTCATTCATGCCATGTTCCCACTCCTTAGTGGATTCCACCTACATTGGCTCATCAAATCTCTTTGGATCACCACTATCTGTTAGTAACAAATAATACAAAGTAGGGGAAAATATTTTTGGAGGTCTACTAATGCATTTTGACCTTCTTACCAAAGATAGGGGTGTCACGGGATCATTATTTGCTTACTTCTCATTTTCTTGAATTTCTGATAGAGGTGTCGATGTTGACACTGGATTTCGTGCTTAGCTTATATAATTATCAACCTCGGTAATTGTAGGTGGATATTTTCCACCCGAGAGTTCATTTTTAGGAGCTATATCCTCAACCAATTCTTCTTTGGGATTTTTACATCTTGTACCTAATCCCTATACATTCTATTTTCACGCCAAACAACATCATGACTCCTAATTATCTTAGATTCATCTAGATCCCAAAACTGAAATCCATAATCACCATTAGAGCCATAGCTTATGAATGTACAATGTTTGGATTTTGAATCCAATTTCTTCCCATTTTATTTATTAACATGTACAAATGCATATGAACCAAATACTCTTCAAAATGAATGTAATGAAATTACTTGATTAATTATGATTATCACCAGCAATAGAACACAAAATAACACAATATTACAGATAAATTCTCTTAATATGAAAGTATAATAGCTTGGCCACTTCGAGGGGGAAACCTCTAGAACATATAATAAGACTCAAATACTCAACATCATGATCATCCACTACCTATAACCCCTATTTATACTATTCCTATGCTATGGCCATCAGCAAGGCCGACCAACCAATGATAATAGATCATATATAAAAGAGATACATCATGATATTAAGTTATGATAGCAACAAGTTGGCTATATCCATCCCACTTAAGATACATAATTAAGGGCGTAAAATGAAAGGTCTACCTATTTCCCGGTCAAGGATTCTTTAGGAATTCCTCCATCTAGTGCACTCAAAGGACCACAATTGATTAAGTACAAAGCAATATCTATAGCCTCTACCCAAAACTAAAGAGACAACCCCACGTGTAATCTCATTGACCGTGCACGCTCCATTAATTTTCTATTCATCCTCTCAATAACACCATTTTGTTGTGGGTCCTAGGAACTATTTTCTCTCTACAAATTTCATTCAAGGAACAATAATCATTGCATTTATTACTACAATACTCACCACCATTATCGATCTCAAACATTTCAATTTAAAACCACATTCATTTTCAGCAAGTGCTTTCCATTTCTTAAATGTATCAAATACATTATACTTACACTTAATGCAATATACCCATACCTTCCTTTGAGATGCAACATGGGCCGGACCCACACATCTGTATGAACTAGCTCCAACTTTTTCTCTTTCTTGGTATTCCCTGCCTTGAGAAATCTAACTCTTTTCTGTTTCCCAAAAATGCAATGCTCACAAAACTCTAAGTCCAATTGCTTCAAAATTGAAATATTACCTTTTTCCTATAGAATTTTCATGCCCTTCTCACTCATATGTCCCAATATATTGTGCCACATGTTGGCATCCTCATCTGAAGTAGACAATATGGTAGAATAATTAGATATACAAGTAGATAAATAAAGAGTGCCTACTTTCTTACCCCGTGCCACTACTGGGCACCCTTGGAAACCTTCCAAGAATCTGAAGTGAATGTGACTATGCAACCTTCACCACCCAACTATCCTGCAGAGATGATATTTCTCCTAAGGCTAGGTACATGCCTCATGTCTCTCAATATCCATGTATTTCCATTCTGTAATTTCAGGTGTACATTTCCCTTCTCGACAATGTTACATGGATCATCATTACCTAAATAAACCTATCCAAAATTTCCCTGGACATACTCTTTAAAATAGCCCTTATCAGGGGTTACATGGAAAGAGGCACCTGAATCTATTACCCAAGATTCTACTCTAGTATCAAGAGAAAGTATAAGAGCATCCTGAACAATATTACCTATCGATTTTCCTCTTTAATACCTTCAAGTTATTTTTCTTTATTTATTTTGAACCAAAAATCCTTTTTAACATGTCCTCTCTTTCCATAATTTCAACAAGTAATGCCTCTACTCCTAGATTTGGATATGCCCATATTCGATTTAGATCTCCCACAAGCCTTACTCTTTGATTTCTCCTTTCTCCTCCCTCTACTATCCATATTCAACACATTTCCAAAAGAAGAATTTTCCCATGTACTTTTCCCACCCATTTCCTCATTTAAAATGACACTGACTACATCTTCAAATTTAAGAGAAGTAGATGATGTATTACTAACTGCCATTACTAAGTTGTCCCAACTTTCTAGCAAAGAACATAGGAATAATAATGCTCTAACCTCCTCATCAAATGGGATATTAACTAAATCTAACTGATTTACAATAGTGTGGAAATCATTAAGATGGTTAGATACAGATCCACCTTCTTGCATTTGTAGATTAAACAATCTTTTCATCAAATAAACTTTATTGGATGCACTAGGTGTTTCATATAAATTAGCTAGGGTTTTCATCAACTCTACCGTACTCTTTGCTGTGAGATATTTGAAGCTACGGACGATGTTAGACTCAATCAAATCACACCGAGAGCCTTCCTATCTAGAACCTTCCACTCCTCATCAAACATGATTGAGGGTTTCACTTCTTCACCTCCCAACGGTAGGTATAGATCCTTTTGATACAGGTAATCTTCCACCTGCATTTTCCATAGCTAGTAATTTTGGTCGTCAAACTTCTCAACTCTGAACTTATTCTCCTCTACCATTGTTGCTTCTCCCACTCAAACAAAAATACCTCTGTGAGTATACTACCAACAAATAAATCTCAAATGTGCTTTGATACCAGTTGTTAGGATTATACCAGTTGTATAGATAAATAAGCATGCAATGAATAATGTAGAAAATGTAAAATAGAAAAGAATGCAATAAAATAGAGACACAAATTTAACATGGTTCACCCAAAATGGGCTATGTCCACGAAATAGCCAATCCTTTTATTCAATGTAGTAAAAATATCTCTGACAATGTAGCCACTAATACAATGAGCCTCATACATAACAACCCTTTAAATATATTAGGGTTTTTATCATTTTGGGGAAACATAGAAAACCACCTGTTAGATCTGTGACCTAATAAGGAATGGTCCAAATTTCATAATGCATAAATACATATAAAATGTGGTTTTTAGGGCGCTACCCCTAAACTCTGCAAGGGGGTGAATCTCGCCTTATAACCCATGTCACTATCAGGCTCCACAACCAACACTCTCTTAATAATGGGCGTGCTCAAAATAACCTACATGCTTTCTTTTGTACATCAGCTAATAATAGACTATCCTATAAATAACGCTTCCTTTAATCCTATTAATAGCTCAATCCATGCATGACCTTTTATCTTTGTTTGCATGTGCTTTATCCTAAAAATAGACTTTCCTTAGTCGTCAAGTCTCCTTAATTTTCTCTGGATCTAAATCATTGCTTGACCGACACTCTATCTTTCTTTTCTATTTTTAGCCCGTGGTAAACAAAATTGGCTAAGTCCTGGGCTTTGTCTTCTTGGGCATGAACCTCTCATGTGTCACTCTACTAGTCCTCATGCGCATTTACGTGCCTCACTTATAGGCCTCATTCATTCCTCAGTGTGATCTTTGTACTTATCTATTTTTCCAGTCCAACATTACCCCACACTAATTACATTGTCATCCTCGGCAATATGGTTGACTCGTCATCAATTACAAGGAATGAAAGAACGTGTTTAAAAAATAATGAAGAATGGAAGAATTCTTAGTGTGCCATACTTCTCAACTATCTACAAAAGCTCAGGGTACTCCTTGTTAATCATGCTCTCTAGCACATTCCATTCTACCAGCCCCTTCTTCCTTGTATCCGGGATCATACGAGCTACCTCGTCCATCTCATCTAGATTCATGTCTTCCCCTTTATGTTTTAACTCCCTTGTCACTCTAGCCAGGCATGAAATCATTCCTTCTATGACATCCATTCTTCACGCCACTAGCAGACCCTAAATCCTTGATTCTCACTTCCTAATTCTCCTATATGTATTAAGCGCATCATGCTTCTTCATGCAATTAAGGCCATCTTTTCTTATCTCCTAAGCACCTCATCTTTCTTAACCACTACGAGCACTTCATTTTATTCCTAAGATTGTGTATGCCTTAAAGATATGCTCTAGATCTCGGCATTTGTTTAGCACCCAACATGCCTTCTTCAGTTCATCATTCAATGTCTAAAACATGGCGTCATATTCCATAAACCTGTGCACTATAATATTTTTATTATGTTCCTTCTCTCGTAGCTATATCCTTATCTCTCATTTCCTAAAAATTGTCTTCTCCTTTAATAGTAAATGCACTAAGTCCTCGTAGATAGTGTATTGTAGAGGGATACGATCCTATGACCTTATCTTCAAATTTGGGCATGCCTCCAAAATTTATTCTCCTATATGTTCTACCATTTTCAAGACAGCCTTTATTCATTGTGCCACCCTTTCTTTCTCCTCTTCCAATTGTTGGATTTATTCTTCTATCTTCTAACAATGTCCTAAGGGTGGTTACCTTATCCAAATTCCTCTTATCCACCTCTACCACCATTTTTGTCAAGGGATTGCTAGCTTGTTCATCTATGAACTCTATGAGATTTATTATCACATGGGTCAAGTGAGGTGTATTCTTCATCTTGTGATTGATGCATGCTTCCTCACTCACATCAAACTCAGTTCATCCATATGTTTTACGCATACTCCAAGAAATCATTTTTCTAGTGTGCATATTCACACCTTCTGGATTCAACATCTCCCACCTATATAATTTTTAGTATCAAGTGTACTAGAACCTCGCGTAAATGATCTTAGTGGTTTCATTAACATACCTAAGGTCCGGACATCCACAATAGCTCTTTTTCCCCTTTTACTAGATCTCCTACATGTAGTTATATTTGTTTCCACGCCTAAAAACATACCTTCTTCTTTCTCACCCGAATCACCTCCATTCTCACCTAATGGATCACCCTCACTTTGTTCTCTTTCTTCATTCCCCCTAGTGGGACCTTTTTCCTCATGTTCATTAGGTACTTTACCTCAAGACAGGTCTCCTCAACTTTGGGCTCTTCTTCTCCTTCCATATTTATAACATAATGGCATGAATTTGTATTGCGTGCAACCTCATTTAACAACCCTTCCTCCTCTTTTTTTCACCCTTATGCACATATTTGTGCCTTCTCTTAGTCTTATTTACTAGGCTTAGATTGATGATGATGTTCTCGGTGACCTCTTTAGTGGCTCTGAGGTCTCTACACCACCACTTGATTCCTTGTGTATTCTCTCAAATTCCTCCTATGGGTCTAATCTAACATGCCACTATCTTCATTCTCCATCTCCTTGGCCTCAAAATCAATCTTTACTTCTTCCTCTTCCTTCCTCAGAGGGGTATCCTCATGTGTTCTTTTGGTGCCTATAGTTTTCTTTCCTTTGAGAGGGTCCGGAGTCACATATCTTCTCCACCTTGTCATGTACTTTCCATCTTATAAGTTGGGCTTAAGATAGACATACACTCGTTACGACTTCTTTCTTTTCAACTACCATGGATTCGGGAGTGATGTCAATTTTATTCAATTCCATTTTTCCTCATAAGCCTGACTTGTTTGGATAGACATAAGTCTTTCATAGAATATGATCATTTGTATCTAACTTATCTCCTTATCCACATCAAAATTCATCTTTCTCACATTATACAAATTGTTCACAGAGCCTTTGAAGTATGCATAGTAAACGCAAATAACAATTTGCACCATGGACTTTTCTCTCCATCCTTCATAAAACATCTTCCTAGATTAAAATTTCGGTATCTTTCTGCAAACTTACTTGGCCTTCTAAATTCTGTGGGTATGTGTAATTCTCCTTCAAATGTGTTTTGCATCCTCTTGTACCATTTCTCCATGTGTTACTTATAGGGACCCAAAGTACTACCTTCGCAAGTAATTTTGGTGAACCTCTAGGTAGGTGACTTGTGATCTAAAGAGTACACCCACATCTTGTCCTTAGGCCCGTATGGTATCCCAATCTCACAAAATAATAATAAAAATAATATTAAGCCCCATGTAATATTCTCACCTTTATCATCTTGCACGTGAAATTCTTCAATAATGCCTTCAGAAATGTATTGCACTATGTTATAATAGGTCTTATTCGTTATCGGTGTGTAATATACAATCACCACTTGTTCACTTCCTTCCACCTTTTTGACGATGCCCAACTTTTAGATCACCAAGCGCATAACCACCTTTTCACAAGATCATAAATACCGGATACATCCATTTCTTGGCCCTCCTTTATGGTACTTCATCACAAATTTCATGGTTTCTACCCCTACTTCATCATCCAAGTCTGGATCTATCTCTCTCCCAGAGATGTGCAATCTATTCACCTTGCTTATTAATTACTTTGTGACTCACATTTTTCTACCCACAAAGTAAAATTAGTCCTCGTGGACCCACAATACCAACCATTGGTAAAATAGTTCTATTTTTCCCAAATAAAGGAAGCTCATAGAATTGAATGACTCTAACACTTTCTAGGAGCCTATTCACATAATCATCATATACCCTTTGCCCATCTGTTGTCCTCTTCGATTAGTCTTAAAAACAGTATTTGTTTCAATGTCTTCCTGAGTCTTCCCTAAGCGATGATTAAAATTGTTGACTTTACATTTTGTCAGTTGTGACTTCCATGGTTTTCCTTTAATAACCTCATCAAGGTATTGCATTCTACAAACCATTCTTCTAGTGATTCCTCTGTCACACTTCTTACCCTTATCTACTGTTCTTTCTAATTTCTTGGTGCCATTACTAAACAAAAACTTTGCTCAACTGATAATTTTCCCTAGGTGTCAAGTTTACCCACCAATATTACCTCTTATAATGCTTTACCTTCTTTTTTTTTCTTTGTTTATTTGATTCTATGTACCCTAGCTGTGAATTCTTCTTCTCAAACCATAACTCTACAAGCTCCCTCAAACCTCTATTTTCCTCCCTTCACATCTTTTCCTTTCTCTTACACTTCCCATGAAGGAGCTCCACTTCAGGTCATGCTAAATTCTCTATAGTCTCATATATTATCTTTTTCACTCACACTTCGCACTCATTCGCACTTCATTCACTCTTCAAGGCTCAAACACTCTAACATGCAAGGTAAGAATGAAATCACTTGCACTCCTTTTATATATTTTTCATAATTTTCCCACATTAATTTCTCCTCACCTACCATTGTACTCAGCTTTAATTATGCTTTTCACTTTTTCCACGTTTTGCATTGCTTTCTTCCACATTCAAGCAGTCTTCATAACCTTCTAGTGTGCGCCAACTACTTTCCTAGCCATAGACCTCCTCACATGCCTCTCTATGTGCCATAGTACATAATCCTCTATGCCTCATACCAAGTAGTTCATCATACCACTTCCTACCTCATGTTACACTATGACCCTTTTCTCATGTGTGGTCTTCATCCTGAGTAATTTCCTTATGAGCACCATCATCCTTAGCACCTGTAACACCTTTTTTCAAATAGCATCCTTACATCACACCTATACCTGTGTCATCCTTCCAAACATGCCAACCTATATATAACTCTTCAACACCAAAGGATTTATTTTTTTCATGCACTTGACTGGTTCACCCCACACTAAAAGTATGTGTGGTCCTCTACATGAACTCAATAGATAGTAATCAACTTCATGTGCACAAAGCATGCTTATTATAACAAAAACAAGGAAATAAAAACAAATCATAACAACAACTAGAAAGAAACACATGAAAGGGAAATCTAATCTAAATGGAAATACTACCTTATTACAAACACCAAGAAGCTTTATTTATAGTAGGGATTTAACCTACTCCCATTGAAGTAACTGGGAAACATGGTGTCATCCAACACCTATAATTGACATGCACTTGATTCAAGTATCTTGGTTACTACAAAATGTCCCAACCAATGCACCTTCAACTTTCCTAGGTGGTGCACAAACTTGGAGTCATAGAGAAGGACCATCTTTCCAACTCAAATGTCTTGTTCTTAATGTGTCTATCATGTCATGCCTTTGTCTTTCCTTCTCGGTCTTCTAGCTCCAATGTGCAATGACACACCTCTCATCTAACTACATTATTTTTTCAATGTGCTCTTCCACAACTTGTTCATCATCAAGTCCACTTATGTATGCAATACATAGGGATGGTAACATGAATTCAATTGGTAGTATTGCTTCCACAAAACACCAAATTAAAAAGGTGTGGCCTTATTCAACCTTTTATAAGTGGTCATGTATGCCCAAAGTACAACTGACACTTTATCATCCCAATATTTTCTTCCAACATCACATATTTTGTCAATGTTTGTCCCAAAATCTTGTTGAAAGCTTCTATAATGCCATTAGCTTATGGGTGATAAGGAGTAGTTTTATGGTGTGCCACCATAAACTCTACCAATAAATTTTGATTGTCTCATTCAAGAAATGAGTTCCTCTATCACTTTTCAAGCTTAATGGGAAGCCATACTTGCTAATAATGTTTTCCCATAAGAATCTTGTTGTTGTAGCTGCAGTACAATCCTTTGTAGGTGTTTCCTTTTCCCACCTTGTCATATAGTTTGTACAAGTAATAATAATATACGTGTGCACTATCCTACACATGGGTGGTGAAATAGGACCTACAAAATTCAATAGCCCACTTTTCAAAAGGTTCTGTGCTTGCAATAGGTCTAAGTGGCATCTCATCTCTCTCTATGTCTAGGCTTCCCAAGGTGCACTGATAATGATCACATGCTTTTACATACTCCTTGGTATCCTTGTACAAAGTCTCCCACCAAAGTCCAACCATAAGAATCTTGCGCATGTTAGCATCACCAATGCATAATGTCCTCCTACTTATTCCACCATGAGCCTCTTCCATAATAGCTTCACACTCATGTTCTAAGACACAATGACGTAAAAACTTCATCTCTACCCATTTTATACAAATCTCCTCCAATCAACTGATAAGGTGCCACACATATATAAGTTGATTTTCTCTCCATGTCTTCATTCCTTCAGCACATGTCAATTCAAAGCAAAAAAATATATATCTCTAAATCTATGGGTGCATGGTTCAATCTAAATAATTGTGCATCGGGCATAGTATCTTCAATGCTTATGCATCCTCACTAAAATTAATCCTTGATAAATGATCAAGCCCTAATTTCTCTTTTCCTAGTTTCACAACAACTGTGAAATCAAATTCTTGAAACAAAAGTATCCATCTACAAATGTGCCCTTACAAAATAGGCTTGTTGACTAAGTACTTGAGTGCCATATGATCTATATATAAAAAAAAATGGGTAACCAACAAGTATGTCTAAACTTATGTAGTGTAGATCATAGAAAAAGCTTCACACTCAAGTAGTTGTGTAATTCTTCTTTGCGGGTGTCAACTTCCTTCTTGCAAAAAAATAGGATGATCCATAATTCCTTCCCCTAGTTGTGCCAATACTACCACCAATTTCCATGCCAAAGGCATCAACATGTGTACATGAAATGGTTTATCCCATGAAGGAAAGTGTAAAATAGGTGTAGTAGTAAACCTTTCCTTCAAAGTTTCAAACATTGTTTGCATGTGCATCACCCCAATAAAATTTTCCTTTAGCTTTTAAAAATTCTTCCAAGGGCATGGAAATATTTGCATATCCTTTATAAATTTCTTGTAATAGCTATATGTCCCAAAATCCATGCACTTCACTCTTGATTGGTAGGCTCTTCCAAACCCAAAATCACAACTATCTTAGTTGGATCTACCAACAATCCTTCCTTGAAAATGATGTGCCCAAGTAAGGTGTCAAAAGGGTGTAGCAAAGATGCACTTTTTAATGTTAAGAGAGATGCTCAACTTCCTACACCTCTCAAACATGAGCCTCAGATTATCACAATGATCCTTGACTAAGCCATATACCATCCAATCATCCAAATATACTAAGAACTTGTGAATAAAATCTTGAAATGCTTGCACAACAATGCACAAGAATACTTGTTGGTTCATTTTTCAATCCAAAGGCATAATTGTATATGCAAAAAATTTCCCCACTCAAGTGGTGAAAGTGGTCTTCTCTTGATCTTCTTTCATGATGCACACCTGGTGATATAACCAAAACCCATCTGTAAAAGAATATATCTCACACCCAACTACTCTACTCCTTCAAGGATTTCTTCTATGAAAGGGGTGGGAAAGGGATCTATAACACATGAAGCATTCAACTCTCTATAGTCCACACAAATCCTAATCCTCCCATCCTTCTTAATACTTATAACCATGGGGCTAACCCATTCGATTCCTTCAATTGGCTCAATTATTCCAGACTTGAGCATCTTATCAATTTCCTCTTTCACCTTCACGTGTAGGTTAGGATTCATCCTATAAGGCCTCTTCCTAACCAGCATGTGTGCACTTCTTTTTCAAATTTATCTTCATCTCACCTAAAGAAGGATGCACACCTTTTAATTCATGGTAACCTCTTGGAAAGAGATCCTTGAAAGTCACGCAAGAGCTCATGATCTTGGCTACTTCTTGTTCTAACCAATAATCCCCAATGATTGCTTCCTTAGGCTCATCCTCTGTGCCAATGTTACCTTATTTTTTTTTCATGGGAGCATGGTATGTGTGTGCCTTCTCATCTACAAAAATCCATTACCTCACACACACCTTCAGTGTGGCTAACATCCAAATCTCTACTTCTTCATCATCAATCATATATACTAGCTTTACCTTTCTTTTTTTTCTTTCAGGTGTGACCCATCTATACTTCTTTTGTTTCCTCAAGATCAAGGCATGCCTCGAGATCAGGTTCTCTAAATAGTTCTAGCATGAGCTCTTCTACCTTCATGCTATCCCCCAATGTGATGCTTCATTATCTATAATGCTTCATGGATTGGAGGCTTAGTAGAAAAGTAATCAAAAGTTTGAATCATACCTAGTAGTCATCTCTTTCCAATTTTTTACTCTCCCTTTTTAGCTCAACATGGACATACCAAGCACATGTGCACATCACATGAAATGTGGAGTAGAACTTATGTACCCAAAGGATGGTGGTAAAGCCTCCTTGGCCTTGTGCCCATAGTCTCTCACAATTATGGATGTGATGTAGCCAAATTCTTACCATGAAATTCACATATGTGCGTAGGTACATTTCTCTGAGTAAACCTAGTGGAAAAGGTGATTCTCACTTCTCACCATTCCAAGAGGTTATCTCTATGTGTTTCCCACCACGCAGTTTTTATCTCACAAAGGTATAGACCAACATGTTTCTTCTATCTCCTTCATTCTTCCACCGAGTCTCTCCATAGCTCACATGTGAAGAATGTATTCGATTTCCCTTCACCAAGTATACCTTTGTACTACCGAGCTAAGCCTAAACCTCACCATGCATGGCACCTAATCATCCTTGTGACTCACCCTTTAACTTTGTGCCCAACCATCTCATATGTTCCATGAGCCCAGTTATCACAAGAAACACTAGTAGTGTCACTTATTGATTACACATCTTCCCACTGAAGAACACCTTCTTTTGATGGTTCTAGATTCTCTGGATCACACACCATCTATATATATTTATTAAGCTCTTCTTCACTCAAAGGCTCAACATAAGGCTTCCTTCTTTTTTTCAAATAGAGGTATAATCACACACTCATCCTTTTTTCTCAAAACTTGATGTATCTCTTGTTAAAGTGTAAATCAACATTGTTTGCATAACACCAGGGTCATCCAAGTAATGTTGGAAATTTTTCTACTTTTAACAAGCTCCAACACCTCAAAGTCTCTAATAAACTTGGCTCCCTAAATGATAATAGATGCATCCTTTAGTACCCCAATAGGCATAGCCTTAGTTTTTTTTTCCATATACAACACATTCAAAGATGGTTATAATGTAGGTCTCCCATCTGATTCCATGCTTCAAGAGTCAGTAACATTTACCTCAACACCTATATCTATCAAGATATTTTACTTACTAACCAACCATCAATAACCACATCATCAAGTGTGATCTCCTTGTCAAATTCATGGTCCTAGGTGGTAGATTTTCATGAAGTATATCTCCTCTCATGCTCAACTCCAAGTGCATGGTACCTTCTCTCAAATCCATTCCCCTAGCAATGGGATGATATTCTCTTGGTGCAACATCTTACACACCTCCTTTAGGTCATCCACATCCTTCTACGGGAGCTCAACATTCTTTGCATGCTCTCTCTCTCACACACCTATTCTTTTTTTACATTGTATTTCACCCTACAGATCTCTAATGAATCCCATAGTCTCTTGATAGACTTCCTTCTGATGTGCACATCTCTAGATACTTAGCATGTATCACTTCCTCCCTCGTATAAGTGAGTGGCTTGGCCTTTAGAGGCTCATGCATGCACATGCTACCTCCTCAAGCACATGTTGTAACCAAACATGGGTTGTAATTCTGGATCATTCATCTTCTTAGGCATCCATTGATCAACATTCATGCATGTTGCACCTTGATCATCCCAGCACCTTATCTTTCTTCTTCTTTTTTACTCATGTGCTCATATAGGTCTAGGAAATCCTCTAACTTATGTTGCTTCCCACACCATGAGCAAGCTATATTCTAAGAGGGAATCTCATTGGTAATGATCAGGGGATCCACAAGTGTAACAAGTTCCTCTAAAAACCTTCCTCTACCACCACCATGACCTCGACCTCGATATCCTCCTTAAAATCCTCCATTCCTATTATCTCCATTGTTGTTCCCTTCATTATGTTTCCTTCCTTTCTCCTTAGATCCACTCACCACACTAGTCTAGTGGCACTCCTGTCTCAATGGCTTCATGGATGTGATCAATCAATCTATAATCAATGGTGTCATGAGTATGGGACTTGAAAATCTTATAATACATGGACACCTTCTTCTGATCATCATGTTGTAAAAGAGGGAAATCCTTCAACATCATGGTTCAGGTGACAAACTTCACAATCTAGTAATAATGTGCACACTAACTTATGGGAAAATATCCTTAGTATGTCCCTCCACTTCACAATCTATGCACCATATTCCACTACATGTCTCATGTGCTGAGTTGGTAAAAAAAGCTTCTCCAACTTTTTTTCCATGGTTACAATTTGCCTCTAAGAATGGGCTTACTCCAATATCAACACTTCCAACCACCTCAACATGTAGAGGGCTTCTTCCAAGCCTCACACGATCCACATATATGTCTTATGAGATAAATCTCTATGAAATGGAGTCAAAATCCTCCAACAAACCATTATGCATGCTTGAATTTGATGAATATCATAAGACAATTTAGACAATAGAGTCTTAAAATGCATGTCATCATACTCCTCACACTTTTAGATAAACCCTGCTTGATATCCTTGAGCATGTTGATGCTCTGTTGTTCAAACTCTAGGATGTGAAACTCAACCAAAAAACATGTAGTGCAAAGCATTATAATCACCATAGTCTGATGTGGGTCATACTTCCTATACTAACTATGTGTGCACCCTTGTAGTGTAGTGGAAAATTGACTCACTTCCTATCTAAAGTTGTAATTCCCTTAGTGTGCCATAGTAATTCACACTTATGCACATGCTCTATGTTGCATCTTCAATCCTCTATACTCTGGTAAATGGAGAGACATCTCATAATAAACTTAGGTGTCACTTGCACTTTTATTGTGAGGTGGTGGTTGATTTGGTGGTGGTGGTGTGTCCCTCCACCCCAGATCTAGAACCAAAAACCTAACCCTCCCTCCATGTGGTGGCTAACCTGATCCTCCCAATCCTCCCATGCCCCTACTATGAGTGTGTGGGCTATGGTCTAGTTGATGAACTTCCTTTGTGTCCCAATTGTGTACTAGTACTAAACTACACACCAATGCTATGTAGTCATCACACTCTACTAAATACTCCCAATGGTACATGCACCAACACTTTGTCCTGATGATGCACCTAAAAAATCCTTGTATAGGTACTCCCAAACAATGGTGCTGATTTGTGATGCCATGGGTGCACTACTAACTTGATCTCTTGAATTCAATGCAAAATGATATCTACTCATCTCTCTATCTTGCTTACTTGCACTAGCCTACTTCTCAATGACTACCTCTAGATTTGGAACACCATGCACAAGGGCTAGGTGGCTAGGTGGGATCAGATGCATGCCGTGGTCCTTACTCTTTCTTTTGACATGCACTCTCATCCAAAGCTGAAGGGGATTCTCTACTATGCTTTCCCAAAGTTGGGAGAGCCTAATGATGTGGCTCCTCATCTTCCACGAGAGCTTCAAAACCTTCATGATCCATCATCCTCCTCAACTCTAGTGCCTCCTCAATCTCCCATATGCACATGTCATGTCCCTCTCTCACACTTCATTAAACTTGAGTCATCTTTCCTCTCTCTCTTCTTTCTACCACCAGTCCACCATATTTCTCCACACCTGCTCCTTCCCCCTACGTGTGGTGGGGGTTTAGCTAGCCATGGGTAGGCTTTCTAAATCTAGTTCTATAATCAAAATCTTGATCGATAATGGTATAATGCACAAGTAAGATCCTCTGGGCTCACATGCAAGAATCTAAATTCAGCTTCCTCTAGACACAAATAAGTAGAAATAGTGTACTCCAATGTATAATTACAACACACTCTAGCCCACCAATGATCTACAACTCTAGTCCACTCCACATCACATCAAAAAGAGTCTAGTAATCTTCTTGCATCCAAAGTCTCAGGTCTATAGACCCCAACACTTCCTAATGCATATGTTTTCAACCACTCATACAATTCTACTGGAAAGAAGTGAAGAACATCTCATAGAGCTCATGATAAAGATTATCTTCCACCCAATGACATGCATTGAAATCAGGTCTAGTGTTATATCTCTATAAAAACTTATCTTGACCATCTTCTACCCAACTTTCAATGCTCTCTAAGATCAATCGATACGCCATCTGTATGCAACATCCTAAAAGACAATTTGAAAAGAGGTCCCGAAAATGGAACCAAAATGTAGTCTCTTATTTCCCACAAATTGTTATGTGCATGTTGGCACCTCATTCAAGAGATCTGAATGCTCACCCAAGTGCACAAGCTACCAGTCCCTCCTTTGTGATTGTTTGTCAAGATGTTAATATGTATATACATATCCATAATAATATCATAGCAACCATTCAAGTCATACAAAAAAGCATCATATCATGAGCTTATATTGGAAACACATGTAATAAGGAAACATACAAATTAGATAACAATTAAGATCAATTACACCATGTAATCACCATATTCAGACACATCAATAATCATAATCCATCCTCTATAATCCATTATAACAAAGTCTTATAGCTACCAAGTCTCCTTACTTTTGTTAGATCTGAATCATTTCTTGAATAACACTCCATCATGCTTTTCTCGTTTTATCCTATGGTACACAAAATTGGCTAAGTCCTAGGCTCTATCCTCATGGGTGCGAACCTCTCATAGTCCACTCTATCTGGTCCTTATAAGTGTTTACGTGCCTCATTTTCGCACCTCATTCCTCAACGCACTCTTTCTACTTAGCTATTTTTTCAGCCAAACACCATACCATTGTATAATCATCACATATTTTCTATAATACCAACTACAAACCTTTTTTAGGGTACATATTTTTCTTCCTGGCCATTCAAAAGCTCTTTTTCTAGAATGTTTAAAGCTTCTCAAAGTTTTTGTCTTCCACTTTTTCCTTGCATAACTTGTATTTCAACTATAACACAACAATTAAACATAAGTTTCAAGTTCGATATTGTTGATGATTATCTTTGCAGATGAACCATCAGAGTCATTGGATACCTTAGGTTAGTGGGACGTGTGCCCTAAGGTAACCTCTATATTTTAAAGAAGTTGGCTCTTCTCTATGGTGTGAGATGAGGGTCAAAGAAAAATCAAACATAGCACAAAACTAACAGTGCGATGTGCCAAAAAAAAGGAGAAGTTAATCAAGAATCGACTTCCTAAAATAGGGAAAAGGTGAGAAATGAAAAGGGTGGATGAAATGCACCACATGCCAAAGATAGATTCACATAGAACACCACTTCAAACCCATTAAGCACAACTTCTAAAACCCATAGTGAACATTAGAAATATGCACAATATACCAACAATGAAATAAAGGCTATTAGAGATGATAAAAACATGCAAAGGATGGATGAAATGCATCACATGACATATTATATTGCTCCAAAATTGTGCACAGTATAACAATCAACAAGTAAGAGGAAAAAATGCCATTACAAAGCTTCAGGAAGAAGGCTTGGGCTCCTAGATCATCCCCCTAGCAGGGAAGAAATAGGAGTAAAGAAGAAACATGACTAACTCTCCAAAGAGATATATTTTATGAACCCCACAGATTACAATATATAGAACAAGAAGAAGAGAAGAGATAAATTTTGGAACTAGGATTTTCAATCACCTACCCCTTGTAATAAATGAGATGAAGTGATAGAAATAGATTGGCCAAATATTTCTCACACTACCCCATGATCTGTCATTTAAGGAATGAGAGCCATACTCATTTATCACATTCTCAACTACTTTAAATAACCACCTCCCTTGAAGTGGGCTCACTTTTTAAGGAATAGGCCCTCAAATATTTGTTTCATTTCCAAATTTATCGATTGTTGCACATTGGGTTCTAGATCATAGTTTCGATGACACATATTTTTGTGCTATTTTTTTAGAAATGGAATTCTGAGTGTAGGTGAACCACTTAATTTTTGTAGGTTAGCTTCATTTACACAGAACTTGTGCATTAACTACTCTGCTGAAGTGACAAGTTAATAACTTCTTCGCCCTCCACTTTTTAGAGATCTGAGCATTTAAACATTCTATATGGGTTCCATTATTACTCACACATGGCATTGACCTTCCACCAATCTTTGTAACCTGCTTTGAGTTTAAGGCCCATTTGTGTCGAGATTTTTAGAGGCCAAGCGTATCTCCAGGGTCTCTATTTTCTTGCATCTTTTGAAATTACATCGGGCCGACACGTGGCACCTTCCACGCCCCTTCTACTTTACTTTGAGTTTATAATGGGACTCATTGTATATTAATATGAGGAGCCTTTCCTTGGTGGGCCCCTTATTATTGACTCCACATGGAAGTCTCACGGGGTTTTGGGATTTCATTCCTCCCTTTTGGTTTTCAAAACTACGCCGGGCCGACACGTGGCACTTTCCGTGACCCTTCGCTTTGCTTTGAGTTGACTCATTCTAGGCTCCACTTTTTCACCATGATTTGGCTAAGTCTTCTCTTATATTTCCAAAGGCTTGAATCTTTTTACATTTTCTCTAAGATTCTCATAACTATCTTGATTAAACAAGTAAGAATTTTCTTGTTATCTAATTTCAACAGGCGGTGGAGGAAATTTGATAACATTTCGACACTCACGGGGGTCATTAGCCTACTAAATGGAATGAACTAAATGCATGTATCTATTCATTGGGTATGGAATCCACATTATCATGAGCTGATCTCGAACCCTGGAAATGGAGTTTCGAAATTCCACTACTTACTTCTGTAGTCACTAGCTGATCCTTTACACCTTTCAACTCTCATAAGGAGACTCTAAATTTTGTTTTGTGAGAGTAGAAAAGTATTTATGCTATTAAATTTCACTCCTCACATCATAAGCTTTGAGGATGAAAGATGGAGTGGATTCTATATTGGTCTTGACAGTCAATCTTTACAGGTGTAGAGGCTTGTTGTAATTCATTCTAGAGAGAGTCAACAAGATTGCCTCCTTAGCCAATTTTAGTTACTCTACATTTTTTTGAAGTTTTCAACTATCATAGGAAATTAAGGATTTCCCTGCTAAAAATATTGAGGGGTCGGTGTATTGTACCATTGGAGAAATACAAACAAGAGCTATATACAAAGATTAAATCATACATGCCTCAAGTAAGACATGTAGAGTGTGTAAAAGCACTTTTTCATTGAAAACAAATCTACTCCTACTCCTACACTAACCAGGATAGAAAAAGCTAAACAAAACCTAAAACAAGAAGAGAGAAATAACTTCCCTTATTTATAAAGTGTGGCCATGTGATTAATTTAGCAATAGATATGGCATGTGATAAGAGTGAAAAATTACCTCCCACTCTTCTACCCATGGTATCAACAAACAAAAAGAATACCTCCTCAAGATGCTTATCATTTGGTTGGAGGTGTTGTGGCTGACCCTTGGGGCTTTGAAGATTATCCTCATGCTTTGAAGTAAGCATGAATGGTATTGGCTTCTCCTTTGGCTCTGATGAGGCCAAACTCTTGATGGGGTAGGGTTTTGAGATTTTTTGTGCTTTCCCGTCACTTTGTATTTTGACCTCGGGGATGAGGCCTTTCTGTAGAATTTCCTGGATGGAGTTATTTACATATTGATTTGGAATTTCTTGTGCTTCTGCAAATAGTTGATCTTTTGTCTTGATGACTGGTATAGGAGTGGTGTCATCCTTTTCTTCCTTTTCCTCCTCCACCTTAGCAGCTTGGTCAGTGAATCTAGACTCTTTGATTGAAAGCAAAAATCCTTTAATGATTTTATTTTCATTAAGAGCTTCTGAATTTGATTCAGGGGGACTTTCGTGAGTAGCAGTGCTCTTGTTGTTGGATAATTAATGATGAAGCCAAAAATGTTATGATTCATGTGGGCTCCTCCTCATTGAGACATTCCTCCAAGTCAGATAAGCAATCAAGCTCATCTTCATCCTGTTGTGCCAAGGTTTCTCCTTTTGCATGATGGTCTTTGAGTCTACAAATTTTTCATCATGTATAGCTTCATTTTCGAACATGAAGCTTGTGAGATCAAACTCCTCCAAAAAATTAGATTTCTGGAGAGAATGGATAGGGGAGATATCTATAATCTCTTGCACATCTGACTCATGATTCAAATCCTCTAAATTTATTTTAATCATCCCCATGTGCTCCTCTTCTTTTGGATTTGGAGTCACTTCTTGTTTGCATGGAGGGGATGATTGTTTGGAAGGAAAAGGGACAAAATAAATGAGGTGGGATGGAAGGCTAGGAGATGGAGAGGGGAACTCATCATTTGGAGTGGTATGACATGATATAGCTTGGGAAGGGGGAAAGATGCACAAAGATTTGGTGATTGACTTACCCATTGACAAGGTTGTCTCACACTTCACTCATATGTTTCAATACCCTCAATCCACTGCATAAGTGGGGGCAATATTTCTTCTAAGAAATCAAGCTTCTCTTAAGCTATAATGTCTAGGAATAGGGCCTTCCCATGGACAAGGTGCCTTACATCCTATCCCAAATGCTTTCATTTGTGTTGTAGCCCAAGATTGAACCATGCCTACCTCCATTCTTTGGATCTTCTCTAGTAGACCAACATCCTCCATTTGATTGTAGTCATCATATGCATACCCATGTCCTTGATAGGTTCCATAGCCAAACTAATCTTGGCATTGTTCATATGGGTAAGCATAGTGGTTTTGAACCTAGTTATACTACTAGTTTGGAGAAGTTGTGAAGCTCATTAGAGGTTGATGATACTATTGAAAGTGTGAATTCCATTGTGGGAATGAATTCATGATTGCATAACTTCATAGAATGAAAGAAGATGGGAGACGTGGAAAGAAATATGAATAGAGATGGATGAAAGAAAGGTCTGCAAATTTTTAGAATGGGCCGTTTGGACCATGCGGAGTTGCCAGATGTTCTTTGTATGTGCCTCCATAGGCTAAATTTCACCAAGAACACACCAAATTGATGAAATGAAATGACAAGATGCTTCAAATTGTCCCACCGAAGTGTGCCAGGAAATTTTTTTATGATTATCTTTGTGGATTAACCATCAGATTCATTGGATACCTTAGGTTAGTGGGATGTGCGCCCTAAGGTAACCTCAAGATTTTAAAGAAGCTTTGGATCTTCTCTCTGGGTGTAAGATGAGGGTCAAATAAAAATAAAACATAGCATAAAACTAATAGAAGTGATGCACCAAAAAAAAGGGATAAGTTAATCAAGAATCTAAGTGCCTAAAATGGGGAAAATGTGAGCAATGGAAAGGGTAGATGAAATGCACCATAGGCTAGAGATAGATTCACATAGAAAACCACTTCAAACCCATTAAGCATAGCTTCTAAAACCCATAGTGAACATTAGAAATATGCATAGTATACCAACAATGAAATAAAGGCTATTAGAGACGATAAAAACATGCAAAGGATGGACGAAATGCATCACAGGACATATTATATTACTCCAAATTATGTACATGATATAATAATCAGCAGTAAGAGGTAAAAATTCCATTACAAATATTCAAGAAAAATTCTTGGGTTCTCTAATCATCCCCTAGTAGTGAAGACGTAGGAGCAGAAAAGAAACATCACTAACTCTCTAGAGATATATCTTTTATGAACCCCGTAAATTACAATATATAGAATGAGAAGAAGAGAAGAGATAAATTCTGAACTAGGCTTTTCAATCACTCCCCACCTTGTAATAAATGAGATGAAGTGACAGAAATAGATTGGCCAAATATTTCTCACACTGCCCCATGATCTGTCATTTAAGGAATGAGAGCCATACTCATTTATCACATTCTCAACTACTTTGCAACCACCTCCCTTGAAGTGGGATCACTTTTTAAGGAATAAGGCCTCAAATATTTGTTTCATCTCCAAATTTCTCAATTATCGTGCATCAAGTTCTCGAGTCATAGTTCCAAGGACACCTATTTTTGTGTTATTCTATTTAGAAATGGACTTCGAGTGTAGGTGAACCATTTTTTTGATGAAATAGTCTATATTACTTAATATAAAATATTACAACCTATCCACAAAAAAATATGGGTGGTAAAGGGCACACCCCACGATCAAACTAGTTGTGACAGCTAGGAGAATAAAGTATCAAGCCCAAAGGGCAACAACAAACTTAACAACAAATGCCACAAAGGCAACTAGAAAACCATATAAAACTAGGCAGCTACAGCAAACATAGGGGTAGGGGGTGGTGGTGGCCCCTTGTCCTCCAAGTTACTACCAGGAAGATCTTTTCCATCTAGAAGGGGCGGTCCACCTGAAGCAACTTCTTCATCTTTTTCTTCATTCTAGTCTAGTAGGAGAAATAGCAAGATCCAACCTGGGAACTTTTCTAGAGTCCCACCCATCTCTCTACGTAGGAGGCGAGGAGTGGTGGTGGGAACCACAACCACCATGTTACACAAAACGGTGAGGGGACCCCCAACCACCGTGATTAATATGGCTATGTCGTTGTTTGGGCTACCACCGAGAGATCGATGATGATGCGTTTAGTCTACCGACCGACCATGGCCACAATGCCCTCTTGGACGAACACTCCCAGAAGGGGAGGTAGAAGGTTCCCATGCCAAAGTGCAAGGAGTGTTGGCCCAATGATCCAGAAGGTTCTGTAGGTGCCACACCTCCAACTCCACCTTGCGGGCCTAGTCCTGATCTGTAAGAACACATTTGAGATAAGCATGGCCTTATCGTAAAGCAAAATAATACAAGATAGTGTAGAATTAGCAAAAATAGCAGAATTGCATTCTTTCCATATAAAAAAAGGATCTCCACTCTGAAATTATGCCACACTTGTGCAAAAGCATGGGGAATGGAAGTAGAATCCCCCAACAAAATATGTTTCCAATGAAATTGAACTGGTCTAAATGATCGAAAGAAATCATGGATCCAAGCCCAAATAGCTTGAGCTTTTGGGCAGTACCATAACAAATGCATGAGCATCTCAATGTGACCACAAAAAGGGCATAGCCGAGGAGCTATCCCATAATGAGCTAATCTATGCCCAAGAGGAAGGCCTTGATAAAGTAGACACCAAGCAAAATAGGCTAACTTGGGCTGAATAATGGCTTTCCATACAGTATGAAATCTAGCTTCCCAGGATGACCATCTAGAATTGATGGACCATCTGGAGTTAAGCAAGGCCACCACCAAAACCCGGGGATGAGCAAAGGCATAACCTTTTGTCTGGGAGTAATTTAAAAAAGGGGTATCTGAAACCATTTCCAATCCTTCCACCAAGGTCTAAGAGAGATGACACCAACTTTGTGAAGCATCTCTGTAGGAATGGAATCAAGAACTTCCTAATAATACTCTCTGTCAGTAGAAGTAAGTCGAAAATTTACTTTAGCTTAAGGCCAAGTGAGAAGTAATCTGGTCTTCCTACAAAATATGTATTTGAGAGTGCATAAGCCTTGATGAAACAGCTTAAAAGCATGAACCCAGGGCACTTGGGAAAATGGCACATCATGAAAATTGATGATAGGAGACCACCAAATGTTGTGGTCATTAATGGATAGCCCATTTCTGAATCCATCCCCTTCCCAGATTAAAAAGGGTTTGAGCAGCTCCCAAGATTTCCATATGCTTTTGACAACAAAAGTGCCCACAATCTTAACCGAGGCTTTGATAATGAGCAGGCTATGAAAATCTAGCCCTTGCCAAGTTTTATGCCCTTGTGGGAACCTTGAAAAATACAATTGTGAATCAACACTTTCCAAGCTTCGTTGCAGTAACAGCTCGAATAATCCACTTGGCTGCAAGAGCAGACCCTTGGCGGCCAATGTTAGTCAGACCAAGACCTCCAGAATCCTTAGGGAGACAACAATACTCCCAGAAACTCTATGAAAGCCTTTTCCAAGGTCCGAGCTAGCCCAAAGGAAATCTCTGAGAAGTTTCTCCAGTTTCTTATAAGAGGCTTTAGCTAGCACCCAACAAGAAGAATAATAAACATGTGTGGCTGCCAATATCTTGGAGCAAATCTGAAATTTTCCTACAAGCGAAAGGGGTTTAGTAATCCAGTATTCCAATTTGCGGGAAACCCTGTCAATAACATATTTCCATAGTTGACTGGGAGAAGCATCAAAAGCAAAGGGAATGCCCAAAATTTAAAAATTTCTCCATGCTAGATATACTTCCAGTCAAAATGATTCAGCCAACCAGGTTTAGGGAGAAAATATTTCCTGAAGCACTGGTCTTTCTCCATTGGATACTGGAACTTAAAGCTAAACAATACATATCTAAACATTGCATGACATTGTTGATATTTGCTTCACCCTCCAGGAGAGTGAGGAAGGAGTCATCTACAAAATGCCCATTGACAAGTTGAAGGGGAATCACATAAGGGAGTTGAATACCCTTCACAAGCCCTTGATCACGAGCATGGGCAAGAAGGAAACCAAAACCTTCAGCGGCTAGCACATAAAGAGAAGGTGCTAAAGGAAAACCTTGTCTAATAGAGAAAAAAATCCCAAACTACTTAGAAGTATGTCCATTAATAGATAAAGAGGTCATGGCATCTAAAAAAATCATTTTGACAAAGGCGATGAAGACCGAACCGAAGCTAAGCACTTCCAACATCGCAAGAATGAAATGCCATTCAATCCTGTCATAGGCTTTTTAAAATTCAATTTTGACAAAAATGGTGGTCATTAGAGTTTCTCACCCACTCCATACCTTCCCAGATAGCCAAAATGTTATCCAGAATGTCTCTACTTTGTATGAAACTAGTCTGCTCAAGACTGACAATAATGGGAAAAATGGGCCGAAGCCGAAGAGCTAAAGCCTTAGCTATGATTTTGTATGAAACATTGAGCAAGGTAATCAGCCGCCAATTACAGATGAGCTCCGGTCTCCTGCTTTAGGGATTAACTTTATGTGACCCCTATTAATAAGGGCACCGAGGAACCCTGAATGGAGAGCCTCAATGTAGACTTGCAGCGAGATCACCTACCATGTCCCCAAGGGATTTGTAAAACTCGTAAGGGAAGCTATCAATTCTAGGAGATTTATCATTGGCCATATGGGAAACAACTTCACATAAGTCCTCTAAAGTAGGCAATTTGTCATAGATAACTCTATGAGTAGGTGAAAGCTTGCAAGGAACTACTGAGAGGCATTCAAAGAGCATGGATTTTCACTCAGGAGACTCATCCTGCACTTTGAAAACCTAAACATAGTGCCTAACAAAGGCTTGGACCATCTGAGGAGTGTCTGTAATCCAAAATCCAGCATCAATAATGGTAGAAATTTGTTGGTTCATGTGTTTTTCCTTAAGCCACTGGTAAAAATCTTTGGTGTTTCAGTCTCCAATTTTAAGCCAGTGGAGCCGAGCCTTAATCTAAGCACCCCGAGCTGTGTAGTCATCAACAATGCATATTTTTTGCCATAGTTTCGCCACTTGGAGTTGCAGAGCAACATTAAAAGGAGCTTGCTCGAGCGCCACCATCGAGCAGCTCATCTCGATGGAGGTGGTGGAATAGGCCTAGTGTCGGAACTTAGCTAGCTGAACACCATACATCCGAAGTAATTTAGTGAGCCAAATTATAGTGTCTTTCCACCAACTTATCCACCCCACCCTACCAAGAGGGTGAGGTGCAAGGTTCCAAATTTGGCATATGTGTGCCCAAGTTGGATCATGATGTAGTAATGTAGTATTTAAATAAAACTACGTCTTTTTAATTTTTGTAGTTGAAAATTCCACTCAATCTGGAACCGAATCGGAATGTGTTTAGAAAGAACAATGTCCGGTAAAGCTTCCATCAAAAGAGAGTAATAGCTAGAAAATTTAAAGAAAGGTTGTGATGAGATCATGGCACGATCTAGCCTTTTAAAAACTCTATCTTGGCCATTTCTAATATTAGACCAAGTGTACCATGGTAGTAAGCCGCTGGTGTGATGCGAATAATTAGGGTCATAAAACCCAAATTTATTACGCATGTAAAACTAATATTCCCTTTCACCACAATTAGCCATTTCATGGATATGAGACCCATTTTGTCTTTGGGATGCTCAACCATATTAAAATCCCCATTGATTAACCAGTGGGCGCTTGGAAGGTCATCACCACCCACCGCCAAAGTGACATCCTTTCTGACGCGTCATTGGGTGCATAAACATTAATAATCCCAAAGGAGAGATTTCCAATATTGAATAGCACCCAAATAATGCAGTTTTCATGGTCACATCCATGATTGACATAATGTGTCTACCATTTCATAGAAATAAACATGATCATTCCACCTCTACCAAATGCATGGTTGCTAGGGATAGCTAAACTGTCTAGAAAAATAGTCTTGGCGACATAATCAAGCAAAAAACCTGTAACTTTGATTTCCTGTAAACACATAATATCCATATCCAAAAACTTTTCCTAAAATATCACACTATGTATTTGCGAGTGGAGTCTGTGAGACTCCAAACATTCCATGAGTAGCAATTCATGAGGAAACATTGTCTAAATGCATTTCTGAATCTAGCTCACTCAAACCATCAAGGGCCCTAAAACTGTTTTGCAAAAATTGATGTTGGTTAACTATAGAGAAATCAAACAGTTGAGTAGACCATCATCTATTAGGGCTATATTCCCCTCCTCAAGCTTGTGAGGATGGCTACAAGAATCTTTGAACCACCCGCTTTTGTGGTGAAACCACTTTGTTAGAAACCAGTAACGGTTGAAGTCCACTCTCATTCTGCAAAAGAGCAGGCTAAGTGTTTGAAGCCAAAGGAGCTAATTTACTTGAGGAACCAACCATACTGCTAGCCATAACCTTCGTTTGAACCATAGGCAACTTGGTATCCAAAGGTTTCTTTGCAACTGAGTTGGAGGCATTTGGATTTGACTTATCGGCTTGAATAGTTGAACCAGGGTGCAAAGGCCCGAAAGGAGTGGCTTTGTTCTTATTGGATCTTTAGCCACCCACTGTGTGTTAGCCCTTCTCTTCAGGTTGAGGGCGAGGATCACCTTGTGGATTTGAAGTGGCTCGAAAAGCACCAAATAAGGGACAATATTGAATTTTATGCTTAGAATATTGATAATGGAAACAAGTATTCAGAAGATTGATCTATACCACCTTATGAGTAAAATACACATCACCAACATGGATGGAAATGGACACTTTTAGGTCCTTCAAAAGATCTAGTTCTATACAAACCCTCTTCTATGGATGATCTACAAAAAACCTGTTAGGCTATGTGTAAATAACATGGTCGAGGTGGCGATAATACACTCTAAAAAATCTAGCAAGGCATAGGAATCCCTAGAAACTCAACCCAAAAAGGACCTTAAGAGTACATGCAGTGAGAGACTAGAAAATCCTTGGTCCAGGGAGACAAAAACGAAGGGATCTTCTTACATACCAGGTTTTCTACTTATGTAAGATAAGGGAAGCATGACTACGATCAGCAAAATGAAGGTAAAAAAACCACGAGTTAGGTTCTAGATAGACTCCGGTTTAATACCATGCATTGTCAAGCAGTTTGGACCCAAGATTTAAACATACTTTCAGATGGATTACTTCAAACAAAATAACCTATTAAGCATAATTGTTCTAGCCATTTATAGGTAGAATCAAATTCTAAAAGTGGTAAAACAATATCAGGGGAAGTATCATTACCTTGTGGAATAATTTTAGCACGAACTTGCGAGGGTGTTTCCTGGAGCCATTTTTCACAAAATTATCACTCTCCATCACAGTTGAAATAACTAGACTAGAGTCAAGCGAAGTCATATTTAAAGCTAGCCAAGTGGCTAGGCTCTAGAAAAGAGGCCAAATAAATGTGTTAATGGCAATAGATCTCCCACTACAGATAAACTCTCTCCTCTCTATAGAAAAAAATGGTGAACCATTTTAATTTCTACGAGGTAGCTTCCTTTACATGGAATCGCACATTAACTCATCCACCGAAGTGACAAGTTAATAACTTCTTCGCCCTCCATTTTTTAGATATATAAAGCATTTAAATGTTCTATATGGGTTCCATTACTGCTCACACATGGCATTGACCTGCCTCCAATCTTTGTAACCTACTTTGGGTTCAAGGCCCATTCGTACCAAGCTTTTGTAGAGTCCAAGTACATCTCTAAGGTCTCCGTTTTTCTTACATCTTTTAAAATTGCATCGAGATCGACATGTGGCACCTTTAGCAGCCCCTTCTACTTTTCTTTGAGTTTATAATGGGAATCATTGTATATTAATATAAGGAGCCTTTCTTTAGAGCCCCATTATTATTTACTTACTCCATGTGGAAGTCTCGCAAGGTTTTGGGAATTCACTCCTCCCTTTACGTTTTTAAAATTGTGTTGGGCTGACACATGGAACTTTCTGAGACCCTTCGCTTTGCTTTGAGTTGACTCATTCCATGCTCTAATTTTTCACCGTGATTTGGCTAAGTCTTCTCTTATATTGCCGAAGGCTTGACTCTTTTTACATTTGCTCCGAGATTCTCAAAAATATCTTGATTAACCAGTAGGAGTTTTCTTGTTATCAAATTTTAGCAGGCAATGGAGGAAATTTGATAACACATTATTTCTCATTGTGTAAAAACATGTTTTTCCAATTAAAACATGTTTTTCCAATTAAAACATGTTTTCATTTCAATGGAAAAACATACTAAATGGAAAATGTAAGATTAAAAATACCTATATACCTTCTTATATCACTTGCTTCCATGTTTTTCTTTCTTATCTTCTTGCATGGACATTCCTTTGCACAAAAACAAATATTTTGTGCATAAACAACAGATTTAGAACTAAATATTTTGCAAATGAAAACTAAAAGTGAGAATTTTAACCTTGGATAAACTTATTTTGAAACAATGAAACCAATAACACAATAAGTTGTTATGAGTTAAACAAAACCCTTTGGTCTAAGGTTCAAACTAGGTGGCCATAAACCCTCAACATAAACCCCTTTGGCTATACGGTCTTAAGTCCGATAAATTTTTGATGGGTGTCGTTATTCCCTTCATTTAATCAACTCCTTGTTGATGTCATATTCAAACCAGGGGTGGTGTCTAAAGCTATATTCAACAAGAGATATTAGTGATCTAGTAATTGACTGTAGGTATTTGTTTTCTTATATATATATATATATATATTATGGGGGATTTTCTCAATGTCTTGAGGATTTCTTGGCCAAAACCTTATTGAAATCAAACTATGAAAACTTGCTAGAAGTAAACACTCTGCAGAAATAAATTGTTGAAATAAACACACATTTGCATAATGGAATAGATTTTTGTAAGTAAACACACGTTACAGAAATAAACACACTTGCTTTGGAAATAAACACACAATTGAGAATGCTGAAAGATGATTGCAAAGAAATAAGAATCTAATCTAGAACACCTACAGGAACAAGTATACGATAGATTTCAACTTGAGTAATCAAAAGCATTTATAGAATTAATAGATCTATACTATTTGCTTTGGAAATATAAATACCAATAAAATGAAGATCCTGGTTCTTGGAAGAGTGGGCCCTTGCTCCACCTTGAAACAGGATTTGACAACTTAATATACTCTCAAAACAAAATGGCTATTTTATTGATAAAATGTTCTGCATTACAAAAATATATCGTATCTTTATATCTCTTTATGCCTTTATCTATGTATACATATCTCTATATATCTATCTACAGGTCTACATATATATACTTCTTCCACAGTGCATTTACAGCCATAGTCTGTCCTACCGATTCAGATAGAACTAAATCATGCCCAAAATAGATGTTGAATTGGATCATGGCTGGATGTATTGTTGTATGATAGTTATCCCTGGATCTACGAGTATGAAGAATCGAGAAATCTTCTAATCTACTCCTGATTGAAAGGATCATTGATTTCTAAATCACCAGACGTTGTTGGAATAAATAAATTCTCACCAGTTTTAGAACTTTAGAGAAGTTTTGGAACTAAAGGAAATTGTTCCAGATCTAACTATGAGGGTTCCAGAGCTACATGCAGGAGTTCCGAACTAAGTCCAAAGTTTCTAAACTAAGTGATGGAGTTCCAAAACTAAGTCTGAAAGTTCTGGAACTAAGTGATAGAGCTCGTAACTGCGTAATGGAGTTCTGGAACTAAGTCTGGAAGTTCCGGAACTGAGCCGTATTGAAACCAATGCTTCCAAAAACATGCTGACCGCTTCATACTTTATTCTTCCGACTGATTGTGACCTGTTTTATTACAAAACTAAATTTCCAAAGCACTTTGTTAGGAATTATAGAGTTTTTAAATGTTAGAACTACAATCAACAAAAGATGGACAATTACATCCTAACTTATATTAGATAAAACAAAAGTCACAAAATGTAGTCAAACTTGATAAAAAGGAGAGTAAAATAAGATCATTTATTGTACATTAACGAGACATATTCTTGCCTCATCAAGTGTGCCATCGAAGCACTAATTCAAAAACCTAATAATTCATGAATGTGGGAGAGAAACTCCAAATTTCAAACACACTTTTATGCATTGCGGTTAAGAAAACACATTTTCCATTTCAGTTATGAGGTTTATTTTCCCGTGTACGGAGGAAAGATGTTTGGATATAATTTTATATTCTTAAGTTTTTCAAATATTGATCATAGTCTTTATGATCTTAACATTTGATCACCTTACTCGGGAAAAATAGATATATAACCGGTGAATTTATTTATTTATTAAAATTGGAACATGTCTACATACAAGCGATTATGTGTAGGTGAACACATGACTGTGGTTTGTACTAATGCTCAAAACCATGAAGTTTACTCACTTTTGAGGTGACACTAAAATTAGTGTACGATGGAGCCATAAGTTCTATATGAATGAGTTGACTCATTAATTTAAATGAAGACCTTCATCTATAAATTGAAAAGTGTTTTAATTGTGTTTTCATCCCCCTTGAGTTGTTTGATAGTTAATTATATTGAAGGAACGCTTTAAATTATATAATGCGAGGGGGCTTGGTTTTGACATGTCGTACTAATGTAAAATTGTCACATGTTTTTCAAAATACCAAACTTGAAAACAACAAATAATCTGACAAAATCCTTTATAACATTTTGTCAAAGGGATGTTGAAGGACATCAATATAGAAATATAACATTGAAAATATTACATAATCCTTGAGTTTTTAATTTTAAAAACACCTTCCTTTGTAATATTTGTGTTTTCTATTCAGACCCACCAAAATGCTTCTGTGAGCTCCGCAGTGACTAGAAATCATTAATAAAACAATAAATTTGTAGTGTAGTCAAGAAAAAACTAAATATCATAAGGAATAAGGCCAACTTCACAAGTATCACACTTTATACTTCTAATTGTAGGTGTAATGTTAATATTTTCATCATTAATGGACTCGGCGCCTTATTTACTTAGAACTTACCATGAAATAGAATAGATTTTCAGCAATTGGAGGAGGAAGAAAGAATCGATGTAATCATCATCCACCCAAAAATCTCCTCTAAATCTCCTCAAACACTTTGATATTCCAATTATACAACTTCTCAAATCTTGATATCATATCGGGCTCGATTATTTGTGGGAAGAAAATTTCTATCTTGGATTTTGGATTGTTCGTAGTTACTTCCCATGTGTACTTGATATTTTAAACTTCCATATAAGAAATATGGGTGAGGAAATGGTCGAATGGTCTAGCAGCACTATTTGAGGAATGTATTCATTTGCCTTCATGATCATAGATTTAGGAAAATGTGCATCGAATGTATAAGCAACTGGAACTAATTCCTTGCCCATTGTCATAAATTTTTCTACCTCAACAATTTATTATTATGAAATTAATTTTTCCTCCTCAATTTCACCATAACCACCATAAAACCGAGAGGGCAAAGTTTGGAAAAACATGAGAGAAGATGATGTTTGTGGTAATATGATGAGAGTGAAAGTTGGCTCATAACTATATATATGTTTTTCGTCTGGATCAAGGACCATTATTCTATTTGTTTTCTTTTCACGTGATATTTAAACACTCATTAAAAGAAAAATAACAAAGCAAGCAAAGTTTATTCACATTAAAAAATAAAATTTTCCTCTGGTACAAAACCAACAAAGTTTTCGAGCCAAGTTTTGATATGTAAAATCAGTATCCTAGGAAATAGGTCATATGTTTCAATAACATAACATAGGGGCATCGATCTTGTTGTATTTAATTACACTGAAGGTGTGTTTTAAATTATATAAGGGGAAGGTGAGGGCTTGGTTCTCGACATGACGTACCATCGTAAAATTATCGTATAATTTTTGTAGTACCAAACTTGGCAGCGATGAACAATCCGGTGAAAGGATTTTTAACATGTCATCAAATGGAAGCTAAAGGTCATTGAGTGTTGTCTTCAAATTTCCTTCCATTTTGATTGGGACATTGGTGATGTTTTCTATGCTTTTGGTAACCCCTCCAATGAAGACAATGATAGCTAAACCGAATCAATCAAGTATAAACAATAAGAGGACACCATCTATGATCCCAACACCTCTTCCACTTGCAAAAGAAATCTATTGGCAAGGAAACAAATATGGTGGAGTCTGTGAGTTCGGATATAAATATAGATGTGGTTCATCTATAGCTAGATTTCTAGATTAGTGTAGACATCAAATCACACACATTGAGTCATTATTTAGTCTTAGTCACATACTACTATTCATATGGTTCTTAAGTGAAAAGAGTAATAATTAACCCATGTCTTTGGCCATTCTTACATTGATTGTTGTTGTATTTTTGATCTTACGCCTACACTTTCCCGTCTGTATTGTCATTCTATGTTTTTCATGTTTATGATTGGGGTGCCCATCCATGATTGTGGTGCCCCATATGCCCTGATCCTCTTTGCTCTTTACTCTCACTTTTTGGGCACTTTCTAGCCTTTTGAGCTTTCTATCTTTTGGGGGGTCAACATTTTCTAGGTTAATTACAAAATTAGAACAAGATTTATGTGACCATAATGAGGGACCAAGCACTAATAATCTACTATCACCATCTAGAGTTGCATCCATCAAAGGCACCTAAAGCTACATTTACATCCATCTAGCTTTATCACAAGGCACACAAGGTTGGTTCATATGAATCACACTTCATAGGAGAGGGGTGTATTGTTTCCATGCACACATTTACTATTGTCTACATCTAGTTTTTTTCTCGCTACTTCACAAAGTGTGACTGGCACAAGAGAAACCTAGGGCACGATTTGCACACACGTACCTAGAACTACATTGGGTCTGAGATCTAGTGTAGTGCTCAAAGGATAAGTCCATCAATTTGGAAGCTGAGGACAATATGGCCCCTTCAGATGCATCTTTATTTTTAGGGTTTTGATGCTTTGTCTGGGTTTTACAAGTGATTCTTCCATCTCCTATTCATAGTGAAATCCATTGCATTTTAATGACATTAATGTGACAGAAGTGAACACAGAAAAAATCCAATGATACTCCATAGGAGGTTTCTTGGTCATTTCCATAGACCGGGTGCCCGTATCTCATACCAAGGCACCCACAGGTGCTCCTATCCCTTTCAGTGCCCTAATCCAATCGGATAGATCAGATTTGTGCTTTCTCAAGCTTCTATGTGGTCGTTTCCTCATCTTTTCACCCGATCCACATTGTAACACGATCTTCGACATCTATGAATCAGCTAAGGATTTTCTTAACCCTTCTTGCACACTAGGGTTTCATATTTTCTAGCTTATTTTTCTTGGGTGTATTTTGGTATTTTATTACTTCATTTATTCAGTCATTTTGCTACTCCTATAGCATTATATTACACTAGAATATATTTCTATTTTAGTTATTAATTTTGGTGAACCTAGCATTTTTCATGCTTAGGATCCTTATTCTTCCTCTATAATGGGTCATAAAATTTCTCAATTTTATTTTTCGTATTTATTTAAGATGCATCCCAATTTCTAGGTTTCTCTCTAAAAATCCCCGAAAACCATGTATCTTCCTAAAGATATTCCACTACATGAAATACGTCATATCTTCAATCATTTGTTTGATGACCCTAGCCCTCGTGATCCTCCATCTAATCAATCCATGTTGGACTCAATTAAAGCTTTACATTCTTTATTTCAAGACAAATTTCAGGCTATGAAATCCATGATTACATCTCTTAAATCTGAAATCCAACATCTTAAGGATGCTTCTTAGGCTCATGTTTGTTCTCCTTCTACATCTCATTCTATGTCTTCTACATGTGCTCATATTAACAAGCCTCAAGTTATACCATTACTAGAGCCTCTCTCCTTTGATCACAATACTAAACAACATGACATTCTTACTGATCTCCTTAGTTGTCAAATTGATCACTTTACCACCTACTCATTACTATCCTCCTTATCAACTAGCAAAATATCAAGGTCATCCATATTGCAATTATCATCAAATCAATGGACATAATGACAACGATTGCTATACTTTACAACGAATAATTAACCATCTTGAGTGTCATGGCTTTATCTCATTCACTACACAACATTATGTTGCATGCCCATCTACAAATGCTCCATCTCAATGGGTTCCTAAATCTGATTTATCTATATCTAATGAGCATCATGTTATCACTTCTACAGTGCCTTCTTTGGCCACTCAAGTGTCACCTATTCAGTCCACTCCACCTCCTCTTATGGATAGTCCTACTCCTCCACTCAAGTTATTTGCAATATTACCAAGTCAATCTAAGTAACCTCCTCTAAATATCAGTTCAACCTGGCCTCCACTCAAGTCATCTACGGTCAACAAAAAACCACTTGTTACATAAGGAAAGCACACTCTAGCTGACATTTTTACTCTCACAATTTAAGGACCCTATTTGGTCCTCACCTCGATCAATCGATAACTTTTATCAAAGAAAATACTCCTTACATTGATCCAATTAGCATATTTTGACTAAATCACCATCACTTACATACTTGGGGGCATAGCATTCACACATTCCTCCCCACCCTAACATCAATGCACATTTCATACTCACATTATTACACATCGCCTATTTGTGCATACATCCTAGCATATATATCTATATTGTCATTACCTGATGACACACTCTTGTGCTTTGGTTCACACTTGAATGTTGAGGTAATTGACTGTACACGATCCTACATTATACACCACATTATAGGCTATAGACATTACGTGTATTCATACATTCTAAATTCTACATCCTTCATCTTTTCCTACATAAATCACCCCATATTTATCATATATTGTGTGCTTTTACACCTCATACATGACATCTACACATATTAGGTCATCTACACATACTACATTACATAATGTTCATCCTATCACACGAGAATACGCATTTTTGTACAATCACTTCTACGCGCTACGCTAGGGATAATTTTAGCGGTGAATATTCGTAATATGGCGAAAATTTCATTTTATGAAAATTTGAAAAGGTGAATTATTCGGAGTGGGTCGATGTCACAATTACTTTAAAATATATAGTATATTTTTTTAAAGGTCAGCTTCGCCTTCATTTGAAAACATCTCCTATAAAAACCTAGCTGATTCACTTTGGGTAGTATACCTCAAGTAGCTTAACAAATTACCAATCTTTGTGAAATTTTAACTCGCATACCCTTAAGCACCGAGAGATTGATTCTTGTTGCTTTGATTATTGATGCGCGACAACAAATTGTACTAACGTGCGACGAGGAAGTGTTGATGCGCGACTTGGGCGGTGTTGACGCGCGACAGAGGAAGTGTTAACGCATGACAGAGGAAGTGGTGACGCGCGACATGGGTAGTGGTGACGCGCGACATGGGTAGTGGTGACGCGCGACATGGGCAGTGGTGACGCGCGACATGGGCAGTGGTGACGTGTGACATGGGCAGTGGTGACACGTGACATGGGTAGTGGTGACGTGTGACATGTCTAGTGGTGACGCGTGACATGTGCTGTGGTGACGCGTGACATGGGCAGTGGTGACGCGCGACAGAGGAGGTGTTGACGCGTGACAAGGCAGTGTTGACGCGTGACAGTATATTCAGACAGTGGATGCGCGACAGGAAATGGGTTGTTGACGCGAGACAAGTGTAGAGTTGACACGTGACAAAGACCTTAGACACGAATATTTTTGATGAGAAAGTAGATGTCAGAGGCTGCAGACGTGCGGCGGGATATTTTGTTGTCGCGCGTCGAAGAAAATGCACGATGTACGCGCGACAATAAAATCTCTATCGCATGTCGCTAGGCCAGCTTCATCGCGCCCACTTGACAATCAGGTGAAATTTTTTCATACAACCCCCAAAAAATTTGCCTTCCCGCGAAACCAGTTCCGGGATATTAAATCGGGTATTCTCCACCTCCGATTTCCAAGAGGTCTCTTAAAATGAACCTGCGCTACGCTCACTACCCGATGACGCACTCTAGTCTTGGGTCCATCTTTGTCTTGTTGAGGGTATGTATCACAAATGGACCTCACCACCATTACATATTCATCATTTACTATTTTCTTATGCAACATACCTAGATTAAGTGATATACACTTTAGGCTACATGGTCACTTCTTCTAGCATCATCTTGTAATATGTTACATCATATTTTTCTCTTACATAAGTTAGTGGTATATGCTTTTGGCTACATCACCACTCCTTTCTACTCATATTGTCATGATATATGCTTAGTCTACATAGTCACATACATGTCATCTCTATGTCGCATATCATCACCAAATATTGATCACGGTATGATACACAAAACACATAGTTCGACCATTTCACGATGACGCTCTCTTGTTTATGGTTCATTCTTGACTATTGAGGTGGCATACTAAATGAACCTCACTGCATATAACTCCATTCACTCAAGGGCACATGGCTCCTATCATCCACACTACATTCCATTCCATCAATCCATAACATACTGCATTTTATGGTTGCATTTACTCTTGCTTGTATTTACGTGTACATGTTCGCTTTACTACATATGCTAGATAGATCTCTTATATGCCATTATCTTTAGCATACACACATACACGTTGATGTCCTTTTCTAGTTGTGATCACATAGACATAAATTATACATGCAGAACCAATGTTTGAGACACTACCTTCTCAGGGGCATCCACATTCATACACTACAACTGTGTTATTGTTTCATTTTTACTTATCACTATCCATTATCAAGTTATAGATGTTTTTCCATAATTTATATTTTTCTAACATGCTAACATGTGTTTCATGTGCATCATTTGTTATGTAGGAATATTTTTCTCCATACTTGTTTATTACATTGTCTTTTATTGTTTTCTTTTTTTTTTTTGAGCTTTTCCTTTTTTTGTGTGTGCACACTTGTTTGTTTGCGGCCACTACATCCTTGAATGTCTTGTGACATCGTTAGTGGTGTCCCATGTTTACAACCCACTTTGTGTGACCTATATTGTCTTCTTGGGTGTTGACATTATCTATTTATGTTCTAGCTTACGCATTATTTGTTTACACTTGTTTTCTACATGCATGTTTGTACTAACACTATTTTCTAGCCACTTGTTTGTGTGTGCCTTGGTCTTTACCAAACACATTCCCTTCCCCCTGTAGGGAAGAGCTTTAGATATGTGTTTGGTCCTCTTTTAGGGCTGCATTCTCTTATCCATGATGTCACATGCACCCCTAAAGAGGGGTTGCATCATTTGTGTTCATACACAATATCGGTACAATCTAGTTTTTATTTTTTTTCCATGACACAATACATCAAGTGGGTTCAGACCATTCTATGAAATCCATACACAATAGATTTTATAGGGTAGATTGTCCTTTAGCATTCTAGGGAGAAATTATAGGTTAGATGAACATCGGAATTTTCTCCCTACACTTATTCAATCAATGGCATCAGATTGTCCAAAAACTAGAAAGTATAGAGATATCTTCATACACTCCCAAGGAAGCAGTTATAGGTTGGAGAATAACACAGCTTTCTCCCTACACTTCTTTGGCCACAGTGGCATGAGATCACCCAAAAACTTGCACTTCATCGAAAGTTACAGGATATCCTTTCTACACCATTTTTTCTCATCATGAATCAGGTGCACATGTTACTTTTTCATTTACATTCTTTTTACTATATACATGCATTTTTACACACATTTTTACACATATACATGTGTATTTGACTACTTGATCATCTTCTCTTTTACAAGTTCATCTGTATGGGAAGCAAGTAGTCAAAAATAACAACACACACATGGCGGGTACATCACACACATGATACTAACCATGTAGGTACACTACACACATTGGCATCTACACACGTGCTTCCACCCTAGGTTCACTCTCATCACTTTTTACACTTTTACATCTTTAGTCTTCACGCTCCATCTTTTTGTCACTCTTATTTGTCTAGTCCTTCTACATGTTTGCTACATCACTCTACATGGATTATCAGGTATGGATCTCTATCTACTTTATGTTACCAATATTTCCTCTCACCAACATAAAGTGGGGGAAAATGTAAATAAAAATCACACACTTTAAGTCATTATTTAGTCCTGGTCTCATACTACTATTCATATGGTTCTTAAATGAAAAGAGTAATAATTAACCCATGTCTTTGGCCATTCTTACATTGTTATTTGTCGTATTTTCGATCTTAGACCTACACTTTCCCAGTCTGTATTGTCATTATGTGTTTTTATTGTTTCTAGTAGGGGCACCCAACCGAGGATTGGGGTGCCCCATATGCTCTAGTCCCCTCTAGGGTGATCTGATCCTATTTGCACTTTACTCTCACCTTTTGGGAACTTTATAGTTGTTTAAGCTTTCTATATTTTTTGGTGGTCGTCCTTTTTATGGTTGATTACAAAATTATAACAATAAAACCATATAAATATAAAGTTATGTGACCATAATGAGGGACCAAGCCCTAAGAATCTACTATCACCATCTAGATTTGCATCCATATAGGTCCATCACAAAGCACACAAGGTTGGTTCATCTACATCACACTTCATAGGAGGGGAGTCTATTATTTCCATGCACACATTTACTACATTCTACATCTAATTATTTTCTCACTATTTCACAAAGCGTGGTAGCACAAGATCGAGTGTAAGGCACTGATTTGTACACACACACCTAGAAATACATTGGACCTGAGATGTAGTGCAAAATTCATTGATAAGTCCATCAATTTGGCAGTTGAGGATAGTCGAGCCCCTTCATATGCATCTTTCTTTTTTTTAGGGTTTTGATGCTTTGTCTAGGATTTTACAAGTGATTCTTCTATCTCCTATTCACAACGACATCTAGTGTAGTTTAGAAACATTAGTGTGATAGTAATCTAACATAGGAAAACATCCAATGACACTACATATGAGGTCTTCTATTCATTTTCTTAGACTAGGGCGCATAGATCTCGGACAGGTGCCCACGGGTGCCCCTATCCCTTTCCATATGCCCCAGTATAGTCATTTAGTTCATATATGTGCTTTCTCATGCTTACGTGTGTGGTCGTTTCTTCCTCCTATTCATCTGGTCTACATTGCGACATAGTACCACGACATATGTGAATCATTTAAGGCTTTTATTAGCCCTTATTTCACACTAAGGTTTCATATTTTTTAGCTTAGTTTTTTTGGGTGTATTTTGGTATTTTATTACTTCATTTATTCATTCATTTTGTTGTTGCTATAGCATTATATTACAATAGAATATATTTCTATTTTAGTTAATCAATTACAAAACATTCGAGTCTCATAATCAATGCACCTTCATCAAGATCATGGGTGCCCTGTTGGTGGTGAAGGGATCCACTTGGATGTGGTCACGAGCAGTATGAAATTTTTAATGGCATATAAAACATTGTTTAGCTCGAAAGAGGTTATATTTCACTAGTTTTTCGGTTAAGTAACTCCATTAATAACACATTTTCTTATTGTTTGTGATTTGTAGAGGTTGATTCCTTAGGAAAGATGAACCATTTATCACTTAGAGATTATTTTTACATGTCTCTACACCCAGCATTTATTTGTACTCTTTTTACCAAATCTAATTGTCGAGCTATTACTATATTCGGTTTGAAGGAATCGTGTTGTGGGAAAGGCAATGATTTAATCTAATTTCAATTAAATATTACTTGAGTAAATATTGTAACAAGTCATATTCAAGTAATTATGTATAATATGTACAAGTAATAATCCTTCAATAAATGTAAAAACCTAACCCAATGAAAGAGGCATGAATACTTAGTTTATTTTATGTGATCTGGGGAGTGACCGGGACTATGTATCCACTGGAACAGGCTAGAAACATTATCAACAAATCTTGTTGAGGGTTTGACAAATCATAGATGTGCCAGATGGGACCACCCTTTGGAAGACAGGAGTGCCCCATGCACTAGTGATTGGTCTAGGTGCTTGTGTCTGCTCAGATACTTGGAATATAATCTTTTTAGGGTTAGAAGGTCGTCACTCCAATATTCTCTTTATCACTCTAAATTATTTTTGAACATTACGATCACACTTGTAACCTACAAAAAAGATAACTACATACACATGCCAAAAAACCACATCAAATCTAATAAAAGGATATAGAATGTGGAGTTGGGTGGCCCCAGAGGTCATCCGAAGAGTCAACTTATGGCCAAGAAATGCACTACATCTTAGAATCCATGTAGTTATTTGTGTCCCATGTCCTAGGTTTTCCCCATGTGCAAGTTGCATGATGATATTGTAGACACCAATATCGTGTGGTAATTACCTTGATCCCCTACCGCAGCCCTATAATCACCTACCTCCTACACCCCACACATGTTAATTTAATTACTTTAATTAAATTAACACCATTTACCTCCATACACATTAATTTAATTATTTTAATTAAGTCAATGACCTTTTACCCACACACATATTAATTTAATTATCTACATTAAATTAATTCACTACCCTCACACACCTATTTAATAAAATCACCTTTATTAAATACACTTCACCTAACCACCCCCATCATTTGACCCATTAACCTAAACCCTAAGCCAGTACCCAAAACAAACCTAACATTACACCCATCCCCTCACCTCTCATTAAAAGCCTCCTAAGGTTGGTTTTTCGTCCCGAGAAAAGAAGAGACCCTTATCAAGGAGCGGAACAACTTCCTAGGCAACCTTTTGAACAACCCAAGATATCTCCCCAAACCGACATCGGTTCACCCTAAACCGATGTCGGTTCCCCTAAACCGACGCTGGTTATACGAGATGGACCAAATGCCTATTTAGACCCATTTACAGCTCTGTAATACGGGTTGGTTGTTGATCGTTCATGGTTAAACCTTCGGCATCGGATTTCCTTATCACAAATTTGATCTTTTTAGACGTAGCAACAAAGCAAGGATTAATTTGTGATCAGCCAAGACAACTAGGTTCACTGGCACAATAGTAAACTTTCTACCCAGCATTCCCAAACACCGCAACCTCTTCATCCTTCTTTAGATCTGTACCTCACAGAAGAGTAAGTATTCTCCTCCAATCTATTTCATTGGCTTATCTCATATTTACACCCACTCTGTGATCACCCAACACCTTCTATCAACTCCATTCTTGTCTAAAAACCTTTAAAACCCAGTTGTGTGAGTCCACCACATTTTTGACCTAACTACCGCGTCAGTTCTCCTAACCATCGCGGTTACCCTCGGGCCGACATCGGTCTCTATATTCCCTACCACGACCCCAGAATAGAATACTAAAACACCTTACCTATTGACCCAGTTTGTCTAGAATCATACCACGACCTATATCTCGAACCTATGACATTACATTACCTCCTAGATCTCCTTCTAGCCTAGCTTGTTAGATTAGATCTAGCCTATTGCATTTGTATGAGATGCCTAAATCATATTAAACTACAATAATACCATATTTTCTTTATTTTCAGCATTGAATTGTTTTAAACATTGGATTTGTGACCCATCTAGGAAGTATCACACTTGGATCTAGCACCTACTAAGTAGTCCACTTTGCATATATTATTTAACTCTTTTTGGTGGTCTTGCTTTGATTCTTATACAAGTAGTTCCTCCTAGCCAAAAGGAAGGTCTTACAATCACTTCAACTCAGGATTCGGATACATGTGCATACAACCTTCAACCATCTCGAACCAGGTATTCCTCTTACCACCTTTACCTTATCTCTGTTTAAGTAAGTACTTCTCAAAAAATTAAGAAATCAAGTGAAACATTTTGGCACACCCGGTGGGACCCATTCGGGGTTCCTTGCATCTTTCTTCATGCCTAGGTGAAAATTTTTGTGTGTTTGTTTCCCTTCTAATAGCATTCACATTAATACTTTCTCCTTGCTAACATTCTCTTCTTTCTACTTGCTCCGAAAGACACATTTCTTTTGGTGTATTTAAAATGAATTTTCTTATTCTTGTTTTCTACATCTTAGTGAAAGAACATCCCTCTTCCTATTCATCTATTATTGTCATCGAATATCATACTTTCGATTTGGGTTTAAAACAAGTACACTACATTCTAATTTAAGTCATTAGCTCACATTAATTGAGGGTAACCTCTATCTTTGAAGTCATGACTAGGCGATGGTTGACTAACGAATCGTAGAAAAGCACTTCTATCCTTTTCTCTTTCTCTAAGTCTTACCAAACCACACAAAAATTCAAAATACATACATTCTTAAACAACATCCTACCTGGAAGAAGCTATAGGTGATCACACGATCACGGTATAGTGGGCACCCAGCTCGCTACTCTGTCGAGTCATACTTTAGAGCGAAGCCCACCCCACCATAACATTCCTGAAACCTCACCCTTTAGAATTCTTTCTTCATAGGAAGCCTTCCTCACCAAGAAATTCTATTGTTCTGTTCATAACAGTCAGTCCATACAAATAGCATAAGCTCAACAAACATAATAAAATAGGCACTCTAGGAACATTCTTTCTTAGTGTTCTACTTGATTTGTATTTTGAGGTGAGAGCTTTTGATCATATTTTTATCTTTCCTTGCACACTCCCAATCATATTCGGTGTATTCTGACTTCATCTGAGTGTGCCTGGACCACATCTACATCATCCTCAGACTTTTGGGTTTGATTCAACACCAAATTTTAAATAACAACCACTTTTCTTATTCTTTGTCTCAATTTCACAATAACCAGCTATGGTTATCTTTAACCGACATCGGTTTAACCTAACCGATGTCGGTCTAAAGTCTTCTTGGATACCCATCCAAAGGACACCTATTTCACTTTTGAGAGCTGTAAAAGGCTCCTGTCACCTTTCATATCATTGTTACTTCAATCACAGTCACCTTACATCTCATCCTATGTGAAAATTGTCAGTCTGGGACCATCATTTAATAGACTATTAGTTTCTCACAATAACTGGCACTGGTTAAGCCTAACCGACATCAGTTTACCCAAACCGACATCAATCACCCTGTGTTATTTTACAGTTCACCAGCCGACCTAATTCACTTACCATTGACTATTTCCCTAGTTTTGTTGTGTTCTGTGCCAGTCAGACATAATACAATCTTGCCAAATCAGTTCCTACCCTCATGGTGCTGACCTGTAGTTAGGTGAACGGCCTCACATTTCACGCTAGTCAACTACCGCTTCCACCTAGCCCTTCACCACCTAGCTCTTCACCACCTAGCCCTTCATCACCTAGTCCTTCACCACCTTCCATCTCATCATCCATGGACCCCAATCAACCCATCACCATTCCTACAGGCAACACAGAGTTTGCACAACTCCTGGATCAGAATCCCACTGCTTTGAGCCACTACCTCACCCATGCCTCCACTTGAGATGCCTTGGGTCAATTGATCTACGGCATGCTTGTGTCCTTCTCTCCATCCCTAATGATCGCATCCACCCCAAATCCACATCCTACCATGGTGACCTCACCTGTTTTATCCCTAGTTGTGTCGCATCTAGGTCCCATGCCAGCTTTGACCGCCACATCTGCCACCTCCACCATGCCCGTAGTTTCCACCATACCTTCATCCACCACCCAAAGCATAACATCATCCACACCTATTGTCTCATATATAATTGAGTCACAACACTAGCCACCCTTGGTGTCCATAACCTCTACCCCATTTCAAAACATTGTTCTTTATATTCCCCAATCTCTACCTCCCATCTCTACCAGGGTCACTACGATTGTCTCGCCCTCACATGCCTACTACCAGATGCCACCTATTTCATCGGTCATTCAGTCTAGACATATACCCTCTATGTCTGTCTCTCAATTTCGCCTCCTTATTCAACACCACCATATTTTGGAATGTCCTATTCTTCATATGTCCCACAACAACCTCCTTTCACTCTGGGGTACCCAATCTTTACAACATAACAACGATTTTATCAAGTTAATGATGGACAAGATGCAAACACTAGAAGCATATGTTTCTGTCTCTCGCAATTCTCTTACCTATGACGAGATTTGTAATGAGCCTATTCACCCATCCATTCCCATTCACCCATATCCTCGTACACTAGGAGATGCCTAATTTTAACCGCTTTAACAATAAAGAAGACCCGCAACAACATTTGCGATCTTTCAAACATGGGTGTTACTTAATTGCCCATGATGATGCTCTGCTTTTGCGAACCTTTCCCATGTCCCTAACTGGTCCAGCATTAGACTGGTATAGTGGATTACCTAGACATTCCATATTTTCATTCAACCAAATAGCCCAAGCCTTCTTGGATCACTTTTCGATTAACATCGTCAAGAAGGTTACCATGACCGATATTTATTCCACGCATTAATATGATGATGAATCTATCATAGATTTTGTCACTCGTTGGCGTAGCCTAATCAACCAACTCACTTTTCAATTACCGCAAACTGAACTCATAGAGCTCTTCACGCGAGCTTGTGCTAGACATATCTCACCTACCTTACAAGTACAAACCTTTCGAACATTCAATGAGGCTTCCACCATGGCACGCAAGCTTGAATTTCGTGTCATCGAAGAGAAGAAAATACAATTGTGAAATAAGAACTCCTTGTTTAAGACACATGATACTTCCTCTTCCTCAAAACCTCAGAAAAGTTATTCCAAAGAAAAGGGAACCACCAATGCAGTGGTACTTAAGGCTAGCCCTTCCCATCCATCCAATCGTGCTAAACCTTCATCCAATATGTCACTACTCCAAGCATTCCAATTCAAACGAGAACAAAAGAAATACACCTCAATTGGGGAACCATATTCATCTATTTTAGAAAAGCTTATTAAAGCTAATGCCATCACCCTTCCACCTATCAAACCACATACTAGTTTTGACCCCTCTCGCCCTATACCAGGTTGGTACAAGGAAAATGACTATTGTAACTATCACCGTGTAAATGGCCACAGTGATAGCAATTGTATCACCTTTAAAAACATTGTTCAAGGAATGCTCAAAAGTGGCGAGTTAGTCCTGGATAACCCTAATGCACCTGCCAATCAAGACCTTCATATCTTCAAGAAACCATTCCCTAATCATTCCCCATCAAATGATCAAACTGGTAATGCCTCGCACAATGAAAGTAATACACGTGAGGTACATGTTATCTTTACTTATCTTATCAATTAATCCCAATTATCTCCTCGAATCCCAATTATCTCCTATCCCTCTATCGAGGAAATCCAGCCATAAATCCTATACCTATTACTTTATCCGTTCCTCTATCAAAACCACAAAGACCCCCGGATGCGATCATCACTAGGAAGGGAAAACAGCAAAAGCCTACACTAAAACGGTGATACACCAGAGAAGGAGAATGTTGGACATCTATCAAAACTGCCATGGGACAAAGAGAGGTGAGCAATGGGAAGGATGGACAGATGCATCACAGGCCCAAGGATAGATTTCACACAGAAAATGTCCCAAAACTCCATGAACACAGCTCCAAACCTACAATGAACATTCAAACATGCACAAATACCTGCAATGAAGAGAGGCAAGAAGAGAACAAGCAAAAACGAGCAAGGATGGACAGATGCATCACAAAAACATGTTTTGTTGCTCCAGAAGTTTGCACAGAACATCATTCCATTAATAAGAGGCAAAAACGCCATTACAGAGCAAGGGAGGAGGCTCGAACTCCATTTTCAACCCTAGAGAAGAAAAGAAGGGAGGGCAGAGCAGAAAAGATGAACAACCTTAATTTTGAGCCAAATCTGGCTTTTTACATTGCATGGGTCGAGCCCAGGGGACAGAAACATGGGAAAACGTGTAAGCCCATTCCTCATTGAATGCCAATGCATTAAATCAGCATGGAGGACCTTACCAACCCATACCCTACCATCTTTGACCGATTTGGAGGAGAATGCGACCCATTTGCATTAATTTGGCCGCTGAAATGTCACTTCTGGCCGTGCTGAAGAAGAATGCGACCCATTAGCATTAAAACAGGTTGTTGAAACGTCGCTTCTGGCCATTATCACGTGTCAGAGCCGTTTCTCAATTTTCTCTCTCCAGACTACACCAAAACTCGAGATTGATCTCAGAATCATGTAGAGAATCTCACAAGCTTTCCGTTGATATAAAGAACGTGCAAATCCGAGCTCTGGATCAAAAGATATGGCGATCTGAAGATTTAGGGCACGGAACAGACCAAAACGGATTTTGAAATATTTTCCCGCGCTTCGCCACCTGGATGACACGTGGCACGCATTGATTGGTCGCATGATTCTCTCTCCTCTACCTTTCGGCGGGCTTTCATTTGAAATTTCCTTGTGGGCCCTAGCTGGGACACGTGGCGCTATTTCATTGGTTCGATCGCTGCTCAAAACTCGCCTTTGACTTTTGACCTTTCCCTTGTGACACGTGTCATGCGTTGATTGGTCCTCGGCCTGCGCCGCTCTTTTTCGCGCCCTTCACGTCTTTTTTGTCCCTTTGATGTCCCAAACCGCTTGGGACATAAACCTCCGATCCGCCCGAAATGGGCTTCCTTGTCCCATTCGCCATGACACGTGGCGCCGCTTGATTGGCTTTCGCTCCTTCGGCGATCCGCATCCCGCACGCCCCTTTGTCCCATTTGGCACTTGTGGCTCCCAAATTTCCCATTTCGCCGAACCGACCGTTCAAGTTCGCGTCTTTTTGTCCCATATGTCCCACTTTGTTTGGAGTGCCTTGACCTTTTCTTTGGTTGGCCGGTTCGCGTACTTTTCGCGCCCAAATGTGCCATTTGCTTTGATCGCCTTGACCTTTTTCACCGGTTCGGCCGGTTCACGTACTCACGGCCCAAATGTCCCATTTGCTTTCGGACCATTTGTTCTCATTTCGCCAAACGGCCGGTTCGGGTCCTTCGCGTACTCTTGTCCCGAACTGTCCCGCTCAGCAGTTAGTCATTTTTCTTCCTTTTTCGGCCGGATCGGCTTCTCGCGCCCGCCGCGTACTTCTGTCCCACTTGTCCCAAATGCTTAGCGGGCCGCCTGGAGGCTTTTCGGCCGATCCACATCTTTCTGTCCCACATGTCCCAAAGGCGACCTTGAGCAGGACTTAGCCAATTTTCACGATTTTTCCTGGATCAACCTACTTGCCTTCCTGCAACTTTTTCGCATTTTCTCAGAGCTTGCTCCTTCCTTCTTCTTCGCCGGGGAGTTAGAAAATATCCGAGAGAACCTTAGAAACATGATGTTTTCTCTGAATCAATCAATTTGCCTGGGACTTGAATATTCTGATGTATGTTATCAAAATTACCCTGGGGGGTGAATTTTGGATAACAGTTTTGGCGACTCAGCGGGGTCATCTGCCTGCTAGATGAAAAGACCAGTTGCCTGAAGCAATCCATTGGGCATGGAGTCATAAGCAAGCCTGAAAACTGATCTGAACTTTGAAAACTTCCCTCTGAGCCACTTGAATCCCACTGGACATGGAGTTGTTCTCACCAAAAGGCCACTGAAATGAACTGTGCAAGAGCAAAACCAGCAACACCAAAAACTATGTACAAAACTGAAAATCATACATGCCCCAAATGGAACATGCAGAGTGTGCACAAGCACTTCTTCTACGCTGAAAGAAACCTAGCTACTCTACTCTAATCGAAGCAAAGGCAAGCTAAACAAACCCCGCAATCGTTGTGAGAAATAGCTTCCTTTCTTCAAAATTGGCAGCCATGCAATTGATTCGCACTCGATCATGGCTTGTTTGGATGGATGGAAAATCAACAAGAAGCTGGTCTTCTATCCAAATCATCAAGGTATCAATCAAAACAAATCCAATACCTCTTTTAGTTGTTCTCGCATTTGATTGGAGAGGTATGGCAGCTGATCCTTGGTACTTCAGAGCTCATCCTCATGCTCAAGCAAGCATGACCGGTCAGGGCTTCTCCTTTGGCTCCAATGAAGCCAAATACCTGATTGGGCAAGGTCTGATCCTTTGATATGCCCATAGCTCTGATTTTCAACTCCAAGAATGGAGTCTTCTTGTAGACCCACCTGAATGGATGATGTGGAAGAAATGGTGGAATCCTTCTGTCCTTTCTCTTCCTCCAATGAAGAACAGGGAAGATTAGAATCTTCCAATTTTGATTCCAAAGGGCTGCTATAAGATGCAGGCTGCTGCAAATGAAAGCTCTCCTTCATGCATGGCAAGAGGCTCGTGTTTGGAATGTGGATGATGAAAGAGAGAATGGTGAAAACTCAACCGGCTCTTCTCCATCAAAACAGTCCTCCAAATCTGACAGGTAAACTGCCTCATTGTTGTCCCGCTGCTCGTTTTCAACTTCCTCCATGGTGTCCTCTTGATCTGCAACTTGACCACCATGGTTTCCTTCACTCTCCAATATTGAGTTTGAGAGATCAAACTCCTTTTCAGTACTAGAACTTGAGAGAGATGAAGTGGAAAGAAGAACTGAAGGTTCTCCTGTAGCCTGCTTTGTGCTCAAAGCCCTTGGATCTGCACTTTTCTCCTCCACAGCTAGATTGTGCTCCTCTTCTTTTGGATTTGGAGCAGCTTCTCCTTCCTCTACTACTTGAAGAGAATCTTGCTCTTGATAAAACTCTTCCTCTAGCATGAAGTTTGTCAAGTCAAACTCTTCATTCTGCTGCTCTAGAGGACAAGTTGGGACTGCAAGATCTTCTTCTTCAACAAAATCAGTCCTCACCACCATTTGTTCAACCTTAGCCTCTTCTGTAGGTTTAACCATCAAGGGGATCTTTGTCATCCCAAATCTAAGAGCCCAACTCTTCAAGTTTGTTTCTCATTTCTTTTTTTTTTTCGCTCTTCCTCTTGTTGTCCTTCCTGACTGATTTTTTCAATTTCTTCTTCCCCACATGGAATTGGGAATGCAAGAGGAGGGATAGGTTGAAACTCAACTGATTTGACAATTTTTTGTGGTGGTGGAGGAGGTGAAACCTCTTGTTTCTTTGGAGGAGGGGGTATTTCTGTTAGCTCTTGTGGAGGGGATGACTGTTTGGAAGGGAAAAGGAAAGAAGAATTAAGATGGGGTGGAAGACTAGGGGATGGAGGGATGGATTCAACACTTGGGACAGCAGATGGAGGGTTTAAAGCTTGACACTGCTGAGATGAAACAGATTGGGAAAGAGGAAAAGAAAAGGTATGAGATGGTGTGCTTACCCATTGACAAGGTTGCTGAATACTCCTCTCATACACCTCTATTTCTTCAATCCACTTAGCAAGCAAAGGCAGCGTTGCAATCATGAAGTCAAGCTTCTCCTGAGGGCTGTAATGCCTTGGAAAAGGTCCCACCCATGGACAGGGTGCTCCACAACCGATTCCAAAAGCTTTCATTTGTGCTTGAGCCTCGATTCGCACCATCCCCACCTCCATCTTTTGGATTTTCTCCAACAGACCAGCATCTTGATCTCGATGGTCTTCATTGTATGCATACTCTTGCTCTTGAAAGCTCCATAGCCAAACCGACTTTGCACTCGCTGCTCATATGAGTATGATATGCTGATGCTGATTTGAGGATTTGTAAAATGTGTTGAGGTGGAATATACTATGTTGTTGATGTGAATTCCATGATGGAAATGAAGTCATGATTGCACAACTTCATGGAATGGAAAAGAATGAAAGGGATGGAAAGAAAGATGGATGAAAATGGATGGAAATGGGTCTCGCAAACTCGAGAAATGGGTCATTGATCGATGGAGTCACCGCAGATGTGTTTGCAAGTGCCTCCAAAGGCTGAAATCTTCACAGGAACACACCAACCTGCAAAAGATGAAGTGGAAGACCTCTAAGGTCCCACCGGCATGCCAAAACTGTTAGTGCAAAATCACAAAGACTTCGATGCAGATCAGCTTCTAGGTTGATCACTTAGGCATCCAAAGATTGCACAACATGGAAACCTCTCTCCAAGCGTGGGACTTGTGAAACTGAGAGAGGAATCTCCAGAGAAGGCTGGTTCCTGCTCCTAAACTACCTGCCACAAGCTATTCCAGTACAGGCAAGCTAATCTAATCCTAATCTAACCATGCCAAGGAGACAGAGAGAGAGAGAGAAGGAAAAACAACAAAAGCCTACACTAAAACGGTGATACACCAGAGAAGGAGAATGTTGGACATCTATCAAAACTGCCATGGGACAAAGAGAGGTGAGCAATGGGAAGGATGGACAGATGCATCACAGGCCCAAGGATAGATTTCACACAGAAAATGTCCCAAAACTCCATGAACACAGCTCCAAACCTGCAATGAACATTCAAACATGCACAAATACCTGCAATGAAGAGAGGCAAGAAGAGAACAAGCAAAAACGAGCAAGGATGGACAGATGCATCACAAAACATGTTTTGTTGCTCCAGAAGTTTGCACAGAACATCATTCCATTAATAAGAGGCAAAAATGCCATTACAGAGCAAGGGAGGAGGCTCGAACTCCATTTTCAACCCTAGAGAAGAAAAGAAGGGAGGGCAGAGTAGAAAAGATGAACCACTTTTATTTTGAGCCAAATCTGGCTTTTTACATTGCATGGGTCGAGCCCAGGGATAAAACGTGGAAAACGTGTAAGCCCATTCCTCATTGAATGCCAATGCATTAAATCAGCATGGAGGACCTTACCAACCCATATCCTACCATCTTTGACTGATTTGGAGGAGAATGTGACCCATTTGCATTAATTGGCCACTGAAATGTCACTTCTGGCCGTGCTGAAGAAGAATGCGACCCATTAGCATTAAAACAGGTTGTTGAACGTCGCTTCTGGCCATTATCACGCGTCAGAGCCGTTTCTCGATTTTCTCTCTCCAGACTACACCAAAACTTGAGATTGATCCTAAAATCATGTAGAGCATCTCACAAGCTTTCCGTTGATATAAAGAACGTGCAAATCCGAGCTTTGGATCAAAAGATATGGCGATCTGAAGATTTAGGGCACTAATGTACTCAAAACGGATTTTGAAATATTTTCCCGCGCTTCGCCACCTGGATGACACATGGCACGCATTGATTGGTCGTGTGATTCTCTCTCCTCTACCTTTCGGTGGGCTTTCATTTGAAATTTCCTTGTGGGCCCTAGCTAGGACACGTGGCGCTATTTCATTGGTTCGGATCAGTGCTCGAAAACTCGCCCCTTTGACTTTTCTGACCTTTCCCCTTGTGACACGTGTCATGCGTTGATTGGTCCTCGGCCCTGCCGGCTCTTTCACACCCTTCGCATCTTTTTGTCCTGGATGTCCCAAACCATTTGGGACATAAACCTCCGATCCACCCGAAATGGGCTTCCTTGTCCCGATTCGCCGATGACACGTGGCGCTGCTTGATTGGCTTTCGGCTCCTTCGGTGATCCACGTCCCACGCGTCCCTTTGTCCCATTTGGCACAAAGGCTTGTGAAATTTCCCATTTCGCCGAACCGGCCGGTTCCACGTCTTTTGTCCCATATGTCCCACTTTGTTTGGATCCTTCACCTTTTTCGCCTGGTTCCTTAGCCGGTTCAGCGTGCTCGCGCCCAAATGTCCCATTTGCTTTGGATCCTTGACCTTTTTCGCCGGTTCGGGTGGTTCGCGTACTCGTGGCCCAAATGTCCCATTTTCTTTCGGACCATTTGTTCTCATTTCGGCCGAACCGGCCGGTTCAGGTCCTTCGCGTACTTTTGTCCCGAATCGTCCCACTCAAAGCGATTAGTCATTTTCTTCCTCTTTCGGCCGGATCGGCTTCTCACGCCCGCCGCGTACTTCTGGTCCCACTTGTCCCAAATGCTTAGCGGGCCACTTGGAGGCTTTTTGGCCGATCCACGTCTTTCTGTCCCACACGTCCCAAAGGTGACCTTGAGCAGGACTTAGCCAATTTTCACGATTTTTCCTGGATCAACCTACTTGCCTTTCTCGTAACTTTTTCACATTTTCTCGAGCTTGCTCCTCCTTCTTCGGCCAGGGGAGTTAGAAAAATATCTGAGAGAACCTCAGAAACATGATGTTTGCTCTGAATCAATCAATTTGCCTGGGACTTGAATATTCTGATGTATGTTATCAAAATTACCCTGGGGGGTGAATTTTGGATAACACTACCCATAGAGGAAAACCCTTCACCTCCCTATACACATGCAAAGGAATCTCTCATTAGCATTGATATCATTTCCCCTTCAGCTTCCCTGCCTAGTGGACCACTACCAATTGTACCTCCTCCACCCATAGAGGAGTACCCATCATCTTCTCCACCTATTTAGGACCCAATAGATTTGTCGTTACCACTCGGTGACCATTCCCCAATGGCTACCCAAGATCATACGGACTTACTTTTGGCTCTCCTACCTACACAGGCTGCCAAGAAATTCCCTGACACATTTTATGGGAATACCCACTCATGCCACATCTACCTCATCTACCACAATGTCATTCTCATGTTTGGTTGACCTTTGGATTATGTCATAGGTCTCTACTTTGGGGGTGTCTATTACTCCCGGTCTTGACCCAAATGCAATCATTTTCCACTAACCTCTACCATTTATCCAAAGATGTTTCAATAACCCAAACCACACATGAACATAACTCTCGATACATATTCTACGGCATCATCCTCATCTATACCCACCTCTCTACCTACTACTCAATGTATTCCAACGCCATCTCTTTTATCTAAACCCATTAGTGTCCTAGGGGTCACACCTACATCAAACCTTGCACATCCTCCCATCAGGATACAATTGACCACATCTCCCCATATACCTATTGAACCAATCCCTCAACCCAAATGAAAAACCCAACCTTCTCATCCACATGCACCACCCTCACCAACTACACCTTTATCACCTTCACCCCTACCATCTATCTTGGGTCCTCACCCCTCTACTTTAACAAAATCTACTCTCTCCAGGGGTAAACCTAAAATTCCCTTGACCCCTTTACCACAGCCTATAGCTCTACCTAGGTGAACCTTGTGTCCTTCATCACCATCTATAACTTCTTTGCCTCCTATACCACCATTACCTTCTATACCTCCTTCACTACCTATGACATTTTCTTCCACCTCACTTGTACCTCCCTCTCAACTTTGACCAACACCTACCACTACACCTCAGCTATCCCCATGGGTCACTCGTCCTCTCCCACCATCTACCTTGCCATCTACATCACGTGCTCCCCCTACACCTCTACCTAAGAAAAAACACCAAAAATTGAAAAAATCATTAATTTCCAAAGAGGTGGTTAAACCTACCCCTCTTTCTATTGCTGCACCTACACCAAAGAAATTACAACCAAAATCCAAGACTACATTACCTCAACTACCACCACAACCACCCAATCTTCCAACCAAACCTACTTTCACTTCACATTGTCATCCATTGGTGGGATCGTACGCCACCATCTTGGATAACCTCCTGGAAAGCTCTGATATCACCCTCCCTCCTCTTCGACCTTACAACCCTCTCAAACCTAAACCGAAAGGGTTTGATGATACTAAAATTTGCACTTACCATCATGTGCCAGGACATGATGTTGAGAACTGTAAGGGTCTAAAGGCTGCCCTCATTCAATTATGTCCTTCTGACCCCAATTTTGATGACGATGACCTCCTAGATGATGAACATATTTCACCCTCACCACCTTCTTCACACCTTCCTCCTACACCTATACCAAAACCTCCACCCTCACAGCTCATAGAGCCACCCCCAAAATTTGAAATTAACATGGTTCGCATCAGAGAACTTGCCACACCACCACCTAAATGTCATTATGCCCAGCTGACCTCACAAGGCTTTTCTCCTCCATTAGGTTTTTGCCCTTCATGTCGTTATACCACTTATCCTACACCTTCTCCATTTGCTAACTTCCCTCAAATCAACATGATACACGTCACTACACGTGCGCAAAGGGCAAAGAAAAAGCAACTGACCCACCAACCAATCCTATACCCAACATACCATCTACACCCATACCTAAGATAACTATCCACAGCCCCGTATACCCCATCTCTAATGGCATCACACATCGCACCATGCTCAAACAACTACACCAATCTCCCCTGAAAATGTCCTTATATGACCTCATCCAAACCTCAGAGTCTCATCGTCAAGCCCTCATGGAGGTCCTTCAATCTATTGAGGTTTTACCTAATGACCCCACACCCGTAGCCTCCATCATCACACCCCATCATGTAGCCTCTCTCACCAAATTACCACCTTCATCCTCACCTCACCTTGCCCACCAAGCAGCCTCCCTTAGCTTCTCAAGAGGAGGAGATTGTCCCCCACCAAACCGATGACCTAGATCCCGCACTTTTCATCTCCATCCATATCGATAATATACACATTTGATGCATTATGATCGATGGGGGCACTAGCATTAACATCATCTCCTCTCATGCATTCGAAAAAATGTGCCTACCCACCAACTACATGCATAAACATCCGGTCATGTTGCACTCATTCAATGACATTATCACTTCTACACTCGGTACTATCATCCTCCACATTTGTTTGGGTCCTGTCGATCTTGTTCTGAGCTATTATACATTTTGGAAGGAGAGTTTCAAGATACAATTTGTTGCTCAAAAGACCACTGGATTCATGCCATGGGTTGTGTTCCTTCTACTTTACACCGGTGTGTAAAGTTCAAACATGAAGGGTGTTCCTATACCATTCCAGCTGACCCATCACCTTTTAAGACCTGCAACATGCTTTACCAGCCCAATGATGTCCTTGTACCTGTTAAGGCATCTACCTCCCTACTTACATCTTCTTCACACACGACCCCATCCACCAGCACCATTCCCACCTCACCTTCACCCAAATCTTCTATTCCCACCACTGCTGTCACTTCTACCAGTCACACATTAGCTTCCCAACTAACCGAAACCTCCGCCGATCTAACTTCTAATGCTTCCTCCATTCCCGCCACCACTATATCAACCACTGATCCCCTGGAAGGTGTTTTTCAATGCCTCACTATGGGGGAGTATCGCCTGTACAATGTCAATACATTCCTTACTCCACAAGAGTATGGAAACCTTCACCAACATCCTCACTATGATCACCGCATAGGTGAGCATCTCCTTTATGGTCCTCCCCACCTCTGTACCCATCTTACCTATGGGGGACTTGATATTTCCACTTACACACCCGAACCACCATCACAAACCCAACCCTTTTCGGCTGACCTTCAGTCACTTACCAACCGCCGCTTTGCTCACACTTTCCTACACCGTTGTGCCTAGAAGGGTTTCAGCTTTGGCCTTTACGAACAAGGTTATCACACCATTATTTCATGTACCACGCGTAAACACAATGATCATAGTGGAATCGGTTTTACCAAACTACCTACCAAAAAGCCCCGTATTGAACTCATTAAAGACATTGACCCCTCTCCACCTTCTTCACCTACCCTACCTTCACCACCCTCATTGACGGAGTCGATAGATCTTGAATCTATCTCTCCTATATTTTTTTCCATAAATACCATTTCCTTAGGACCTTCGACCTATCACCATGATGGCGAGGCTCCTTCCTCTCTTCCTTTCTTGTATCTTGACATGATAGGGGATGATACTCCTATTAATGTCATTTAATGGCAGGATGATGAGTCCATACTCACCTACCTTGGTGCTGAAGACTCTTATATTCACCAGTCGTTACCTTCTAAGATGTAAACAATGTTGAATGAATTGACTATCAAAGTCAACATCCACACTCAGGATGACCCCCACATTCTCAAGATTGGCCAATCTCTGGATGTTGCTGAATAGGAAGCCCTAACTTCTTTTATTAAAAATCATAGCCACACTTTCGCTTAGTCATATGCTGACATTCCTGGCATTGATCCCACTATCATGGTCCACAACATTGTGACCATCCCCGATGCCAAACCCTGTAAAACAAAAGTTGAGGAAAATGTACCCTCACATTGCTCTTCTTGTCAAAGAAGAACTCGATACCTTCTCTCAGTTTCCTTCATCTTACCCATCGATTACCCCCAATCAATTTCTAACATCATCCCTGTCACTAAGGCAATAGGGGGACTTCACATTTGCACCGATTTCCATGATCTCAACCTTGCCTACCCAAAAGATGACTTTCCTCTACCTGGAATTGACCAGTTGGTTGACCTTACCACTGGCCATGAGATGCTTTATCACTTATGGATGGTTTCTCGAGTTATAACCAAATCTTGCTCACCCTAGAGGATCAACACAAAACCATGTTCATTACCCCTTAGGGGACCTTTTTCTATTGAGTCATGTCTTTCAACCTTAAAAATGCTAGTGCCACCTATCAGCGGGCTATGACTTACATCTTCAATGATATCATGCATCGCATATTAGAAGATTACGTGTATGATCTCTTGGCCAAATCTAAACATGCACTGAGCACCTCGCCATCCTCAAAACCATCTTTGACCACCTCATTAAATATTGTGTCCACCTTCAGCGTAAAAAGTGCATCTTCGCAGTTCTCTTAGGAAAGCTCCTAGGATTTATTGTTTCCCTTTGTGGTATCAAATTTGACCCTGCTAAAGTTAAGACCATCCTTGAAATGCCTCCACCTAGTAACCTTAAACAACTTCATAGCCTATAAGGTAAACTACAATCTATTCGTCGATTTATTTCCCAACTCTCCGACCGTTGTCAACCATTTCATCACCTTCTCAAAAAGGATGTCTATTTTAAATGGGATGACAATTACCATAAGGCTTTTGAGGCCTTAAAGCAATATCTTCTCCAACCACCCGTACTTATTCCACCTAAAGACGAGCAACCCTTATACCTATACATCTCAGCTACCAATCACTCTCTAGGAGCCATGCTCGCTCATCGTGACGAACAACATAGGGAGCATGTGGTTTATTACATAAGCCATACCCTTCTAGACTATGAAACCTGATACACTCACCCTGAAAAACTTTGCTTAGCCTTAGTTTTTTTGCCACCAAACTTCACCACTACCTACTCAACCATACAACCTATGTTATAACCAACACTGACCCCTTGCACTTTATGTATGCTAAACCTTACCAAAATCAACATGCCGCACATTGGCTCATGCTCCTTGCTAACCTAGACCTAGAATTCATCCACCAAAAATCTATCAAGGGCTAGGCCATTGCTGACCAACTCACTGATGCACCTCTTTCTGGGAATCAATCTTCAAACTTTGATTTCCCTGACAAATCCATTGCTAACCTCTCTTTGGATGATGACCCATACCAAATGACCTTATTCTTCGATGGTTCCAAATTTCAGCATGGGGGTGGTGCAGGCATTATCCTCATTCCTATTGATGGTGAACCCATGCCTTTATCATTCAAACTTGACTTCGAGTGCACCAACAATGTCACCGAATACAAAGCACTCATATTGGGTCTCATGATTGCCTATGCCTTAGATGTCAGATCCATTAATATCTTTGGTGATTCTCAACTAGTAGTAAACCAAGTCAATGGTGTTTATCAGTGTCATAATGAAATACTTCAAGAGTACAAACGTTACATCGGCATCATGTTGACTACCTTTGACCACTATAAAATTGAAACCATTTCGTGATCCACCAATAAATTCATGGATACTGATGGCCTCGCTTCACCTACCGATTCAGACATCTTTGTTACCATAAAATGCATACTGAGACCTTCTTATAAATCTTGTTGTGTCAACCTCATCCGAACTACCTCCCTAAACACACAAGAACTTTGGTATAAGCAGCTTGCAAACTATCTTTCCCTTTCTATATTGCCTCCTGGTCTCACACGTAATGGACAACATGCCTTTCTCAAAAAGGCCTCTCGTTATGTCGTCATGGGTGGCCTTCTCTATAAACGAGGCTTTGACGGTATTATCTTATGCTGCCTTACCAGCTCTGAAATCCCCTATACCATTAAAGAAGTTCACGATGGCAAATGCGGAGGTCACTTCAGTGGCCTTGCTATTGTTAAATACATCCTACTCCTAGGCTATTCTTGGTGACCCTCAATCATGATTGTTACGACTATGTTAACCATTGTTTGAAATGTCAACAACATTCCAACCTTCATCATACACCCATTCATGCCTTATAGGTTGCTCATGACCTTTGGCCCTTCTCTCAATGGGGTTTGGATCTTTTCGGAGAGATCAATCCTCACTCTCCTCTAAGACATCAATGGATCTTCACCACTACCGAATATTACACCAAATGGGTTGAAGCCATACCCCTCATCTCCACTAAAGCTAAGAAAATATGTGAGTTCATCAATCATCACATTATTTGTTGCTTCGGTGTTCTAGATCACCTTATCACTGATAACGGAAAACAATTCAAAAATGAAATTCTCTGAAGCTTTGTGACACTTTCAAGATCCAACTTAGCTTCTCCTCACCATATTACCCACAAACCAATGGCCATTCGAATCCACCAACAAAACCCTCAACAAAATTCTCATGAAATCGAGTGAATGATACTTTGGGAAGGATTGGCATACGCACATTCCTTTCGCCATCCGGGCCTACCATACTAGTATTCGCACCTCCACCGCTGCCACTCCCTTTTCTCTCGGTCTATAGTACCGAGGCTATTTTGCCTCTCAGAGTCTAGATCCTATCTCTCTGTATCTCCTTTCAAGATATGCTCACAGATGATGACTTTTGCTAAGACCATTTAGTACATGCTTTGAGTTATTAGACGAACATCATCTTCATGCCCTTAATCATCTTCAAGTCTACCAAAAATGCATCAAGCGTGCCTATGAAAAACGTGTCCATGAATGCACCTTTAAGGTTAGTGATCTCATCCTCAAGGAAAATCAACACGTAACCAAAGTAGAAAAAAGAAAACGGGGAAAATTTTCTCCTAATTGGCTTGGACCATACATCGTGACCCATGACTATGGATCAAGTGCTTATCGCTTATCTTCACTTGATGGTAAGCCCGAACCTAAGCCCCTCAATGCCTTGCATCTTTGACTATTCTACTATTGACTTCTAGTCCTACATTACTATTTATCTCATTCATGCTTGTCCCTTGAGCGCCATTTACCTTTCTCTATTCCACACCTCCACTTCAATGACTAAACAAGAATCCCGTGATTACCCGTCACCGTTTTTGCCTTATCTTAAATATGTGCACCACTCTGCACATGGCATGATTCTCGATGGATACTTTTCATCTTACTTTAGATGAGATCCCATGGTCGTTCACCCTTGCCTTCTCAATAAGAACCAAATGCTTCGTTATAGTCTTGTCCATGACTTAAAAGCTAAAAAAAAAATAGAGATGAATCCCTCGAAGGACATCTTCCAATGTAAAGGATCAACTCCTTGAGTCAAAATTCCAATATAAAAGATGAATCCCCCAAAAGGACATCTTCTGCCTTCAATTGTCACTATAAGTAGACTGCTCCCTCAAAGGACAGCTATAAAAAGCTCACAACTCTCTAAATAGTCTATCCAAAAAGAGGACTATTTTCTCAAAATCAAAATTCAGAAGCTTCCCACATCGATCGGCTTCGCAAATAAATCAAGGAGACATATATTCATCCCATATAGACTTCCCGCATCAATCAGTCTATCTAAAAAGTCAAAAAGAAAAAGAAACAGAAAAATAAACTTTTTCGTTATGGACTTGCCTATTGTGAGCTTGGCTCTATTGCCCAAGGCATTTTTTTTTCATTTTATGACCCACTTACCTTCACCTCCTTACCCATTGTCTTGTCACTTCATGCCTCAAGGGACCTACTGAACCTACGACATTTGGTGATTTTGTGACTATTCTTCACCTTTAGAGTAATCAATCATGCAATGTCTTTAGGGTCTTACATTCACTAGCCTATCTATAGATGTGTTTCATACATTTTGATCCTTGCCAATTGGGTGGCTTTCTTGCCCCCTCTTATCTTTTCTCTTCTTCATTACCTTTTGATCTTCCTATATAGGACTAGAGCCTCGACACCTATCTTTTGGGATTTTCTTCTTCCACCTCAATCAACATAAAATCACCTTTACCTATCTACCTATTCTCAACCCCAACATCAATGCCCTCAACCTAATTATACCGACTGGAATCAACACTACCTATCGACCTAAAATCACCCATACCTATCTACCTATATTCCACCTAACCTAATCAACCTTGACCCAATCATACCTATGACCTCAAACCCAACCTAACTATCCACCTCACTACTTATTCTTCTATCTTATCATATTCTTCCCTAGCTTATGGGAGAACTACATCGATATGAGGTCCCTTTTCATTGGGACTATGTGTAACACCCTGATTTTGTAAGTTATCTTGGTGAATATTTTTCATACTGTTATAGCTGCTGAAATGAAGGCAAACATGTTAAGATATATTCTGATCTTAAAGGAATGTGTTGCTAACTTGGATTCTTGCATGCTGTAATTTATTGCATAGGACAACAGCAGTTATTGTTGCTTGTGTGTTTGCTGATGTGACGACAAATTGTCGTATACTTGCTAAACTCTCTTTGCTGATTGACAACACACCTTGAATCAATTCCATTGATCCAAAGTATGTTGTGGTATTCTTGTGATTGCTTTGTCGATTTACTCTTGAACCGAACCGGAGGTTGATATAAATGTGCGGCTCACAGTTGCGGTATGAGCAATGTGGGCACGTAAATGCCAACGACAAAGGTTCGATTCTTGAACCCTGTACTGTCGAACTTAAGACCTCGTGAGGCAGGAAACGTCTGGACACGGGTGGCTTTGGCATGTGAAACAAGGGACGAAACGTCCTGCACAACATTGACATGAGTGTCAGTTGGAAGACTGGATGGAGGTTGATTAGTGTTAGTGGTTAGAAGGAATTAAATCCTAAGCTAATCCTAAGTTCTATCATACATCCTAAACTACTATCCTAAGTGGATTTTTAAATTATAAAAAAAAAAAAGGGAAATAAACCTAAGTCCTATTAACCTAAAACTAAACTATGACCTAGGTTGAATAACTAATATACATCCTAAACTAATCCTAACCTAAAGGGGATGCGCAGACCCTTGGAGGGAGAGGATAAGGATGAAGGGGTATTCAATGGCATTAAATGAGGAGTCCATACATGGACAGCGCCAGTTTGGCGGGGGCAGGTAAGTGGCGGAGGTATTTAGTTGGACATGGAGCTAAATTTGGTTTTGCATGTGAAATTCAAAATTTGGAATTCGCCAACTCAAGTTGGCAGTGGCGTGGAAATTTGGAAAAAGGCAGAGCCTTTAATGCATTAAATTTTCTTGGTCCTCGTGACCAGCTCACCTTGGAAGGCGTAGGAGGGAAATGTTGATTGTTATTGTGTCGATTTGGATTTGGTGAAGTTGCTCTGCATTTGGTTTTTTTGTTTGGTTCAGTCGAACCAGTTTCTTTGGATTTATCACTGTTCTTGGGAGATTTGGAGGTTGTTGCTGAGCCTGAAGAGGAAAGGAATTGTTGGAAAGCTCGTGCTGTCGCCGAGGAAGGAAATATCTTCGGCAAACGTAGTTTTCTTCGAGTTTTGGAAAAGAAATTGCAGGCATGTTAAGCCCTTCTCTTTAAAAATACTTGCTTTGTTTAAACGTCTCATTAAAACAACCCTGCTCTTGGGTTTTGGGTTTATGTGATTGTTGACGAGTTGATACGATTTGGATTTAGTCGATTCTTGCTGTCATTTTTGGAAATGATAGGTAAAATCATTCTGGTTGTTGTGTTTAAACTGTCTTTGCATTTTCTTTGAGTGGAATATCTCCATGCTGTGTTGGTTTGTTTGGCAGTTTGGAGAATAACGTTTTGGGTATTTTTCTCTGTTAATGGTTATATTTACAAAAAGACAGGCAGTATGTGTTGTTCTCATCACTGTATAATCATTCTCTTGTTTTACGAACTTGAATGATGAAGTCTGAATAGACAATAGGAGCTGTCTTTCAGTGTCGAGCAATTGTTCTTTGATATATGAACTTCTGTGATAATACTGTACTGGATGTGCGAGTTGTATGAAGTCGTATTCTCTACTGAAATTTCTTTTAAAAAGGAAATAGATCCTTTCTCTTTCTGCTGTGTTTGATTATGATGGATACGGCATTTGGGTTTTGTATGATCATACGAATTTGATTTGAGGGAAGAAATGGTAATACGTTTTTGCTGTCCCTTTTTCTTGCTTAAAGAAATAGACGAATATGGTTGAGTATTCGTGGGAGTTGGAAAAGAAATAGTTTTTCCTTCTGAACTTATAATGAATTATATTGTTTTCTTGCTGAGAAAGTAGGATGATTAGTTGTGGTTATTGATGCTTTGTTTGGTCTACCGTTCGGACTGTAGACACGATTAAAAATCTTGGCTTTGCATTCCTGAGCAATGAATGAATATTTATGTACTGTACTTCTTCTTGCCTTGGAGGAAAGATGATTTGTTATGTCTTATTTGAGGCGGTTTGATCTTACAGTTTGGACAGTAGTCATGAAAACGAGCTTGACTTGTATTCTGTGCATTAAATAAATCATGTTGAATCTTGCTGAAGGGGTTAGATGATTTGTTGTGTTTCATTGATGTTGTTCGACCTTTTAGTTCGACTGTCTTTGCGAAAACGCATTTTAATTTGGATTGCTGTGCAAGGAGGAAATGCTTGGGAAGTTGTATTGCTATTGGACCTGTTTTGATTATACTTTGTTGTGCATCTGATATCCTATGCGGGTTTTTAATAATAAGGGTATTATTGTATGAAAATCACATTTTTGGGTTCTGTACATCATTGTGAATAGAAGAATGGATTCGGGTAGAAACATTTATTGGTAAGGAATTCTTCTTCTGTCTGCTGTTTTGATTTGGTAAAATCAGTAGTTGGATGGTTTATTGAACTTGTAAGTTCAGTCTGAATAGAGAACAGTGGCATTTAAATCGTTTCCTAAGTGCTGTGTATTTCTGTATAAACGGAATTTTGAATGTTTCGTGTGGTCTTCTGATCTTTGCACGGTCATTTAGAAGAAATGAAATCAGCATGAATAGTTCTTGTTGAGTTGAAGAAAATGGTTGTTTTCTTATATGAATAGTTATAGAACGAATTCTTCTCTTTTGCTGTCTGAATTCTGGAAATAGCATTGAAGTCTTACTGTGCATTATGATTGGACTTGCTGTAGGTAACAACGCAATGAATAAATTTTATTTTGAACGGAATGCGTTCATAGAATTAGAAAATCATGTGAATAATTGATTGCATGATTGTATAACTGTTTATCTGGTTTACAATACAGTGAAAGAATTATGGTTTCTTCTAGTACGGTAAATACATAGTATGCAACCTTATACTATTTGATCTATGATAAATACGATGATGTACTAACCTGTTCTGGATATGCACATGAGCCTGATTTAAATGAAGTATTGATAAGGACGATAAATTCTTCCTTGTTTTCATTTAAAGCTGATTATGAATGAAATTACTCTTGCTGCCGGAAAGTGAATTCCGAATGGATTTTGTAAGTTTCACTCTGAACTGTTATCTTGATTTGTGTCTCGTTTGGATTCCATTTTTAGGACAGTCATGAGGAAGGAGATAGTAATGTGGATGAATGACTTGGAAAATGATCTTTTCTTCTTTCATACAGTTGAAAATTTGTAATCATTATTAACGAATTTGTAGTGCTTAGATATGAGCAACTATATGCATTGCTGTTCGCTTTCTCGTCTGTGCGTGATTGCTTGGAATCTAATATGATGCATGAACTGAAAGGAAAGTAATGGGTTTACGTTTCAGTTAGTTTTAACCTTTGCATTTATTATTAATGAAAGGTGTGGAAAGGATAACAGTATTTTATATCAGCAGTATGCTACTTGTATTCCTAACCTTACAAATATTGTAATTTGGAACTTGTAACGGTTATGTGGAAAATGGGACAGCAGTTCTTTGGCTGATTGTGATGGTATTTTGATGGTTCAGTTGTTATGCTGATCATTCTTTGGTGCCTATTTCTTGATTGATGTCTTACTGTCGTTTCATAAAAGCAGGGTTCTTTTATTGAGACAGTTAATTGAAGCACCTCATTTTAATGGTAAGTGCTTAATATGCTCAGTTCATTGAACTGACCCGTGCAAATAATTTTGCAGATGGAATTTGATTAGAATGAAGACATGGCTGTTTTCTGATGCTTCTTGATTGGTTGAAGATGAATTGTATTTGTTTACTTTTATTCCTCTTTGAGGAATTGTAAAAAGAAGAAAGTGTATTCTTCTATCTATGAGTTGTAATGATGTTTTATGTAAACAATGCCCATTCAGTTGGATTGGAAAATGTATGGATTATGACATGAATTAATGAATACAAATACAAGTGTGATATTTTAATGACTATATCAGTTGATATTGTTGATTAAATTGGAAACATAATGTTATTCCTGATTTGGATTTATTTAATTGTCCGTGGATGGATGCTAAATGGGAATTGATATCTATTCTTACCTTATTGCAACTTTTAAGTTGAAATGTGCAATTAGTTCATACTTGGGTAAAGATGAATTCTTAATTGACATTAGAAAGGATTAGGAAGAATATGATTCCATAACTGATAGGTATTCAGGATTAGCTTGGAAGCTAAGGAATATCAATTAACTTCGGAGTAATCGAACTTCGCTTTCGAACTCCATTAATGACCTCGTATGTTAAATTCAGAATAAAGGATATGGGATAAGTATATCCATAACTAATGGACCTTAACTGTGTAAGGTTAAGGAAAATAAATGAATACATTTATTGGGAATTAGACCTCGTTTAAATGACGTCTAATAACTAGAATTCTGAATTTAGTTACAGTTGGGAAAAATCTTGGTTAAGTTTAACAGGTTAAACTTATCACGTCCGTCGGTAACGGGCTGCTTAATCCAATGATTAAGAAGAGAACCAAGTAGAGAAAATGCAACCCTTCGGTACGAAGAAGATGCATAGCAAGCTAGAAGATGGATTTAGTCTCTCTTAGCTATATACAACTGTAACGGGAACGAGGATAAAGGGATCAGCATGGTTGCTGAAAGTTGATTTTTAAATACTAAGATCATATCCAAATCACTTGAGCAGGATGTGTACTCTCGATGGAAGGATTCCGTAGGACATTGACATACGCCAGCTACAACAAGGTGTCTTCATGAAGACGGGGTCTTCATGACGACACAATGTTATAGCTGACATATTACAATGCCCTCCCGAATTAAAACATTAAGAATACATAGGCTGAATGTGAAGTTCTTGGCAGGGGATAGGAGTATGATCAGGTATACGGAGTGACTCTGGGATACTAAAGATAACTAGACACATGGAGTCGTGGGGAATGACACCGCATGTCTACGTATCTTTAGTTACTAGGAGTGCCTTCCTATATTTGTTCATATTGCTAGTTAGAAATTGGAAGTTTAAAACGATCTTAAATCGAGAGGAATTTGGTAGGAACCAGGAAAGACCATTCTAGATAACAGGTGAAGTGAAGTGAAGGACATATTCCATTGATGTGTATCACATCTAGGAATATGATCATGCAAAGCATGTGAAAATCTTTGGCCAAAGTATCGCAAGTGCTGGTTGCGTTGTCCTTATCACTTAATTTAAGATGCAGGATGTCAGATGAATATCAGTAACAGATATTCAAATAGGCTTCTTAAATGGATCACTTCGATAACCGGAAACGGTTAAGAGAACTGGTATATATAATATACTATGCATAAACAAACATGAAGGATCGGTTGTTGCCGAGTCATGAAATGAAGGATCGATGAAACTCCGAGCCATGAAAATGGAAGATCGGCAGTTCCTCGAGTAATTTAAAACAGCATATAGAATCATTATAAGATTGAATGGCATTGAATGTGTGTTCCATATTGTAAATATGCGAATAGGGAACATTAGTTTTAAAAGGAAATTGTGTGTTCGAAACTGTGTTGTTTGGGCAAAGAACAATTATTAAAACTTGAACATGTGTTTGAATTTTATAATTCATAACAGAAACGTTATCAAAAATATATATATATATATTTCCCTTGTTCTAGTATCTTAAAATGGAGATGTTACACTATGTAGGTAGCACTTCCAGGGAATGGGGCCTGGAAGGTTAGCTCGCCACTCTTTACCCTAACCATTTTCCTCACCTAACCTAATTTCCTATTCATCTCAAAAACTCCGAACATAACCATCATTTTTCACATTTTACACTATCTCATGCATTTATATTGCCATTTGTTACCAAAATACCGAAATGAACATCCATGCCTATCACCTGACTCAATCCATGCCTAAACCAACCTGACTCAATCCATGCCTAAACCAACCTGACTCGATCCATGCCTAAACCGACCTGACTCAATCCATGCCTAAACCGACCTGACTCGATCCATGCCTAAACCGACCTAACTCCATCATGCCTAACTCACCTAACTTCCATCCATATCAAACCAACAATCCCATATCTCATCTAATACAAAGTACCAAACCCATATCTCATCTAATAGAAAGTAACAAATCCATATCTCATCTAACACAAGCCATAAAACAATATCTCATAAAACACATCACCAAATACCATGAATCTCATCATATAAATCAATAATTGTGTATCTCAAAATCCATGTCTATCTCATCATGGCCATCATCTCAAAAAAATGTCGACACACAGTGCCAATATACAATATGAAATGTCATCAGCATGCAGGCAAGTCTCATATATACACAAAGAATGAATGAAAAAACACAAATATCTTCGGCTCGCAGGCTGGTATCATGTACAAAAAAATATAAAATATCTTCAGCACGCAGGCTGGTCTCATATATAATACACACAAAAATGACTCGGCACACAAGCCAGGTCCACATCAGGTCAATCATCTCCCCATCTGATGTCAGGGAATTCTCCCTGAGACTATGTCTCTCCCGACCCCTCTGCCGCACCTGTCTAGGGCCTCGTACCGCCTCACCTCCTGCCGATGGCCTCACACTTGGGGGCCTCCCGCATACTAGTGGCATCACCACGACCCTATCCCTGAATCTGCATTGGGCCTGTGCTAGTACTAGAGCCTTAGTCAGCCCTGAGAATCAGTGCATGTGCCTATATCTAGGCCTACAAGGTAGTAATTTGTGCCTGTGCTACTGTCAGCTAGCCCTACAGACTCGTAACTCCGCCCCCGTGTCTTTGGCCAACTAGCCTGTAAAGCTCGCACATGCACCTATAGAGCGGCCATCTCCCCTCCATCTCCATCTCTGCCTACCTCCTCTCCATCTCCATCTCACCCTACCTTCACTCGTGCCGGGTCCCTATCCCTCGCCCTTCCCGAGCCTACAAAGTGTCACTATCTCCCAGGCTCCGTAAGATGGCAACCTGTGCCTCTAAACCTATAAGTTGCCCCTGCATGATCCCAAGCTGCATCACCAAAGTAGCCACCTGCCCCTATAGGGAATCTCTCTGAACTGTGATGGTGGCTAAGTCTGGCTGCCATGGCCTCGGTGGTATGGCTCTTAGCTATGCCACCCACCACTACCTATACCCATCTGCAACCCTAGCATCATTAATCTATATATCTACTAGCTGCTCCTCCTACCCGGGCCAAGATCAGGTGTGTGGTGGAGACATAGGTCTCTCCACGTCATCTCTCCTATACTATGGGAAGGGTGGTGGTATGCCCTGTACTAATCCAAACTGGCATCTAACCCACTCTACGGGTATCCACTCATGCTCTCCCACTCTCCTCCCCTCTATCCATAGATGTATCTATAGCCCAGCTAGCTCTGTGGCCATCTATCTATATGAAGGGAAGCCCACATATGGCCTCCAAATGATGTCCACCCTAGACAGCCCCTCCAACAACCTCCTGTAATAAGCTACATCATGCATAGCTCTGTACCTTGGGCCTCTCCATGGCCAAGTACCACCACATGTATCCCACTCTCAAGAATCTCGTGGGAATGTGTCTTCCTGGGTGGCATCCCCACTGGTCGAACACAAATAATGTGCTTATATGCCCAAAGAATGTAGTAATACCACGCAAAGAAATGTTGAACCTCTGTAGTCACCCATAGGCCCATAGCTCTCTATACACCTACTACGTCCAAGCAATGCAGTGCCCATGCGAACCATGTCTGTTGTATCATCATATCATGGAGAACTCCCATCGCTGACCTCGGGAATCTCTCCTCCTCTACATCCTGCAGTGTAAAGCAACACACTTTAGATGAGGTCTATACATCACTCCATAGCTCATGCTAGCACTATGGAATGTCAGTCCGCTACACCCTCACCAAAAACAAAGCAGTAGCTGCTCGTACGCCTCAAGAGATGGAATACACCTAGGCCCCCAATATGGGCAACCACAGGATCCTGTAGACGTCCTCCAGGGTGATCGTCATCTCACCCATCAGTAAATGGAAGGTGTTGGTCACTAAGTCCCATCTATCGATGAGGGAAACCATAAGACTCACCTCCCAGACTACATGCCGGTAGCGCCGCACACCTATCAATCCCACCTCGCCACATGCTGCCACTCCACCTGTGTCATGATCACCTATATCACAATAACAAGGGTGGCACCCAGGCCCTCATCCATAGCTCGTCTCGGGCCTGCATCCCACCAAAGCATTGTATTAGTATACCCTTCCCAACTTACCTTATTTTACCCCACATCCCGAACCTATCTACCCCAACCCTCACCCACACCTACCCAAACCCATCTACCCTACCTATCTACCCTAACCCTCACCCACACCTACCCAAACCCATCCCCCCGAAACTCAACCTTACCCTCACCCGAAACCACCCTCCACACTTACCCACTTACCCTACTTTTTCACCCTAAACCCTTCCCCTCTCACCTAACTTCTTTCACACCTTACCCTTACTCTCTTCCCTTTTGCTAGCCCACTTTACCCTTCGGCCTAACCGACCCTAGTTATCCCCTGGACCGACCATGGTCTCCTTTGACTGGCATTGGTCACTATTCTTGTGACCGATACCGGTCTCTACCCACCGACGTCGGCCTCATACCGACCGATGTTGGTCACTGTCGTGTCACCCACCCCGACTTCCCAACCCTATTTTCTTCCCTCCTACCCATTCTACCCACCCAAATCCCTCCTTACCTCCTCATTATCTCTCTGTCCCCCTTTAACCCAACTTCTACCCTTCTCTATCCCTATTTCCCTCTCTTTTTCCCTTATTTTCCAATTTTTTTACCCCCAACCCCATTTTTAACATTTCCTATATTTTAAACCAAATTGACAACCAAATCAACAACAAAAGGTTCAAATCTTACTGGTCCCACTGCCACCGTCATGGTGGAACCTCTAGCCTCCGCGCCACTCCTCCCGATCCCTCACCAGCCTCTACCATCCTCCAATCACCACCGAATCTCCACACCAATCACCTTACTCCACCTGATCTCCTGGCCCCACCTCCCACTCAACCAATCTCGCCTACGTGGCTCACCAACCAAGCTCTCTAACGCTCTCTTTTTTCCTCTTCCTCTTCTCTCTCTTCCTGTCCTTTTCTCCTTTTCCAAAATGCACAAATGAATTTTCAAACGTGGGTTTTTCACTTTTATACCCTGCCCGCCTCGACCGATGTCGGTTTACCCTTGACTTTCGATAGTCATGTGCCCTCGTAAACCACCATCGGTTTCCCTTGACTGTCAACAGTTCATCCCGACCGATGTCGGTTACCCTAGATAGTCATTGCCCTCCCATTTACCTAATTTTTCTTCCCTCCCCTTTCTTTTGCCTCACTTACACCTACCTGGCCCACTTTACCTTCCCCTCTATCCCTCCACTTTCTTCACCTGTCTCTCATTAGCTATTGAAGCCTTATTATCTTACCCCTACCTCAGCCTTCCCTGTGCTGTGACCTATCTACGTGGACCCGAAAAACTGTATGTGACCTTTGACCCAATGTGCTTGCTATACCTTGCCACACTGATTACTGTATTTTTGACCTAATGACCTTACCTTTCCTATTTCGTGACAATTTATCCCGACCCTACCTTTGGTGTACCAACATCCCTAACCATTCCTACACCTAACCTACGTTGAGCTTCCGGACCTTATCCTATACCTTGGATACTAGATTCACTTCACCCTTGTTTGGATAAACCTATCGACCTTAGATGATGTAGAGTTTGTCATGCTCTTCAACATGGTACCATGTCACAGTTTATATGTGTGTGTGTGTTCAACTGCCACTACCTTTGACCTTGGCCTGTTTACTGTTTACCTATATGCCCGATTTTCCCTTTATTCCTTTCCCCATTTTTCACCTATCCTTCTTCACACCTACTTTTATCAAACCCCTCACCGATTCACCTTGTCACCTCATCAGTTCCTGGTTTGAGGGGGATCACCCTCATTCCCACTTGGGGTAACCACACTCTATTCTTGTTCACGTCGCTTACCAATACAAGCTACGCAACAAGAAGGGGAAAATGTAGACACCAAAATCGTGTCGTAATTACCTTGGTCCCCTACCACAGCCCTATAATCACCTACCTCCTACACCCCACACATGTTAATTTAATTACTTTAATTAAATTAACACCATTTACCTCCATACACATTAATTTAATTATTTTAATTAAGTCAATGACCTTTTACCCACACACATATTAATTTAATTATCTACATTAAATTGATTCACTACTCCCACACACCTATTTAATAAAATCACCTTTATTAAATACACTTCACCTAACCACGCCCATCATTTGACCCATTAACATAAACCCTAAGCGATACTCCAAAACAAACCTAACATTTCACCCATCCCCTCACCTCTCATTAAAAACCTCCTAAGGTCAGTTTTCATCCCGAGAAAAGAAGATGTCCTTATCAAGGAGCGGAACAACTTCCTCGGCAACCTTTTGAACAACCTAAGATATCTCCCCCAAACCGATGTCGGTTCACCCTAAACCGATGTCGGTTCCCCTAAACTGATGCCGGTTATACCGGGATGGACCAAATGCCTATTTAGACCCATTTATAGCTCTGTAATACTGGGTTGGTTGTTGATCATTCATGGTTAAACCTTCGGCATTGGATTTCCTTATCGTGAATTTGATCTTTTCAGATGCAAAGCAGAAAAACCAGGATTAATTTGTGATCAGCCAAGACAACTAGGTTCACTGGCACAACAATAAACTTTCTACCTAGCATTCCCTAACACCGCAACCTCTTCATCCTTCTTCGGATTTGTACCTCACAGAAGAGTAAGTATTCTCCTCCAATCTATTTCATTGGCTTATCTCATATTTACACCCCCTCTGTGATCACCCAACACCTTCTACCAACTCCATCCTTGCCTAAAAACCTTTAAAACCCGGACTGTGTGAGTCCACCAGCCCCTGACCTAACCGCCATCGGTTCTCCCTAACCATCGCTGGTTACCCTCAGACTGACATCGATCTCTCGTGTTCCCTACCCCGACCTGCAATGTAATACTAAAACACCTTACCTATTGACCCAGTTTGTCCAGAATCATACCCTGACCTATACCTACGCCGATAATGTACTTTACCTCCCTAGATCTCCTTCTAGCCTAGCCTATTAGATTATATCTAGCCTATTGCATTTGTATGAGATGCCTAAATCATATTAAACTACAATAGGACCATATTTACTTTATTTTTAGCATTGAATTATTTTAAACAAAGGGATGACACCATCTAGGAAGTATCACACTTCCGTGGATCTAAGACTACTCTTGGCAGTGTGTTCACTTTGCATATATTGTTTAACTCTTTTTGGTGGTCTTGTTATGATTCTTATACAGGTAGTTCCTCCTAGCATAAAGGAAGGTCTTACAATCATTTCGACTCAAGATTCAGATATTCATGCATACAACCTTCAACCATCACAAACCAAGTATTCCTCTTACCACCTTTACCTTATCTATTTCATCAAGTACTTCTCAAAAAATTAAGAAATCAGGTGAAATAGATATATGGCCAGATCTAGATTGTCTCGAGTATGCAAGATTTGTGTAATGGAATACAATGAACTCCCCTCCTATGTAATTTATGTAGATAGTTGCAACATTTTTCCCTTGTATGGATGTACTAGATGTATGTCTTGTAATGCTCTTATGCCTTTGTGAAAGCTTAGGTAATGATAGATATATGCTCATGATGTCGAACCCCTTATTTGAGAGAAGTAACTATGTATATGATTCCCTTATTTGAATTTTGTAATTTAAAATTGAAAGGCCGACCCAAAGTGTTAAAATATGCCTAAGACGTGAAAAGGACCCAAAAGAGTAAGAAGAAGGAAGAGAGGGACATGAGTGCCTGAAGGAACAGGAGTTCCCAGTGCTTCTTCCTAATTGGGTGCTAGTGTCCAAGGCCATTAAAATGTAAATCAGTCAAGTTCGGTAGATTTGTGGGGTGTCTAAAGCCACTAGGATTCTCACCAAAATGAGAAATAGTAAAGTGCAAGAGATAAAGAAACCAAGAGGCAAAAAGAATTTACCAACCACTAGTTTTCTTACTTTGGAATCATGTATATATTAGTATACTTTAGGACCTAGAAATGTACCCAAGTGCATAGATTTTGTGTCTACATTTGCCCCCACTTTATGTTGTTGAGTGAATACTCGATAGCATAAAGTAGATAAAAGATGTTTACCTTGTACTTTGGAGAGGAGTGTAGCCAATAGTGTGTCGAGTGGACAAGTAGACATGTGAAGCATGAATTGGTCGTAATGTGAAGAGTGGTAACTAGGAAAGAAAGGTAGATCCTAAGGGTGAATCATATGTATAGTAGTGTGATGTTGGAGCTTTTGCTTGTTGATGAGAGTTGCTTCTTGTTACTTGTAAGGATGTACTGGTAAAACAAGAGCAAGAGAGTAGTCAAAGTTTTGTATGTGAAAACCGTAGTAATGTATGTATAAGTAAGTAAAAGTGTGTAGAAAGTAATAGCTAAGGAAAGAGTGCACCTGATGTATGAGAGAGTATAGGATAGAAAAGTGTACAATTTGTCTTGGAGATGTTTCTGGAAAGTGTTGAGCCATGAATTTGAGCATCGTGCCTCCAAGGATGAGGTTTTGGGTGATCTCATGCCAAGAGTAAGTTTTTTTGGTGATCTCACACCAAGAGTGAGTTTTTAGGTGATCTCACGCCAAGAGAAGAGTGTTGGGGAGAGAGGTTTGTTTTTCTCTCCTTCCATGACACTTCTCAAAGTGTCATTGCATTGGCACATCCCGAATTGTAATTGAATTAAAATTTATTTTTAGCCAAATTATAACTGAATTGTAACTAATTGAATGAATTCTATAACTGAATGCAAGTTCCCGAGTAACATGCTTGAAATTGTGTTAAACTAAGAAAATGTCATTTTCCCCATAGGACATAAGTTCCCAGTGCAAGACACAAGCTCCCACCGCTCCTGTCTAATACGGGTACTAGTGTCTACTCTTTGATTTTTATCTAATTTTGATTCTTGACCACTCTATAACTATGTGCTTTGCCAATTTTGTATTGTGTTGTTCTTTTCTAGATTTTTGTGTTGCTTGGAAGGGTAATTTGTTCACCCAATAGTTGCCCCCTCATTTTGGGTGCATGTGACAAATTTAGGAGGATTAATCCCAAATGAGAGGACCTAAAACTAATATGCATATCATAGATTAGATACCAAAGAGGGTAGGGGATGTTCATGGTAGACTCAAATGAACATGCAAACAAGATAGACTAGCAACAATTGTTAGTGTTAAATAGCTAGTATGTAATAGAATATAATGTAGAAAGAAAATATGAAGATAAGAGGTACTGCAAAAAGTGGGTTACATACATGGGACATCACTCACAATGCCACAAGACAATCAAGGCTAAATCGTCCATAAGCGCACAATGATCAAGCATAATATAGGGCATAGCTCAAAAACAATAACAAACAAAAAAATAACAAATAATCATGGTTGTATGGTATCTTGCAAGGAAAATGCTACACGTGAATCACCCATTAGCATGCTTGAAAGATAATTAGTATGTCAAAGCATGTATAGATCAATGAAAAGTAAGTGACAAAAATGAAAAGTAGTAAATATTGTAATTATAGGACCTATGATGTGGAGTAGGGAAATAGTAAAGGTAGATGCCTAAAGGAGCCTTGGTGGGATTGGTAAAGAATGGTGTCGAGCATCATGCATCATGTAAGAATCTATAAAATTCTTGCATTCACCTAAATATAACCATATGAACAAGTATGTTTGTATATAAAAAGATAATGGCATATTAAGAATCCAACTAGCATAGGGAACAAAGTGCAACATGTAAGTATTGTAAGTTAACAAGAGTAAATAAAACCAAGATAGGAAGACATTGTGTGAATGTGATGGTGTGTTATGATATGCAATATGTGTTGATTGGAGGATATGTGTTTCCCCCTGCATATGTATGTGGCATGATTTTCATTTAATAATTTCTCCTTCAATAGTCAATTATGAACCATAGAACAAGAGTGTGTCATCGGGTAATGAAGGTAAAGTATGTGTACCAGAGATGTGGCAGCTCTCGAAAGGTATTCATGAAGCATGGAGTGTGAGAGATAGGGAGATATTTATCGGATATGACAAGTGAGCTTCATTTAGGAATTACACCCTTAATAGTCAAGTATGAACTGTAGAACAAGAGTGTGTCCTTGGGTGGCAAAGGTGTTTTATGCAATTGGTGGTGTCGATGCTAGTTACCATGAAGTGTAGAATGTGAATTGTAGTAGAGAAGCTATGAGTAGACTATGGAGAAAAAAGTAGTGATGGAGGGGGTAGTATGATGCCCCCGAGAGTGTGAGTTACGGAGACCTATTTGATGATAGCGAGAGCAAGGGCCCCTTAGCAATGGTACCCGAGAAGGAGAAGGCATTTGACCATGGTCTTATAGTGGTAGTGTAGGAGAGTAAAAATGTGAATATGAGGGAGACCCATATGGTAAAGCGGTGGAGAACACCTATAGGAATGGGTTTTCCTGTAGGGTACTTAAGCAAGGGGTGGACTAATGGACTTTTGAGAATGACAGTTCATTGATGTAGAGAAACTACTATTTAGTCATTTATTTAACTACTTCAAGAGATTCAACAACAAACCTTCACCTTAACTCTGCATTTGGGATCATTTCTAAGCCCAAAATGGCTTATATTCTTGTTTTTTTCACCTATTTCACCTTTAAATGGTCTCACAAGTCCCTCTACTCTATTTTACACCTACATTCAAGATTAAACTAACCATATATTCCTATGCAAAGAAACAACCATCCGACCTATGTTCACCAAATTGTCCTACAACAACTCACTAGCACCTTCTCCCCAAAACATACAACATTTTCTCTTTTGGCTTCTTCAATGCCTCTTAGCTCATTCACCCTATTACACACTTTAACCAAGTGATGTTCTAACAATCATTTGATATAAAAGAACATAAACGCCCATATTTCACCTATCTTACTCGATTTTGTAGTTTTGTGCCCTTAAGACAAAGCACCTTGGCACACTCCTGGTTGGAGGAATCTATAGCTACCCACAAAACTCAATTAACTCCTTCCAATACCCTTTATCATCCTTATTATGTGTGCAAAATTTCAAAACCCTACTCCTCTTCTTGTTCTCTTTATCTCACTTTCCTCTTTTAGGCTCGTGATGCTTCTACTATCCCTTCGATGCCTTATTCCTTCCATAACTTACCTTTTAAATGACTTCAAACAAAATTGAATACATATCTAGACACCCATTATCAAGTTATCACTTCCCACCAAGTTACAAGTTTGGATCACAACTTTAGAGCACACTTCCTTTACAAATTGGCCTTCCTAATTAGGCCTCGACACTTCGTAAACACCAACTAAGACAACATACTATCATGAATATCTTAAAATCCCTCCAAAAACTATCAAAAATCCTTCAAAATCTGCTTTAGGGCCTTTTACACATCAATTCTACCACTTTCTAGACTATAATTCATTGATTTGAACCTTCAACCTATAAACCCTAGTTGAACCCTAAGATAGGTTTCCTAAAAACCCAGTAACCCTCATTTTTCTATCACTTCTTTCTAGCTTGATTTAAAGGCTCCAAATTTATACTGTAGGTTCCTTAGGTCGTGCTCTTCCTATAATATTACTAGTAGATCTTAATATTTCTAAATATTCTCAAGTTTAATTGATTATGACTTCTCATGACTGGTAAAGGAGGGTTTTTATGTCCTAACAATAAGGTTTCTTATAATAATTCTTCCTCTTTCACACTTGTGATATGAATGGTTTCTTTAAACTCCTAGGCCCTAGAGAATGTGATCATGAGCAAAGGTATTAATAGAATCACTTACTTTTAACTTAATTTGTCTTGTAGAGAATTGACTTACAATTTATTGTGCATTACTATCATCAACAAAGTATAATATACTTTCAAGCTTTAGACCTCTCAAAATCTCCACACTAGTCTCTCTTTAAAAAAATTCACTCACATATCCAATACATTACCACCGTAATAGCTTCCACAGACAAATCAACCTATGTACAATCTTAGTTGCCTCATACAAGCCAAAATAGAGTACAAATTCCACAAAATCCAATTAGCCTAAAGCACATGCAATTAATTCATCAAGAATTCAATTCTTTAGATCTTACAATCACATCGCATACACCCATTACCACATGTATCCACAAATAAACTCATCAATGTACCCCTTAAAATTTATTACGGATATATCTTAGGTGTGTGTGATCATAACATCACCCAAAATAGAGCATTAGATCATACACCAACCTAAGATAAACACATGCAAGGGTTCATTAACAGACACACAATTGATCTTCCATGCATTGTAGAGAGAATCCATTATTTCTAACTCAAACTTAGATAGACCCCCTGAAAAGGCAAGATAAACATACAAAACTAAGCTTATATATATAATCGTACTTCTTCATACAAAATTTTTGAGTTCTTCTTCACTCCATCCTTCTCTTCATCCTCTACCCCGAGTAATATCTTCTTCATTCACTCTTTTCCTCTCTTATTTGAATATTTCTTTCTTTACATATAACTTCTTCTTGAAATTTAACTGATTTCCAAGATCCATAATAACTTTCCTTATGTTATTCCTAGGAAAATAGTCTTATTTACAAAAAAATCAACTTTCGTGACTTAGACCCCTTTTAGCATGTCTACACCATTTTCCTAGACCATTGTACCCACTTAACAAACTTAGAACTCACTTTTACAAGTTTGAGACTTTGAATTACATGTTTTGGAGGGAAAAGGGGCAATTTGAAATTTAAAACCTCTTATCCACCTAATACACCTTTGTAGGTCTCAATACATGTTATCGAACACTTTACAATTATGAACAAGGAAAATTTACAATTTATGGCATTCTTGAAGATGCCCCTATATCAGTCATGATGTAGGCCATCTACGATTTGGAAAGCTAAGTGTGGAGATAAAATTTAACTTGGGAGGTGCCGAAGGACTAGGTGGCATGACTAGGACTCGTGTAGAAGGGATACTAGGCTAAGGTGGTAGAGTGTATAGTGGAATACCTTTAATGGTGATACCTTGCTTGTTATGAATGAAGTTAAGGAAACCTAAGCCAAAGCCTAAGTTAAGTGGAGCATGGAAGGGATATCTTAGGTAGGCCTAAGCCAAAGGAGACCTAATACCATGTAACATTGTTTGATTTCAAAGTAACAATGAATTGTGTTGATATGGTAAGGGATCTAGCAATAATGGGAAGGATGAAACATTCATAAGAATTAGGGACTGGAAATTTGATATGAGAGGTTTGGAAAATGATAGCTAATAATAGTTCCAAAGAGCATGCATTGGAAAGGTCTCGAGGGATGGACCATATTATTTTTGACTATGTGAGTACCAATAGAAGCATCGTATGTAGTGAATCGAGGAAAATGTAGCATGGTAGTCACAATCTAAGAATGTAATAAATGATGGTGGCATGTCGAAGTAGCAAGTGAGAAAATCAAGTGGTTTCAATGAGGAGGAAGCACTACATGATATGTGTGATTGGCAGAGGAATAAATATCTGATTTTTCAAGATTTGATAATGGGTCATTAAATATTTTAAGATTCTGATTATTGTTTACCAGTTTAGAAGTAGATAGCTCTAGAAGCTTAATCGCATTATTTTCAATAAGATCTTGAATGGCATGTTTAATACTAAAACAATTATCATAAGAATTCCCATTGCATTGGTGATAATCACGGTGTTAATTTTCATAATAATTACGTCCACGTGGTCGAGAAGCATCTAGATTGAGTGGTGGAGGAAGAATAATCAGATTGCTTTGAATGAGTCATGGTAATATGAGGCAAGGTGTGTAAGGGAGCTTAGTAAAAGTGTGCCTCATGGATTGCAATTGAAGCGTTTTTAGTGTAAAATCAACGTTGACAATAGCTTTAGATTTGGTAGGCTTATTGGATGGTTTGAATATGGTTTTGCCTTGAAACTTGTTGGAAGATAAAGCGGAAGAAGTATCATAATATTTTAATTTTCCCATAGATAGTAGTTTGTTTTCACACAATTTGAGCATGTGACATAATTGATCAAAATAAGGAAAAGTATCTAAAATAATACACTCTTAGAGTGGAGGAAAAATTCATTGAATGAATAGGCCTTGCAATTCCGATTCGTATAGAACATTGGCCATTTTGGCTAGGTTGTTCTTATAACATAGACATAGATTGCAAGATGTTCATTAGATCCTTATTTTATTTTATTTAGTTGTGCATAGGATATCTTAGTTCGATATTCATATAAAAATGAGTTAGGAATGTGTCACTAAAGATGTAAAAGATGTTACCGAATGGACAGGTAGATCATAGAACCATCAGATAGCATAGTTGTGTAAGCTTCGAGGAAATAATTTTTCCATAAGTGTAATGTCATCAGCATAGTCAAGACATGCAACGTGAAAGGACAAAGGTTTTCCTAAGGGTCTTCATGGCCATTGAAGATAGGAAACTTAGGTGCGACAAAGTTAGGAGGTAGTGAATAAGAGGAGATGTTGGGTGCAAAAGGGCTATGAAGGAGGAGTGAGGAACTTAAAGATGGAGAAGAGGATGAAGAGGCTTATCAGAACTAGTGAATTTGGGTTTGAAAATTATGGTACAATGATGTGAGCTCATGAGTTCCTGAAGAAGAATTAGGTTGTGTATGGGGAGTATAGGGAAGAATGAGAGGAGTGATGGTTGTAGAATAAAACAGGAATGGTCAAAGATTGGGTGGAAGTCATGGCGATCAAGGAGGAAACCATAAGAAGAAGTGTGGTATTATCTCGATAATTTTTAACAACAATTGTTGAGCAAACAGAATGTTTCTCTAAGGAGAAGACACACAAAGGATGTGCACATAGGAACAAGGTGCATTTGAAGGCGTGGGAAGATAGGGAAGGAAACACACACTAGAACACTTGGCTCAGGACTTATCCATTTTTATGGATAAGGGCTATTTTTTGAGATAGTGTGCGGAGCACACATAGAGATGAAGACTTGCACTACACGTAATGGTATTTTGGGAACAAGTGGTTGTTAAGCACCATGCATAGTTTAGGCTAATAATAGGATTTCTTCTTAGAGTTAACTATAGGACATCTATTATTAGAACACTTGCATGTTGTGCAAGCCATTGTAAAGGCGCATGGCTATTATCAGCATGTGACCTATTTTGAGAAGTGCATGGGTGGTGAAGGGAAATTCCCCACCTCTATAAATATGTATTGAACTATGTAGTTTAGAGAGAGTGAATTATTGTAGAGTTATGTTGTTGATCTTAATATGCACATGACTCATGGAGATACTTTATAGTGTAAGAAGCTTATGTGTTTTACAATGTTTAATGCAATGGAGTATATTGGTTGGATAATGGTGTTAGACATAACTGAATTTGGTTCTTATATGGTTATCCTTATTATAATTATTGTTTAGTTCATGATTCCCTAAGATCTAGATTTGGTTTATGCATTGTGAAATGTTTATGATTAGTTATGGATATAAATATGTATTATCATCATCACACTAACATCCTACATAAGCAACTCTAAAGAGGGGCATGGTACCTTTGTGCACTTTGGGTGAGCGCTCAGGTCAGGTTGAGTGATGTGCCAACATGTCTGGGTTTTTCATAGTATATTATAAGCTACATCATTGGTTTCATTTTCAGGACCTCTTTTTCAGTTGTTTTCAAGATGTTTCATGATGAAGATGTACCGGTTGACCCTAGAGAGTCTTGAGGAGTGCATAATAGATCTGGAAGAAGAATACGCTCGAAGGTTCAGCACTAGATCTGAGTTTCACGCACGTGTGTGGGTGGAGCAGAACTTGTACGAATATTTATATGATATTTTCTTTGCTATCTTTCTGATATAGCTATACAAGTGGTTAGTTGCTTATGCATCTAAATGGAATTAGAGGTATCACACACTTATCGGGACGTAGGAATAATTTCAGTGCCCTCCATGATGCTGATCTGATTTGACGGCTGTTGTGGACACTTGGTTCCATTGTGTTTAGAATAGCTATATTTTGGAGTACTCAATTTCTACTTAATATTTCCCAAAGGTAACATTCCCATTTTAGTACATTAGAACAAGAATTTATTTATTTATTTTTTTTGATAAGTGCTTCCTAGTTCTAAATACATAATTTAGAACTCACAGATCAAAACAATCATTCTTATGACAGATAACCATATGCAACTGTAATGACTCGGTGTACCACCAATCTATTCATTCCATGACTCGGTGATCTACCGATCTATTCATGAGTATCATAGAGTTGGTGTTTTTATTTTAACACTACACTCTTGCGGTTTTCTTCCCTAATCTGGGATTTCAGAATGCTCTGTCCAAGGAACCTATCTAAATAATTTTTACCATTATTCATCGGCATCACGTCCCTCAGACTAGGTGACATAGGACAACACAATCAGCAGCTTACGATACTTTGGCCAAAGATTTGAAACATACTGTTCATGTCTCGTATTCCTTGACGGCATACTCGTCAATCTGGAATACTTCCTTCACCCCACTCCGATGTTAGATAGAATGTCTTATACTGACTTACTCGTCGCTCTCCTCTCCCATCAAGTCATTCACTCAGGAATGAATTAATAACATGACACACGTTATAAGGATGCTCTTGAGGACTAGGATAAGCTGACATACTGGGTCAACCACAGTTAACCCTGTGTGTCAAAGTACCCCAAATCTCCAAGGGCAGCCTCATAATAAGACCATGGTCCTAACTGGTTCCAGAGTAAAAACTTGATCGAGTTTAAGGTGTAAATCTTAACGATCAATGCAAAGGGTGTCGCCATAAGTCACCTGCATTGTTGTATCCTCGAGAAGATCCTAATCTTCTCAAAGGTACAACCTTGCAGTTGACATGTGCCGACATCCTACAAAACTTCCTCGGAAAGATTTACTTAACTTCAAGGTGTGACTTAATTTGAGTTTAAATTACATTTAAGACTCTCCTAACTGGTAGTCTTTCCCAACCCCTAGGTTCCACACCCTTGAGTTGCTTTACGCAATTAAGTTCAATTTCACAGAGAGAAGTTTAATAAGATTTGATATCTCGCCAAGGAGACCATTGGTTCCCAATAACCTTATTCTACATAATTGGGCAATAGCCCTAAGTCCTCTCATAAGGATGCTAACTAAACCCATATGGGTTTATATCAGCTCCCTAGACTGAAATATATCTTACTTATTGGTACAAGATATATTGATTTAAAACCATCAATTACGTTGCCTTGACTTAGATCATGGGTAGGGAGTAATAGATTACTCTTCCCATTTTCAGCTACCTATTAGGGTGGTAGTTTAATCTTAACTTCTCGAAAGGCAGTGGACTGATTTCCAGTTTAGCCTTATTCATAACATAAAAGAATTACTATTCATTCACGAAGTATTTGGTCACATAATTTTTACAAGACCTACTTAGAAAATCCAAATAACTCCCATGGTATACAATATTAAAATGCACTTACATTCAATCAGACCTAAGAAGTTCAATCCATCAAATGAAAAAGTAGCCACATAAGTAACAATCTCTCCATTTCATTCATTTCCAAACCATACATTTACAACTTATGCACTTCGGCACATTTGATACAATGATCAACATCGAAAGAATATCTTTCTTCCTATAATACAATTTGAGACAATCAAATTGAAATTCATCATTAAACCAGTTTAAACAATCTGAGCATCATATCAGATCTGCGTGCTTTTACCACTTACGATGTCCATCTCAGTAAAATTGCTAGCACAGTCGATTCGATGAACTCGAGCATGATAAGCACTAATTCATAAAACAATTGCATTCTACCAATCAAGTTTCCATTAGACAACCTGTTTAAATGAAATCATTTCTTCAAATCCTTAAACTTGAATCAGGCTAATCATTTTTCTACAATTCTAATATGACTTTAACGCATGACTCATATTATAGCTGCCAGTTAAACCTAAATATATTTCAGATAATTCATGGTATATATTAGAGACTAAGAAGAACAAAATGAATCCAAACATCCATCCATCTGAAAATCAAGGACAACAATAATTCAACAAATTACTCCATTCAAGAATGAATTCCTATCAGTACGTGTATCCAACAGGTGAGTATTTAACAATTCAAGCAAAGGCAGATTATAACATCCAGCAAGCTCAACTGATGGGATTCCTTTATATTCATAGCCTTATTTCAATGATATTGACAAGTATACCAACTTCTACTGCAATACTATTTTTATAAAAGTGGATAACCGTACAACTCAAACAGGATAGTAATATAACCGTTAATAAAGAAGAAGACTCCAGTCAAGAGTCAGTACTTACCAGTTTCTCCTTACAATTTTTAACAATCTATTCTTCTTATGCCCGTACCGTAGAATTCACATAAAGGTACAAAAGAAGAGAGCACTCATAGTTTCTAGACAAGGAGAGAATATTTTCTTAATCCAATAGTTATATATCAACATATACTTCACAGCTTAGGAGAAAGAAACATAGGCATTCAGATCTCCATTCCAATCATGTTCAAGACTGTACCAACTTCCCAAGAGTAACGCATATACATCCAATCTTGAATTCAATAAGGAAGAAGAGAGAGCAAGAAAATCAACACCCATCCCTTCCAAATACAAACCTGATTTCCATCCATGCAGACCCAGGATTACCCATATGTTAATAAACATCAGAGTTCCTCAAAGCAAGATTTCTCTCGGTCAGGCTGTGTTCCCATTAACCAAGCAAGGTCGTAAAGAAAACAATAATTACATTAATATTTCATCACATACAGAATCTATAATCATAGACCATCCAAATCCTTTTCACAGAGATGTAGGTTTAAATATAACATACATCATATGCATGTGACTAAATCAGTCGAGCTCAAAAGAAGGAACTACAGTTTCATCCCAATTCAATTATATAATCACCTGAAGCTATCAAGCAATAAAAGAGCTCTCGTGACCAAGCAATAATCAATAAACCAACCAAATTAGACCCAACAATTCTTTCCATGTCATTCTTCAAACATGAAATTACCCAATGCCATCGCCTGACATGGCACAGTTAGGAACTCATTACCTCAGTCGAACAAGAGACTAGGTAACATCATAAATAGAATTCGAACCCATATACAAACACAACAAACATTTCAATTGAGTCGAATCCATATGTATACACAACAAACATTTCAACTGAGTCGGATCCATATGAATATACAAAAACATTTCAACTAAATCGAATCCATACGAATATACAGCAAGGACTTCAACAAAAGTCGAGCCAACACGCAAACACATCAAGGACTTCAACAGAAGTCGGATTCACATGAGAACACTGCAAGGACTTCTACAGAAGTCGTATCCAACAAGTATTCACAACAAAAAGGCTTCAACAGAAGTCGAAATCATACGAAAACATTGCAAGGACTTCAACAGAAGTCGTATCCAACAAGTATTCACAACAAAGACTTCAACAGAAGTTGAAATCATACGAAAACATTGTAAGGACTTCAACAGAAGTCGTATCCAACAAGTATTCACAACAAAGACTTCAACAGAAGTCGAAATCATACGAAAACATTGCAAGGACTTCAACAGAAGTTGTATCCAACAAATATTCACAACAAATACTTCAACAGAAGTCGAAATCATACGAAAACACAGTAAGGACTTCAACAAAATTCATGTTCATAAGTAATCCAAAAACATTTGAACAGAGTCTACGCATAACCAGGGATTCCCAATTCAACAAGAGAGGAAGAAAACCATCACAATGCTTCCAGACAAACCAACTGTACAAAGAAATTATCTCGAAGAGTATTTCTAATGAAAGCATTTGAAGGGAAGCAAGATTTTTAAAAGTTAGGGCCTATCATGCACGATAGTGTCGCTTTTAAAAATTTGAAGAAGACCTCCGAATGTGCTCGCTCCTCTCTTCTTCTTCCACATAGATTAAACAACAATAAATTGTTACCTTCATGCCTTATAAACTTTCCCCAGATAGAGAAAGGAGCTAGAAATTCTCAAAGTTACCATGCACACACGAGTAGACGACTAGTTCAAGAACTAGTGCTCAAGCAGAGTGAAAAAGCGAGTGCATGAAAAACCAAACAACTAAAAATATTCCATCTGCATGCCTTCCCAAGCAATCCATGCTTGGGCACCAAAGTTCATTAATTATATTAACTGCCATCCTCCCACCTATTCTCCACTAGCCACCGACCGCCAAAATTGGTGATCGCCAAAAGAAAACAAACAACCATTCCCATACTTGGTGATATTTCCACGTCAAATTACATTAGCCGATTGTAACCTCTGCCAAACCTGAGAGCATCCCAAGTCCTTCAACCTTATCCCCCTCATTAATTCCATGAAAACCACCGCCCATGACTCGTGCCCCTTCATAGGTCCCCCTCCATTCTTATCATTAGTTAAGATAGGTTAGATCATAGGGTAGATCATAGGGTTAAGACATTAGTCTTACATCCATAGCGCTAGAAGAAGTTAACTCTAGGAGCATTAAGCTTATAGTTTAGGGCTAGGTTAGATTTGCAATTATTTTAACCAATAGGTTATAGTTTAGGTTAGGATTATTAACCTTAACAAATCCAGTCTAGGTCTCCAAAGTAGGACCAATCAGCATTAGAGCCAAATAGGGTAAAACATTCCTGTAAAGGATTCTATCGGGAATAGCTAAATTAAGCTTACGGTATAAACATGAACATCTTACCTGGCTTAAGGTCTAGGCCTTCCTGATGTTACGGTATTTGGAACCAAATTTCATTTAACATGATCAGCCTGAGTTAAACTCCGAATTGCTCATTCAACTCATTCAGACCTTGCAACTTTCATAAGGTCAATAAATTTTGTTCATCCTGAATAAGCTTAAAACATCTCTTGGATCAATGCAACTGATCCAAGGCTGAGTCATAAAGATGGATAAATCCACAATTCATCCCGAAATCAAATTGAACTCAGGTGCTAAAAATGAAAGAAATAAAAGAGTCCAAGCATATTCTGACTCAGTCAAAGATCTTCAAGAGTAAAGAAGATACAATCCATATCAAGCATGACTTCACAAATCAAAGGAACACGTCCTTATATAGAAGAAATCATATATCAACACTTGAGTGCTCAGGAGGAAGTAACAATAGTTCAGGGTGTTACATGCTTCCCTCCTAAAAGATTCATCATCCCGATGATTACATCTTTTGATTTACCTTCATGTCAGTCAATTTATTAGTTCACAATACAAAAGACTATTTCCAACTTGAATAATTCCATAAATCAATGTCATGATACAATTTATTCAACCTGAATAATGTTTGCCTCAAAGCTGGCTTACATAAAGACATGAAAAAGATAAGTTCATAATAAAAAAATTTGTCAACAGATTCTATTCTGTTCAAAAAGAAAGGGAAAAGCAATTTTCATCTCTTCCAGATTTTCCCAAGTTGCACTTTCTTCGTTAAACTGGTCCCACTGGACCTTACATTGTTGTATTTCATGATTTCTCAAATGCAATTGGTGATTTTCTAGCACTCATGTGGGCTTAACCACGATTATTCCTGGGTCTTGGACCTACAAGGAATTCCAATTTAAAACATGTGACAAGTCTGAAATGTATTTCTTAAGCAAAGAAATATGGAAAACATCATGCATGCGAGACAAAGCAGGTGGTAATGCTAATCGGTAAGCTACAGGATTGATTATTTCGACAATCTCGAAAGGTCCCACATAACGAGGTGACAACTTGGCAGCCTTGCCAAAAGTTATAGAACTCTTTCTAGGTTTAACACACAGGAAAACCTTTTCACCAAGTTCAAACTTTCGATCCACCCGCTTTAGGTCAACATAGCTCTTCTTCCTATCTGCACGCTTCTTTCAATCGCTCACGAATCATCTTAACTTGTTGTTCCATTTCAGTGAGGATTTCTGGCCCAATTACCACTCTATCCTCAATACTATCCCAACTAACAGGGGTTCTGCACTTTCTTCCATAAAGTGCCTCAAAAGGTGCCATTTTAAGAGAAGAGTGATATGTGTTGTTGTATGCAAATTCAACTAATGGGAGATACTCTTCCCATTTATACTGTTGATCCATGCAATACATTCGTAACATATCTTCCAACACCTGATTAACTCTCTCAGTTTGTCCATCCGTTTCTGGATGATATGCAGAACTGAAATTTAGTTTTGTTCCAAGAGTTGTATTAAGCGTTTGCCAAAATCTTGAGGTCATTCTAGGATCCCTGTCAGATATAATTAATTCAGGTACTCCATGCAACCTGAAAATTTCGTGTACAAACCTTTTCGCTAACACTGGTGAATCATCCTTTAGATTTCCAGTGATGAAATGAGCTACCTTAGTTAGTTTATCTACAACTACCAAGATAACATCATGTTTATTCCTTGACATAGGCAACCCTTATACAAATTCCATGGTTATTACTTGCCATTTATACTGCGGTATGCTATGGGGATATAATAGTCCAGCAGGGTACATGTGTTCTGCCTTAACTCCGCCGACATTCCGCATTTACGATGAATCACAAAATCAATAACATCCTTTTTCATACCTTTCCAAAAGTATTGTTGTTTTAGATCAGCAAGCATTTTTGTGATACCGGGTGTCCAGAGAAGGGCGAATTATGAAATTCAACTAACAATTTCTTTCTCAAATCATTTAGCAAAGGTACATATACTCCTTCATAACGTAAGATTCCTTCATTATCAAAATGAAAACCTTTATACCTTTCATCTTTTGGTTCTGCAGCAAGTGCTGCTTTTACTTGCTGAAAGTATATATCAGATTCTAAGGCACTTTTTACCTCATCCTTAAACTGAGTTCTTAATGTTATAAGAGCAGAAATGTGCTTCCTACGACTTAGAGCATCTGCTACTCTATTCTCTTTTCCTTTGATGTAACTAATATCAAAATCATATTGAGATAAAAACTCTAACCACCTTCGCTATCTTGCATTTAGGTTAGGCTGAGTGAAAATATATTTCAGCCCTAAATGATCAGTTTTTAACTCAAAAGGTTTCCCAAGTAAATAGTGTCTCCAGACTTGAAGCGCATGAACAATGGCAGCAAGCTCTAAATCATGAGGGGCATAATTCAGCTCATGTAACTTAAGTTTTCTACTTTCATAAGCTATGACTTGATCATTTTGTAACAAAACACCTCCAAGGCCTTCCCCAGAAGCATCCGTTACAACAATAAAGTTCCCATTAGGGTCCGGTACAGCTAAAATAGGTGCTGAAGTCAACTGGATTTTCAAACTTTTAAAAGCAGTTTCACACTTATCATTCCAAATAAATTTCTTATCCTTCTTCTGCAATGAAGTTATCGGTGCAGCCACTTTCGAAAAATCCTTAACAAATTTTCTATAATAACCAGCAAGACCCATGAAGCTTCTTACTTCATGTACATTCTTGGGTGCAGGCCACTCGGTTATTGCCACTATTTTTGAAGGATCCACAACAATTCCTTCTTTACTAATGACATGACCCAAATAGTGAACTTTAGTATCAAAGAAAGAACATTTGGATAACTTACCGTATAACTTTCTTTTTCTCAAAATTTCCAAAACTATCTTCAAATGCTCATTGTGCTCTTCGACACTTTTAGAATATATGAGAATATCGTCCAAGAATACAAGCACAAACTTGTCCAAATATTCTTGAAAGATATTATTCATTAAGTTCATAAAAGTTGCGGGTGCATTAGTTAATCCAAAGGGTAGAACCGTGAATTCATAATGTCCGTACCTGGTTCGGAAAGTTGTTTTATGAATATCTTCTTCTCTAATCCTTAATTGATGATAACCAGATCGAAGATCTATCTTGGAATAAACCGCTGCCCCATGCATCTGATCAAATAGATCGTCAATCCTTGGAAGTGGGTATATGTTCTTAATTGTTGCTTTGTTTAACATCCGATAATCAATACATAGCCTAAGTGTCCCATCTTTCTTTTTTACAAATATTACTGGCGCTCCCCAAGGTGAAACACTTGGTCTAATCAAACCCTTAGACAAAAGTTCTTGCAATTGTGCCTTAAGCTTGACTAACTCTGTAGTAGTCATCCGATAAGGTGCCTTAAAAATAGATTCTGTTCCTCGTTTGATTTCAATGGTGAAGTCAAATTCCCTTTTGGATGGTAAACCTGGTAATTCCTCCGGAAATACATCCCTGAAACCTTGCAACAGTGGGAATCGTTTCATGGAATCACCATCTTCTTCTGAAAATTCAGATATCTTTACTGCATATAAGGTACATCCTTTGTTTTTAGCCTTTTTAAGTTGCATAGCTGACAGTTTTCTAACTGAAATTTCTTGTTTCACACGTTAAATCTCTGTTGCTTCCAACCGATCATCTAAACATCTTATATTCTTTTCAAAGCAGTCTACTTTTGCTTTATGGTCAGCTAACCAATTGACACCGATGACAATGTCATAGGATCCCAAAGGTGTAACATAGAGGTCAACTTCCGTGGAAAAGTTAGGTAAGTCAAGGACTGCCCCAAAAAGACACATACTCACTGTATGAACAGAGTTATTACCATACAAAGATACAGTCAAGATTTATCCATTTTTCCACTTTTCTTTTAATTTTAGAAGCAAGTTTACTAGAAATAAAACATTCGGTAGCTCTGTATCAAAAAGAATAGTGACAGTATGCCAAATAACTTACCCTAACTTCTATAGGTGTCACTTGCTTTTCACTTGCTTGTCTCACTCTCGCAAAGCATGTATCTTATGCTACTGATTACGATCATCCCTCTTTAAAGGGCACTTATTTACGTAGTGGTCTTTGCCACAATTATAGTAGCCTCCTACAGGTCCCTTTTTAGGCTCAAAATTACTTCCAGCCTTAAAATTATCACGTTGTCCTCCATAGGGCTTCTGCCCATTGTTATAATTTTTGGCAAAACTATCCCTTACATTTCCAGCAGGCTTATTCATTGTTGTTTTCTTATTATTATCCACTAGAAACTTACTTCTGTTTCCAAACTTTTTCCATGGCCCCTTCTTGGGTGCCAGTGAAGTTGAAGAAGGGTTTGCAATCTTCTTCCGCACTTCCTCTTTATGAGCAAAAATAGCCTTTAATTTATGTTCTTGCCTTATGGCCTTTTCAACAACCCCTTCCATAGTGGTTGGGCTGTGAACATCGACCTCTCCTCCTATCACGGGATTTAGTCCCATGATGAATTTCCATATTCTGAACTTCTCGTCAGTTTGATACTACGGTACATACTTGAGGAGTTTTGTAAACCGCTCCCAGTATTCAGTTACCGTTAGCTTTCCTTGAGCTAAGTTCTAGAATTCTGTCATTTTCTAATCATAGAAAAGTTGTGGCAGCCAACGTTGCCTAAAATAGCCTTTAAATTGATCCCAAGTGATATTGGTCTCATCAATATTTAGCTCAGCTTTACGGCTATCCCACCACAAAGATGCTTCATGGGAAAGCTGATAGGCTCCCCAAATAGCTTTGGTTTCCTCTGAGAAGTTTCTTATTGCAAAGTACTTCTCCATTTCACTGAGCCATTTCTCAGCTCCATCTCCTAATGTGGTGCCATCATATTTAGGTGGACTTATCGTTTTTATATCATTAGTGAGTTCTACTGCCAACCTGGCATTTTTGTTTTCTTGTTGGGCAGGTGCATTTCCAGTGTTATTATCAACACCCATATCGGGGTTGTCCTCAGGAGGTACCTGATTATTGTTACCAACTTCATCATCCTCCTCATTTCCCATTACATTATGTTCAAGTATAGCCAAATGATCTCTTGTGTCCAATAGGGCAGCAAGGATCTCATCAAGTTTTTGGGTTGTTGCCGCCCCTCCTTCTGGTGGAGCATTATTTGCAACATTCCCTCTTGTTCTAACCATTTTTGTTACAAGAAAATTCAGGTTTTTATCAGATTATGGACATAATAGGTCCAAGAGCTGTAACCTTCAGCTCTGATACCAAGATGTAACATTCCCATTTTAGTACATTAGAACAAGAAATTTTTTTTTTTTTTAATAAGTGCTTCCTAGTTCTAAATACATAATTTAGAACTCACAGATCAAAACAATCATTCTTATGACAGATAACCATATGCAGCTGTAATGACTCGGTGTACCACCGATCTATTCATTCCATGACTCGGTGATCTACCGATCTATTCATGAGTATCATAGAGTTGGCGTTTTTATTTTAACACTACACTCTTGCGGTTCTCTTCCCTAATCTGGGATTTCGAACCTCTCTGTCCCAAGTCATTCACTCAAGAATGAATTAATAACATGACACATGTTATAAGGATGCTCTTGAGGACTAGGATAAGCTGACATACTGGGTCAACCACAGTTAACCCTGTGTGTCAAGGTACCCAAAATCTCCAAGGGTAACCTCATAACATGACCATGGTCCTAACCGGTTCTAGAGTAAAAACTTGTTCGAGTTTAAGGTGTAAATCTTAATGATCAATGCAAAGGGTGTCGCCATAAGTCACCTGCATTGTTGTATCCTTGAGAAGATCCTAATCTTCTCGAAGGTACAACCCTGTAGTTGACATGTGCCGACATCCTACAAAACCACCTCGGAAAGATTTACTTAACTTCAAGGTGTTACTTAATTTGAGTTGAAATTATATTTAAGACTCTCCTAACTGGGTAGTCTTTTCCCAACCCCTGGGTTCCACACCTTTGAGTTGCTTTACGCAATTAAGTTCAATTTCACAGAGAGAAGTTTAATAAGATTTGATATCTCGCCAAGGAGACCATTGGTTCCCAATAACCTTATTCTACATAATTGGGCAATAGCCCTAAGTCCTCTCATAAGGATGCTAACTAAACCCATATGGGTTTATATCAGCTCCCTAGACTGAAATATATCTTACTTATTGGTACAAGATATATTGATTTAAAACCATCAATTACGTTGCCTTGACTTAGATCATGGGTAGGGAGTAATAGATTACTCTTCCCATTTTCAGCTACCTATTAGGGTGGTAGTTTAATCTTAACTTCACGAAAGGCAGTGGACTGATTTCCAGTTTAGCCTTATTCATAACATAAAAGAATTACTATTCATTCACGAAGTATTTGGTCACATAATTTTTACAAGACCTACTTAGAAAATCCAAATAACTCCCAAGGTATACCATATTAAAATGCACTTACATTCAATCAGACCTAAGAAGTTCAATCCATCAAATGAAAATGCAGCCACATAAGTAACAATCTCTTCATTTCATTCATTTCTAGACCATACATTTACAACTTATGCACTTCGGCACATTTGATACAATGATCAACATCGAAAGAATATCTTTCTTCCTATAATACAATTTGAGACAATCAAATTGAAATTCATCATTAAACCAGTTTAAACAATCTGAGCATCATATCAGATCTGCGTGCTTTTACCACTTACGATGTCCATCTGCAAAAATTGCTAGCACAGGTCAGTTCAGTGAACTGAGCATGATAAGCACTAATTCTTAAAACAATTGCATTCTACCAACTGTTTCCATTAGACAACCTGTTTAAATGAAATCATTTCTTCAAATCCTTAAACTTGAATCAGGCTAATCATTTTTCTACAATTCTAATATGACTTTAACGCATGACTCATATTATAGCTGCCAGTTAAACTTAAATATATTTCAGATAATTCATGGTATATATTAGAGACTAAGAAGAACAAAATGAATCCAAACATCCATCCATCTAAAAATCAAGGACAGCAATAATTCAACAAATTAATCCATTCAAGAATGAATTCCTATCAATACGTGTATCCAACAGGTGAGTATTTAACAATTCAAGCAAAGGCAGATTATAACATCCAGCAAGCTCAACTGACGGGATTCCTTTATATTCATAGCCTTATTTCAATGATATTGACAAGTATACCAACTTCTACTGCAATACTATTTTTATAAAAGTGGATAACCGTACAACTCAAACAGGATAGTAATATAACCGTTAATAAAGAAGAAGACTCCAGTCAAGAGTCAGTACTTACCAGTTTCTCCTTACAATTTTTAACAATCTATTCTTCTTATGCCCGTACCATAGAATTCACATAAAGGTACAAAAGAAGAGAGCACTCATAGTTTCTAGACAAGGAGAGAATATTTTCTTAATCCAACAGTTATATATCAACATATACTTCACAGCTTAGGAGAAAGAAACATAGGCATTCAGATCTCCATTCCAATCATGTTCAAGCTTTGTACCAACTTCCCAAGAGTAACGCATATACATCCAATCTTGAATTCAATAAGGAAGAAGAGAGAGCAAGAAAATCAACACCCATCCCTTCCAAATACAAACCTGATTTCCATCCATGCAGACCCAGGATTACCCATATGTTAATAAACATCAAAGTTCCTCAAAGCAAGATTTCTCTCGGTCAGGTTGTGTTCCCATTAACCAAGCAAGGTCGTAAAGAAAACAATAATTACATTAATATTTCATCACATACAAAATCTATAATCATAGACCATCCAAATCCTTTTCACAGAGATGCAGGTTTAAATATAACATACATCATACGCATGCGACTAAATCAGTCGAGCTCAAAAGAAGGAACTACAGTTTCATCCCAATTCAATTATATAATCACCTGAAGCTATCAAGCAATAAAAGAGCTCTTACGACCAAGCAATAATCAATAAACCAACCAAATTAGACCCAACAATTCTTTCCATGTCATTCTTCAAACATGAAATTACCCAATGCCATCGCCTGACATGGCACAGTTAGGAACTCATTACCTCAGTCGAACAAGAGACTAGGTAACATCATAAACAGAAGTCGAACCCATATACAAACACAACAAACATTTCAACTGAGTCGAATCCATATGTATACACAACAAACATTTCAACTGAATCGAATCCATATGAATATACAACAAACATTTCAACTGAATCGAATCCATATGAATATACAGCAAGGACTTCAACAGAAGTCGAGCCAACACGCAAACACATCAAGGACTTCAACAGAAGTCGGATTCACATGAGAACACTGCAAGGACTTCTACAGAAGTCGTATCCAACAAGTATTCACAACAAAGGCTTCAACAGAAGTCGAAATCATACGAAAACATTGCAAGGACTTCAACAGAAGTCGTATCCAACAAGTATTCACAACAAAGACTTCAACAGAAGTCGAAATCATACGAAAACATTGCAAGGACTTCAACAGAAGTCGTATCCAACAAGTATTCACAACAAAGACTTCAACAGAAGTCGAAATCATATGAAAACATTGCAAGGACTTCAACAGAAGTCATATCCAACAAGTATTCACAAAGAATGACTTCAACAGAAGTCGAATCAAAATGTAAACACAGTAAGGACTTCAACAGAAGTCGTGTTCATAAATAATCCAGCAAACATTTCAACAGAGTCTACGCATAACCAGGGAGTCCCAATTCAACAAGAGAGGAAGAAAACCATTACAATGCTTCCAGACAAACCAACTGTACAAAGAAATCATCTGAACAGAGTTGTTCTAATGAAAGCATTTGAAGGAAAGCAAGATTTTTAAAAGTTAGGGCCTATCATGCCTGATAGTGTCACTTAAAAATTTGAAGAAGACCTCCGAATGTGCTCGCTCCTTCTCTTCTTCTTCCACGATAGATTAAACAACAATAAATTGTTACCTTCATGCCTTATAAACTTTCCCCGACAGAGAAAGGAGCTAGAAATTCTCAAAGTTGCCATGCAACACAGAGTAGATGACTGGTTCGAAGAACCAGTGCTCAAGCAGAGTGAAAACGGAGTGCATGAAAAACCAAACAACCAAACAATATTCCATTTGCATGCCTTCCCAAGAAATCCGCACTCGGGAACCAAAGTTCATTAATTGTATTAACTGCCATCCTCCCGCCTATTCTCCATTGCCACCGACCACCAAAATTGGTGATCGCCAAAAGAAAACAAACAACCATTCCCATACTTGGTGATATTGCCACGTCAGATTACATTAGCCGTTTGCAACCTCCACCAAACCTGACAGCATCCCAAGTCCTTCAACCTTATCCCCCTCATTAATTCCATGAAAACCACCACCCATGACTCGCGCCCCTTCATAGGTCCCCCTCCATTCTTATCATTAGTTAAGATAGGTTAGATCATAGGGTAGATCATAGGGTTAAGACATTAGTCTTACATCCATAGCGCTAGAAGAAGTTAACTCTAGGAGCATTAAGCTTATAGTTTAGGGCTAGGTTAGATTTGCAATTATTTTAACCAATAGGTTATAGTTTAGGTTAGGATTATTAACCTTAACAAATCTAGTCTAGGTCTCCAAAGTAGGACCAATCAGCGTTAGAGCCAAACAGGGTAAAACATTCCTGTAAAGGATTCTATCGGAATAGCTAAATTAAGCTTACGGTATAAACATGAACATCTTACCTGGCTTAAGGTCTAGGCCTTCCCGATGTTACGGTATTTGGAACCAAATTTCATTTAACATGATCAGCCTGAGTTAAACTCTGGAATTTCTCATTCAACTCATTCAGACCTTGCAACTTTCGTAAGGTCAATAAATTTTGTTCATCCTGAATAAGCTTAAAACATCTCTTGGATCAATGCAACTGATCCAAGGCTGAGTCATAAAGATGGATAAATCCACAATTCATCCCGAAATCAAATTGAACTCAGGTGCTAAAAATGAAAGAAATAAAAGAGTCCAAGCATATTCTGACTCAGTCAAAGATCTTCAAGAGTAAAGAAGATACAATTCACATCAAGCATGACTTCACAAATCAAAGGAACATGTCCTTATACAGAAGAAATCATATATCAACACTTGAGTGCTCAGGAGGAATTAATAATAGTTTAGGGTGTTACACCCAGAGGTTGTTGAGTTCTATTTTTTATGTTATCCCAGGGGGAACCTATTTGCAAGGCATTCCACTAGCAATCAAAATCTTGATGGTAACCCTGAACTTGGAAGAAAATTTGATGGCTAGCTAAACCCTACCACGCATGGGGATAGGAACAGGTTTGGTGAAGGATGGTGGACCTAGCGGTAGAGAGGCAAAGAGAAGAAAGGCATCTTAAGTACAATGAGGCGTGCAAGAGGGAGTTAGAGAAGCAACGTGATATTGTAGAATGGATGGCATTGAGGAGAGATATGGCTCATGAAGGATTTGGAGCTCACACAGAAGGCATGGAGCCAGAGCATCTAGAACTCCCCATTTGGGAAATCATGACAGGGAACCATCCTCATCCTCATATGGGAGAATGCCAATAGATACAACATGGGCTGCGCGATCCGAATCTACCTAACAACCTAGCCCTTGCTCTTGGTTTTCTAGTATCTAGTACAACCAGTAGTCAACAAGATAGTTTGGGCAGTAGAAGAATAGGATTAAATCAAGTAAAAAGTGCATCTATGTCTAGGTAAATGTCTTCTGTGTTATTTGGAGGTAAATTTTTAGGTGCATCTTCAAAACAGTAACTCAAGCGTGCAAAATTTTGGGCTCACTTCTAGGATTAGTACCACCTCGTAGAGTGTAGGAGTTGAATTTAGTACCACTTTGTTGGGACACCATGTAGTACATCCATTGGTCCCCTTTTGGCTACATGTGGAAGATGAGATGACATAGGTGGCTCTAGTTCTAGTGGATCTCGGTAGGTTTGGAGGCGAGATAACATAGGAGGTTCTAGGTCAAGTGGGCATGGTCCTCACCAACCCTAGAATATTTACATGGAGATGTCACTACATCTTCCAGAGTATAAGGGAATAGAAGATGTTGTTGAGCATGTGCACATGTGTGAGATAGTGTGGCTTGTAAAAGGAATTACAGATTAAAGTGCAAAGAAAGTCATTTTGTAACTACGTTGCAGGGGGCACGCTCATAGTTGGTACAGGAAGTTTGACCCTAATCAGACTTTCGTAAATTATGTAGCACTACGGGATGCTTTCCTTAAGGATTTTTATATCCCTAAGTTCGAGAAGAATAGTATAAGGACGCTTAATGATATTAAGAAAATCACTACCGAGAGCATTCAAGAATATTATACTCATTTTAAAACACTTTTGTTTAAGCGTTTGTATGATATCCATGCAAGCTAGCATGCACAGTGGTTTTTGGGGGTTTGATCACACCGTTTAGGAGGGCGTTGTCACATAAGACATATACGGACCCGCACAAAGCACTTGAAGCAGCGTTGTGTGTTGAGGCAGTTAAAAGTATAGACACTGGAGTGAGCCCATTCCTAGAAGCATAGATTGCAGCTATGGCAAAGCAGTTGGAGAAACTATCGGCCAATTCAGCACATGAAACATGCACTGGGATTTGGTGTATAGATTGTGAAGTGGAAGGACACACTAAGGATAATTATCCCTACAGTCAATATGTTCATTATTGCTAGACTATGAGATATATCATTTAAACCATGATGCAAATCACTTCCCATTATTACAACGTGTAATCAAAAAGAACGTATCTTGTTATTGTAATATTTTCTAGTCCACGACTCACAATACATAAGACTACATGTTGATTGGTCATATCCATGATGCCATCGATATTGGTGTACAAATGAAAAGAGTATCAAATAACTCTAAAAGTAAAATTGAGCACCATGATCATGATCACACCCAAGGGCACTATGATCGGAATGAGGGACACTTTGAAGGAAGTCATGGCAGAGGTCAAGGATACCATGGTGGATTCGAGACCGAGGCCATGGTGGTGGACAAGGCAATTTTCCTCATGGAATGTGTTATATATGCAGATCTCCTGACCACTACAGGCACGAATGCCCTTAGAATATTACTTGTTCTTTTTGTGGGAAGAATCATAACTATGAGGAATTCCTAGACTTATATGAGCATATTATCAAGTAGCATAAACAGGAGAACAAGGGTGCAAGGATGGCTATAATACAATGCACCATGGAAAATCAGTGGATGCCAAAGTTGGCACCGGAACCTAAGGTAGTACCTGTGAAGATTACTACACGCACTGAAGTTGTGCACACCATAGAAATGTTACAACAAAAGCCTACCATTACTAAGGAGGATATTTTACATGCAAGGTACTTAGATCCTACACATTAGAGGTTTATTAGGAGACCATGGAGGTACTCAAAAATCTTTAGGGTGAAATACAAAGTGTTTAAAGGAACAATCAGACAAAAAGAAGGAAGAAAAGATGGTCTAATCAAATGTTGATGATTTGAAAGAGGTATCCAAGATGTTGTGTCGGGATAATATTATTTCATTACTAGGGAATTGGTTAAGGGGAAACACTCGCACACAGTATTGAGAATGGATGGAAAATCATGCATGCTAATATTCCCCCTCATAGCTTGGATTATGAAAAGGAAATCACTCTAAATGTTGTTGTGGATGGGTAGCTTTTGAGAAATATATTGATTGACATAGGTGCGGAAGTGAATGTGCTTACTTTAGATGCATGGGTGCAGATGGGAAGACCTCCATTATAGCCATCCTCTAATGTATTGTTTATGGCTAATCAAACTAAGGCCACTCCAATTGGATTTTTAAAGGATGCATCCATTACTATACAAGGGTCCAAGTTCACTAGGGACTTTGAGGTTTTGGCACTTGTAGAAGTAGACAACTTCCCAACTCTACTTGGGTGCCCTTGGTGTTATGTAAATAATGTTGATCTACGGTTCAACAAGGGTTATCTAAGTTTTGAGAACAAGGAAGAACACGTTATTATCCCTTTAACATATGTGAAATCTATACCTTATGTTAAATCTTTGAGTGAGGAAGATCTGAAAAGAATTTACATGCACTTCATTCGAGATCTAGATGTTCTTGAGCCATCTAAGGAGGGAATCCTTTAGTGGGAGGATACAGAGTCTATTAGTGATACTACAAGTGTTACTTGTGAAAATCGGGTGCATGACACCTATGAGATGGTTAGGCGTGAAGTAAGAAGTGCCTTTTTCATATAGGAGTAAACCTTGTTGTATTAGGTGGATAGATAACAACTTTTAACCCCGGTACACTAGAGAAGGATATCCTATAGTATTCCTATGTGCCATGGAGGAGCAGTGGATGGATCAAGTGGAGAGAAGAAATATGTTAGTGTCTACCAAGTGTGTGATGATAGCATGCTTGGTGGATGGTTCATAAGGATAATCTCATAGAATGGAATGAAGTAAGAATTGTTCTAACAACCTAGTTTCTCAAGAGCAATACATTTACTCGGATCTCGCATATATTATCGTAATTAGCTTGTTCAAGATCATGTTTAGTAGTGTGAGAGACTCGACGAGAGGGTAGGAAGCTTTACCACCTTCACTTTGGGTGCACAAACTTTATTCCACTTTGTAAGGCTACGCACGCGCTTGGTATGTTTATGTGGAATTACATAGGGAGACTAGAAATTGGCAAGACTTGATTGCAGGAATGGTCCAGACTTTTGACTACTTCTCTACTAAACCTCTGGTGAGAGAGGCATTACGGGTTATGGAATGCTTGACTATGGGAGACAGTGTAAAGGCTGAAGAACTCATTCAGGAGTTATTTGGTGAGGAAGAACCAGGAGCACGTTTTGATGAAATAGATGAGACAGATGCCGAACTACTTAAGCGTGCTTTCTTTGAGAAGGAGAAAGGAAAGATGGTCTACATAGTGGATGATGAAGAAGTAGAAAATTTAGACATTGATCATTCTGAAGGTATGCAAGAGTTTTTAAACAGTGCAGATAAAAATGTGCATGCCTATTATGAACCTATGTAGACTAAAAAATTTAATATTGAAACGGATGTTGAACCTAAGGAGGCCATAATTGGAGATTATTGGTCTGATTCTGAAGTGGAAAAGATAATTGAGTTACTACGTGATTTCCAGGACTTATTTCCTAGGGGCTACCATGAGTTAAAGGGGGTGCATGAGTCATTAGGAAAGATGAATATTAAGCTAAAGGAAGGTGTGCACCCAATCAGAAGAGACCTTACAAGATGAACCCTAACCTGCGCCTAAAAGTTAAAAAAGAAATTGACAAAATCCTAAAATTTGGCATCATTAAGCCCCTAGAAGAATCAGGTTGGGTTATCCCCATGGTAATCAGTATAAATAAAGATGTATGGATTAGGATTTGTGTGGATTATAGGGAGTTGAATGTTGCATGTGTGATTGATCCTTTTCCTACTTTGCAATGGCTGAAAAACTATCTCATTAGGCAGGTCATGGGGAAAAGGCCAACAGTTTGCAAGGCATAGCCCCTCTTTGAGATAGCAAAGCGAAACTAGTTTATTACTAATCTATCAAGCAGAATCTATGAAAATCTACACTATTCTAACTTCAAGGGGTTTGGGATCTCATCCCAATAGAGGTAGTTCCAACAATGAACAAAAATGTGGGAAGGAAGGAACAGAGGAGGATAGATCTGAAGGAAGAAAAGAAATGAATTCCAAGACGGAAAGGTCAGAAGGTTTATGCTTTGAGCCGGTAGTAAACAGAGCCAAACTTACTTGCATAAATAATTAAAGCAATACTGATGAACATATGACAATAGTAGGAATGAATCCAACAGAATAAAAACATAGATCTAACTTAAGAAAGATCTGATGCAAATAACACATACATTAAGCACAAAGTCTAAACATATGTATTAATATTTCTTCTGTTACAAGAAAACACAAAGTCTTTCTCTCCTCACTTCTCTTTTCATACAAAAAATGTCCACCCCGAATACAACAAGTATTCCAAAGTATTTATAGAAGGAGAGAAGGAAAGAAGACAAAAGCAAACCCACTACTTACAAAATATCTTACAAGATATTTACAAAAGATCTAAAATATCTAAAAGTCAATAGTTGACTTGGGTAAGTTTTTGGATGGCAACATCCCATGGTGCAACATGGATGAGGTCATCGTTTATGTCAACATGCTCTTTTTTTAAATATTTTACAAAAATTATCAACGCATACACAAAAGGAGAAACTACTCATTATCCCTCTACTCAAACTTGGTGTCTTGCTTTTGATTAGGAGAGTCGATGTGACACTGTGCTCAATACTCTGCAAACTTGCTGATCATTTCTTAAAGTTGATCATGGTTGGGACCATTAAAATGGTTGTGAATGACTTCACAGGTTTCTTTCTCATTCTTGAGCTTGTCAAGTAACTTGGAAAAAAATTCACATGCGTCTATTAAAAATCCAATGAAATCAAGCAGTCGAGAGGTTATTGATTGACTCTTGGTCGAAAGTGACCTCTGGTGCCAAACCTTGAGTGATGATAGCCTTGAAACGCTGGAATGTATCATCTACTTCCCTCAAGTTATACGATTCATTGAGCATCTCTGGAGCCATTTTTGTAACTATCTAGCTCCATGTTATATCATGCTTCTAGGGCTTCATCTTTGATTTTATCGATTCTCTCCAGGATATATTCCATCTGATCAACCTAGTAATCTAATGTAGTGAGAGCCTTATTATGTGCACACGGGTGATTGATAACACTAAATTTTAACAGATCGTCAAAGCTAAGCGCTTAACCATTGCTTGAATGCTTCATGTTGTAACCTCGGTGCTATCCAACTCTTCAAATAGGGCACTTGCTACTGCTTTTAGCTACTTATTTTCTTGGGTTATATCCTGATAGAGCAATGTAAAATTCCCAAGCATTTCCTCACCATCTCTGAGGATCTACTTGATCCAGGATGATATTGTTGTGTCTTATTCACCAATCTTAACATATTCATTTATTTTCTCCTAACTAGGAACTTGAATGGGTTCAACGGCAGTCATAGGAGGAGCGTTGCCCATTTTCTGCAATGCTTGTAGGAGATGTTTGTTTTGTTCTTTGAGTATTCTTTTCTCCTCTTTTTCCTCTTGGAGATTCTTGTAGAGAGCATCCACAATGCAGACAAGGCTTCCCCTTGCAGGCTTTCAGATGAGGTCCCCATTGTGACTTGAGTCACCGTGAAGTCTGTGGGAGACAGATCTTATTTTCTTTTCTTTGGGATCCAGGAAAGCTATCTCCATGACTCTTTCTCCTGAAGTGCCTTTAGAAAAGTGAGTTATCACTTTCTTCTTGGTTCCCTTTTTTGGAATGATGGAGAAATCCATGGCCACAATGGGAACTTTCCTCTTATCTTTGGCTCAAATGGTCAAAAATCCAACCAGAATTATGGGAGTGGGAGCAGAGGGAGAAGAAGAAACGGATTTATAGGGGGAGAAACTACAGAGGCCTCAGGGAATTTTTTGAAACACTCGATGGCGTATTGTGACAGGATTCCAACACATCGATGCTTATGGGGCCTACGATTCTCGACGGAGAAGAGAAGGACATGGAAACGAAAGGGATCTTCATCAGGATTGAGGAAATATTGGGTGACAGATCCGCGAGAGAGGAGAAGATGGAAGAGGTGGGAGATGGAAGGGAGGAAGGGAGAGGAGAAGACACATCCATAGGAATAGATGCTTGAATGACAGGAGGAGAAGGAGGAGTGGAAGAAGGGATGATGGGTACCTCAGTAGTTGTAGTTGTGATAACATCCTAGGTGGATGTATCTCGTAGGAATAAAAGAAAGGTGGGAAAGGTGGGTGTTTCGGGGGTTTGGGATCTCATCCCAAGAGAGGTAGTTCCAATAACGAATGAAATGTGGGAAGGAAGGAACAGAGGAGGATAGATCTCAAGGAATAAAAGAAATGAATTCCAATACAGAAAGGTCAGAAGGTTTATGCTTTGAGCCACTAGTAAACAGAGCCAAACTTACTTGCATAAAAAAATAAAGCAATACTGATAAACATATGATAATAGTAGGAATGAATCCAATAGAATAAAAACATAGATCTAACTTAAGAAAGATCTGATGTAAATAACACATACATTAAGCACAAAGTCTAAACATATGTATTAATATTTCTTCTGTTATAAGAAAACACAAAGTCTTTCTCTCCTCACTTCTCTTTTCATACAAAAATGTCCACCCGGTGAACACAACAAGTATTCCAAAGTATTTATAGAAGGAGAGAAGGAAAGAAGACAAAAGCAAACCCACTACTTACAAAATATCTTACAAGATATTTACAAAAGATCTAGAAAATATCTAAAAAGTCAACAGTTGACTTGGGCAAGTTTTTGGATGGCAACATCCCATGGTGCAACATGGATGAGGTCATCATATATGCCAACATGCTCTTTTTTAAAATATTTTACAAAAATGATCAACGCATACACAAAAGGAGAAACTACTCTTCATCATCCCTCTACTCAAACTTGGTGTCTTGCTTTTGATCAGGAGAGTCGATGTGACACTGCACTCGATATTCTGCAAACTTGCTGATCATTGCTTGAAGTTGATCATGGTTGGGACCATTAAAATGGTCGTGAATGACTTCACAGGTTTCTTTCTCATTCTTGAGCTTGTCAGGTAACTCGGTGAAATTTTTGCATGCATCGATTAAAAATCCAATGAAATCATGGCAGGCCAAGAGGTTATTGATTGAATCTCGGTCAAAAGTGACCTCTAGTGCCAAACCTTGAGTGATGATAGCCTTGAAACACTGGAATGTATCATCTACTTCCCTCAAGTTATACCATTCACTGAGCATCTTTGGAGCCATTTTTGTAATTGTTTGCTCCATGTTATATCGTGCTTCTAGGGCTTCATTTTTTATTTTATCAATTCTCTCCAGGATATATTCTATCTGATCAACCTGGTAATCTAATTAGGATCGAGGAAATATTGGGTGACAGATCCATGAGGGATGAGAAGATGGAAGAGGTGGGAGATGGGAGGGAGAAAGGGAGAGGAGAAGACACATCCATATGAATAGATGCTTGGATGAAAGGAGGAGAAGGAGGAGCGGAAGAAGGGATGATGGGTACCTCAGTAGTTGTAGTTGTGATAACATCCTAGGTGGATGTATCTATTGAAACATCTATTGTTTCTTCTTTACCTGGAGACACCATGGTTACTTGCTTCTCAGAAGTAGGAGGAAGGCCTTTAGGATTTTCTTCTTGTCTGCTTGGTTCACCCTCCTTGTCCTTTCCTATACCTTTCGGCACACAGTCCGGCCTTGGAGGTGCACTACCTGAAGGAGAAGTAGTGAAGTCAACTCTGAGGTATGTAAGACCATTCTGATTGCACCAATGTTCGGTGTGCTGCAATGTGGGTTTAACCCTTTCTTGATTTATCTTTGGCACTTTAGCTCACGATCTCTGTAAATGGCCAGTTTTCCCCATCTGTGTTAATGTAAACCTGATCAATTTCTTGGTCAGTCTCTTTTAATTTCTTTGGGACAATGGCAACGCCATAGTGGATGATTTCCTCCAGAGCCAGTTGGGAGTGATCCTTTTGCACTTGATGTCTATCTCATGGGTTAGGTCTATCCAACTGTCCTCGATCTTAGGAACATGGATGAGATCAAATTTTTCCTTTGGAAGGAAACTCCGGCAGTCGAAGGTTGGCCTTGCTTTGGGAAGTTGTGCTTCAAATTCAGCAGCTCTAGTTCAGCATACATCTCCGTGCTTTGGCAAGTGTAGGGCAAGTGTATCGACCAACTGTAAGGGGGAATGGAGTTCCTCCTTTCTTTCTCTTCATACACTTTTCATGATAAGTGATTAACTACCTTGACAATTCTAGGAGGACCAACTTCAGCCCTGTAAACCTTGGCAGCTTTGTTGGTTCTCCCTCAAAATTCATAGCTCTGAGGTATGTGAATGTGGGGAATTGTGTGAACAATGCTCCCCATTTCTTTGTAGCAGCAATCACACTCAGGCTGGTTCGACTGTGTCTCATGTTTGGTCTCAACAAACAGAATACCTCATAGAAGAAGGCATCATTTATTTTGGAGAACTGGGAGATGCTGGCTTCGAGCCTTAGCTCTGGGTAGAACTCGTATATCTTGACTTGGGGCCATACCCCATTTCAAGCTAACCCTGTGAAATCTCTTTCTGACGCAGCAACGTATACAATGTAGGAATTCATGTAGAACTTCCCAGTTGTTAGAACTTGTTGAAGCTGCGGTGAGATGGTGTCACTTATGATTTCACCCCAGCCAAAGCGTTGATCAGGTGCATTCTTGCTCATATTCTCCAGGTATCTCAGCATCCACTTGTGGAAATGATGGGCATCAGGGAGCCCGAATACTCTACTCAAGAATGTGATTGTATCACTCAATTCTTCATTAAAATCACTTCGGTGGATGGTTTGTGGCCATCTAGACACCAGCTTCTTGTTCTTTAGATAGAGTTCATTCATCATCTGCATGCATTGATCTTCATTATCATCCCATGCCTTCTTGCAGTCTTCAATACTTATTTCCACATATTGCCTGTGATGAGGAATGCCCAAGATCATCTCAAAGTGACAAGTGTGAGGTTTATGATTGTCTGTTGTTCTTTATTTTCGACACATCTAGTGTCTTTGTTATAACATCAAGCAACCAACATGATGAACTCATTATTTATGGCACTCACTGGAAGCCCAACTGCAAAGTGCAATCCGCTGCCTACTAATTTTTTCATCCATGGGCCACTGCTTGCCTTGGTGGTCCTTACCCAGAAGTCATCCATGTCAATATGACCCAGCTCAGAGTCTCTGATGTCAAGGTCACACTCTGCATATGAGTCAAGCATTCTGACTCTCTGGTACTTGTACTTCATTTCTTGCTCTGATTGTTTAGCTTTAGCTTTAGCTGGTTTCTTGCTTGATGAAGACATATGTGAGCTTGAGGACGGATGTTGTTGTTCTGCAAGAAGAATCAAGAAGGTCCAACATAGAAGGGCCATGTCAACCATCATGTTATCCATAATGGAAGTTTGAAGAACGACATGAACACTTTAGAATGTGTGAGAAAATAGTTAGGTTTAGCTTGCAGAAGGAAGAACAAGCAATTTTAAGCCTCAAGGCACAAGGTGCAAGCTTACAAAGACACTACAGGGGCTTTTTATTGCTAGGCACACTTTCTAGGGTGTCAACATGCAAATTCTTGCACCAAGTTAGAAGGGGCAATCAAGAAAGTGTCAACATGAGAAAATTTGTGCCAAGTTAGAAGGGGTGCAGTTTTGGAAGGTGTTACATGACAAATTTTAGTGCCAAAGGGTAAAGCGCAGGGCATGGATCTGCAGCATACAACATGTCATGTCGATGTTGTGGAAGTTGCGCTTGTGCCTTAGAAAAATCTGGTAAGTGTTCTTTTGGTTGGGCGCGGAAAAATTTTATGTTGCATGGGAGTAAAGTGCACCAAGGTGCAACTTTGGAAGAGGTTGCAAGGAAGAACAATGTGCCATAGTAGTTTGGTGCACTTTCTGAGCATGTAACATCTCTGAAAATGGCGCCAAAGGATAACAGTTAACAGTTTGGTCAATTTCTTGATTTCTTGATTTTGGATTTGGGTTTGATGGCAAGAAAGAGAAGTTTGTTGGTGAAGTAGCAAGCGATAAATGGTTTATGGTTTACTTCAACAGCAGGGGCCTTCCAGATTTGTAGATCTGGAAGGAGAGAAAAGAGGGTTTCAACTGGGAAGTTGTGGATTTTGAATGGGTTCTTTAGATTTTAATTATTTAATATGAGTCCTAACATTCAACACAACAACATGAAAACCAAAAATGGGAGAGGAGCCACTCACCCAGATTTATAAAAGATGACGAAAAATGTGGGGTCCACAAGCTCGAAAATGGCACGTGAGGGCTGACAGGGATGGCTGACACGCACAAAGAAAATACCTTTCACAATTTTCAATTCATGAAAATGACATGTGGTAGGTTCATATTTATAGAAAAAATTGCATTTATTACCTCACCAACCACTTTAGGCACACTTTTTGGGGTGTCGACATGAAAAAGGTCATGCCAAAGGAAATTGCATAGCGCAAGTTTATCGATGTTAACACAACAATCTCGGCACCAAAGGATAAAGGGGCACGAATTTTGGGGTGTCAACACGAATGAAATGGCACTGGTGGAAAAAGGGGCGCAATTTTTTGAGTGTCAACGACCACTTTTTGCACCAAAGGATGTTTTAATGGGGGCAAAAATTCCTAATGTCGACATGTGAATAATTGCACCCCTTTTAAAGGGCACATCTTTAATCATGTCGACACGAAAATTTGTGTGCCGAAGGATTAGCTAAAAATGGCTAAGTCCTAAAACAACCTAATTTTTTGAAAGGGAGTTTTGGGCTATTGCGAACGCTATCAAACTTCCCTAGGGGTCAAAATAGAATTCTAGCATAATTAGCTGCAAATTGCCCTTGTCAATTTTGCAAGATAACACCTACGTATTTCACTGAGGAAATATTAGAAGGCGTTGCAAGGCGTGAAATTTACTCTTTTACAGATGGATTCTCTGGGTATCATCAAAGAATTGCATAGGAGGATCAAGAGAAGAAAAATTTCACCAATTAATGGGGAATTTTTGCATATACCGTGATGCCTTTTGGTTTAAAGAAATTGTTTGTTGTGTTTTCACGTATAGTTGTTTAAGCATTCCGGATTTTATTCACAAATTCTTGCAGTTTACTTGGATGATTAGATTATATATGGGCTTGTTAAGGATCATTGTGACAACTTGTGCATAATATTTGAAAGATTCAGATAGTTAATCATCTCTTTAAACATCAAAAAGTGGGAATTTTCTACACCTTTTGGAACTCTGCTAGGGCATATCATCTGTAAGGAAGGTTTGTTAGTAGATCCAACTAAGGTTACAATTATTGTAGGCCTAGAGGATCCTACCAATCAGAGTGAGGTACATAGATTCTTGGGACATATAGGGTATTACAAAAAATTTATCGTTGGGATATGCAAATATTGTCGCGCCCCTAGAAGATTTACTAAAGGGAAAAGGGACATATTATTGGGGAGAACCACAATAGTGCGCATTTGAGGCATTGAAGGAGAGACTTACTACAATGCCTATTCTTCATTTTCCCTCATGGAACCAACTGTTTCACATATATGTGGATGCCTCTGGCATGGCCATTGGCTTAGTGTTAGCTTATCCTAGAGAAGGTATTATAGATCATCCTATCTGCTTTACTAGTAGAAAGTTGACTCCTGTAGAACATAATTATACAACTACAAAGCACGAGGCTTTATCGATGATCTATGCACTGCATAAGTTTAGACAGTACTTGCTAGCAACACCTTTTGTATTCTATATAGATCACATGGCACTAAAATACTTAGTAAATAAGCCCATTTTATAGGGGCACATATATCGTTGGGTTCTCTTATTCAAAGAATTTGACTTTATAATCTTAGTAAAACCACGTAAAAGTAATTCAGCCCAGACCACCTATCAAGAATTCAATCAAGAGAGGATGCGCAGACAATTGAAGATACAATGTTGGATGCACAGTTGTACAAGGTACATCTCATGCTTTCAGAATTGGAGGATATTGTTGTATTTTTATGCACAAGTATGGCGCGGAAGGAATAAAAGCCTTATAGAAGAAACAACTTACAATTTTCTTATTGCACCTTCATTTTGATAAGTGGTGACTTATACAAACTAGTTTGAGATGAAGTATTATGCCGGTGTGTATTAGAACATGAGCGTATGGATATCATGGAAGAGGTGCATGGTGGCATTGCAGGTGGGCATTATGTAGGTGACGCCATCATGCACAAGGTTCTCCTCGATGGATTATGGTGGGAGACCCTATACAAGGATTATAAAGAGTATTATAAGGCATGTGATTACTGTCGGTGCCTTGGGAAACCTAGAAAAAGAGATGAAATGCCTTTGAGGCCTATTACTATTGCAGAGTCATTTGAAAAATGAGAAATATACTTTGTGGCCCCTATTTCCCAATCCATGCATAGAAATAGATTGTGCTACATCATCACTTATATAGATTATCTCGACATGATGGGAAAAAGCAGACCTACAAAGGATTGTATAAAGAGCAAGGTTCTTATGGGAAAATATTCTTACTAGGTATGGATTTCCACTGAGTTTGACAAGTGATAGGGGCACAAACTTCTTGAATGAGACAATCAGCATATTATTGTATGAATTTATGGTCGTGCACCGTAAGACTACACCTTATCACCCTTAAGAAAATGGGAATGTTGTGGCCTTCAACAAGATATTGAGCCAGACTTTAACAAAAATTTGTGATGTTAGAAGGAAAGATTGGGATGATAAAAATTTTTCTATACTTTGGGCATATAGAAGAACTTATAAAAGTTTAAATAAGACTAGACCCTTTCAGCTTGGTATTTGGTGCGAGTGCAGCTCTTCCCATGGTATTCATGTTACCTTCTTTGTGTATTTCACACACGGGAGGTCTAGCTAATGATCAAGCATTAGAAGAAATAATTTACAAGTTAATACAGCTAGATGAGAGGCACGCCATAGCACGTTGGAGTCGAAGTAGGAAAAGGGAAGGAAGAAGGCATGGCATGATAGACACATCGTGGATAAGAAGATTGAATTTGGACAGACGGTACTTCCTTGTGATTTCAAGTTTCTGTGCTATCTAGGTAAATTTAAGGTGCATGGTTGGGACCATATATTATCACTCACATCCTTGAATCAGGTGCTTCTCAATTAGAGGCACTTGATGAAACACGATTACTCGATTACTTCAACAAGACTAGGAAGAATCCCTACTATAAATAAGTCTTTTTGGTGTTTGTAATAGGGCAGTATTACCATTTAGTATAGATTTCCCTTTCTTTATTTCTTTTAATGTATTTCCTTCTTCATTGCTATGCTTTGTCAATTTAGTTCAGTGTTTTGTGTAATAATCGCATTTATGCGGCTGGAAGCTAATTACAATCTGAAGTATAATTATACATATAGGATTGCACATACCATTGGTGTGGGGTGGTTGTTCAAAAATAGTTACACATGAGAACATACTATTACAAGTGTTATTCAAAAATGGAAGGGATGTGCTAGAAAGAAGATTTCTCCTAAGGAAGACCATAGCTAGAAATAAATGAATGAACAATGTATAACGTGAGGTAAGTGGCGGCTGTAGAAACTACTAGAGGAAGGCATAGTGGTGAGGTACTTCGGTGCATGAATGTGTGTAGGAGGTCTATAGCTAAAAGATAGGAAGGCACACTGGAAGGTTATAGTTATGGTGCGTAGGTGTATCGCGTGAAAATTGGGAAAATGGTCAATTAATGAGAGGATCGGTGGTAGGTAAAGGAGCAATAAATGCAATAAATTTTAGTAACTCTATATAAAGATGTGATGTGGGTTCATTTCTACCTTTGTAATCACAAGTATTCAAGTGAGCTAGTTGTGACCAAACCAAGCAAAATGTGTTGAGGTGCAGAGAGTTGCGAAACCAGGCATGGAGAGTAGATTTGTGCACATAAGTGGTTTGCGTCCCCATTGGAGAAGGGTTTGAGTGAAGCAAAATCATTAAGAAGGAGATAGGGCACATGTTTTTGAGATAGGGAACATGGGATTCAAACTCAAACATGAGATATTATTCAACATAGGAGAAATGTGAGATTACCATGGCACCAAGGAAAGCACCTGGAGCAGGAATGAAGGGGAAGAAAAAGGTGGAAATCGAGGTCAAAGATGCTCCCAAGAGTAATTTTTCAGAAATGCAGTATCCTAAGGAGTGATCATCAGACGGGATTGGGATTCCCATATCCACAGATGTAAAGTAAGTGACTACAACCACCGCACCACCGACAACAAGGGGATTTGGATGCATTGTTGAATAAGAAGACCAATAAGCGCATGGTGGATGACATGTCAATATATGACGATGCTGATGAGAAGTTGCTCAAGAAGGTAGGGTTGTATCACCATGAACTTCCATATTTTGGAAAAGTAGAAATTTAATACCAATGACTTATGAGCAGAGTCCATGAGGAATTTTTCTATTTTTCTAGACAGCAGGGTAAGATCGTTGCGCCTTTGATTACTATGTTGACAAGACTAAAGGGCACAAGAACAAAGGTTAATAATGATCTAACTGATAAGGTAGTTGTTATAGCTACAAGAAAGTAGTTTGGATATGCTAAGGGTCTATGCGGAATGGGCATCTACATATTAAGGAAGTACCATGTAGTGCAAGTAACCGCGCATCTGCTCACTAAGCTGAATGATCAGGAGAGATGGTCATAAGTAAATACCATGTGGCTACATATTGCAAAGAAAATGTCACAAGGATAAATATAAAACTTAGTTAGCTACATAGTAGAAAAAATTATTGAGGAAGTGCACACAAGTGAGAAGATAAGTTTTGGTGTTATCCTATTATCTCTTGTGTTTGTAGAAATTAGAGTGCCCGATGGGCCAAATAACAAAATTTAGGAATACCCCACGGAAAAGAATTCCCTCACAGAGAGGTTTGAGAAGTATTTGTGTGAAGGAACAATGAGTGGCCCATTCAAACAAAGGGAAAAAATATGGTATGATCGACTTCACACGGAATTTGAGGAGGAATGGCACATTCTAAAGGAGTTACCCTTAGTAGTGGGAAAGGTAGTGCAGTTCGCGGTGTATCAACATTTTTACATCATGCGGTTCACAATGAAGGATGGGACATGGAGTCCCTAGTGCAAACTTCCATACACCTTCACAAATGCGTGTTACTTCCTAGAAGTAGTACACAGGTTTACTAATGTGCATCGGTTGAGCTACAATGTAGACAAGGTATAATGTGACTACCATACTCTAAGGAAAACTTATGTTTATCCAAGTCAATCTACATATATCGAGAGGATTATTTATGATGTTATAAGCATGAAGTCGGTAAGTTTGGCTATTGGGGATAGTGGGGCCGCACTTATCTATCTTCAGCTCAAGCCTAAGTTGGAAAAGGACAAGTATGTGGAGAATGAGTTCATGCTTCTAGGGTCACCTAAGGGAAAACACACAATTGAAAATGTGGCAGCTCCAAATCCTACCTCGACCGTAGAAGGAGACGAGGAAGAAGAGCTCAATGAGGATAGTGGAGGCTTGGACCATAGAGGCCGAAGGCAGCCCATAGATAAAGTGGAGAGTGAGCACGCAGATACTCCCCCTTAGACATAGGGAGGAGAGGAAGACTTGGACGTGGGTTAATTTTATGAGGAATGCCGGTTTAAAAAGGTGTTCAGAAGAACCAGAACCTAAGGCATGGGAACATATTGACCTTTACGAAGGTCACCTCAATTCTCCCCTAAAAAGAAGCACTGGGGAAGGACAAAAAGAAATCTGAAGTTAACGAGGAGAGAGAGGAATCAAGAGAGTGATTCAAGAACCCTGGTCCACCTTTAAAGATTTGGAGGAACCCCGGATGAATAGATGAGAGATGAAGAGGAAGGGGTGAAAGAAGCAGAAGAAACTGTGTAAGAACAACCCAATGCACCCATTATGACTCAGGTAGGAGAAGGGCCAACTCCAAACCTTGATGCCTAGGTTCTTAAGGGGCCAAGAGAAAAAGAGAAAGAGCAAGTGAAGATTATGTTATCCCTAGTATGGGCTATACTGAGGACACAAGAAAAATCATCCACGCCCGGTTTCAGAGAACTATGGGCCTTAAGGAGTTATGTGGGTGGGAGCTAATAGACCTAGATATAGCCACTATGCACACAAAGAAGAAATTATCCTAGTCCATGCATATTCATATGGACGAACATGATTTTGACATGTGTGAGGAGTCCTGTGTCTCACGAAGAGTGAAGAAGGCACCCCAGAGCAGGCACATGACAATAAAACCTACTCTAATGTTTGATGAGCAAGTCAATAATGCAATGGTCAAAGTATCTATTGAGGTGGCACGAAGAAACATTGATAAGGTTTCCACCATTCGATTGTTTCTTGAAGATAACAAGGCTAAAACAAGTAGAGATAATGCATTTAAAGGAAGAGAAGGAATGAGAACAGGAAAATAATGAGGCCTTCGTTAGCATGGCGGAGGAAATTGGTGATCACATCCTTAAAACAAGGCCTCATCTTGAATCTTAGGTACCAAAAATTTTCCTTCTACTATGCATTATGTGTGCACTTTGGTCAATTTGGTATTAGATGATGGAGCAATTCGAATGCCCACACTAAAATATTCTGAACAAGAGGCAAAGAGAGCAAGGGCCTCTATGGTTAGGAAAATTTCAACTTATGAGGCATTACTCCAAAATTTGAAGGATGAGCTGAAGAAAGCCAACCAAGCTCTCAATTTATGTGCGGAACTAGAAGCAATAATAAGGACCAGAACTCTAGTTGAAGATAATGAAGTTCTGTCAGCAATGAAAGATGAGACACAAGGGCACACAGAAATATTGGTGCTAGTGAAACAAAAGTGCAAGGCCCTCACAGCATCCCAAGATCCACACAAAGAGATGATTGATGAGATTATGAAGCTCATAGTGCAAAATATGAACCTTCCGAAGGAATGATGTCAATTATGGCTAATGTTGTCTCGATACTACAAAATGAGAAATAAAATATTACTTAGGACAAAATAGATGTCATAACCATAGATATTCTAGAGAAGACAAGGACCATGCTAAATGAATGGTAGACATTGGAGGCTGAAATCAAAAATGAATATCCAAAGCTAATCCTCCCAATTGAAGAAGAGGGTGCTACAGAGTGAAAATTCATTCTTTTGTATAGTGTTTCATTAATTCTTTCATTCCTTATTCTTTATTATTGGGAACATCGAAATAATTCCCATTTCTGGATAGCAATGTACTTTAGTGTGGGGTAATTTTGAGCAGACATAATGTTTCTCTAAGGAGAAGACACACAAAGGATGCGCGTGCGGGAACAAGGCACATTTGAAGGCGTGGAAGATAGGGAAGGAAACGTGTGCCAAAACACTTAGCTCAAGACTTAGCCATTTTTATGGATAAGGGATATTTTTGGAGATAGTGTGTAGAGCACACATAGAGATGAAGACTTGCGCTACACACAATGGTATTTTGGGAACAAGTGGTTGTTAAGCACCATGCATAGTTTAGGCTAATAATAGGATTTATTCTTAGAGTTAACTATATGACATCTATTATTAGAACACTTACATGTTGTGTAAGCCATTGTAAAGGTGCATGACTATTATCAGCATGCGACCTATTTTGAGAAGTGCATGGGTGGTGAAGGGAAAGTCCCCACCTCTATAAATATGTATTAAACTGTGTAGTTTAGAGAGACTGAATTATTGTAGAGTTATGTTGCTGATCTTAATACGCGCATGACTCATGGGGATACTTTATAGTGTAAGAAGATTCTGTGTTTTACAGTTTAATGTAATGGAGTATATTGGCTGGATAATGGTGTTAGACATAACTAAATCTGGTTCTTGTATGGTTAGCCTTATTATAGTTATTGTTTAGTTCATGATTCCCTAAGATCTAGATCTAGTTTATGCACTGTGAAATGTTTATGATTAGTTATGGATCTGAATATGTATTATCATCATCACACTAACATCCTTGTAACACCCCGAACTGTTGTTACTTCCTCCTGAGCACTCAAGTGTTGATATATGATTTCTTCTGTATAAGGACGTGTTCCTTTGATTGTGAAGTCATGCTTGATCTGGATTGTATCTTCTTTGCATTTGAAGATCTTTGACCGAGTCGGAATATGTTTGGACTCTTTTATTTCTTTCATTTTAGAACTCCGAGTTCAATCGATTTCGGGATGAATTGTGGATTTACCCATATTTATGACTCGGACTTGGATTGTAACACCTGAATCTGTTGTTACTTTCTCCCGAGCATACAAGTGTTGATATGTGATTTCTTGTAAAAGGATGTGTTCCTCGATTTAGAAATCATGCTTGATATGTACTCGTAATTTCTTTGCAGATTGCAAATCTTGACCGAGTCGAATATGATTAGACTCTTTTATCTATTTTACTTTTGTATCCGAGTTTAATCTGATCTCTAATGAATTATAGAGTTATCCATCTTTAAGATCTAATCTTGGATCAAAGGAATTGATCCAAGTATTGCTCTAAGTCTGTTCGTGATGAATTAAAAATTACAGACCTTGAACAGGTTGCAAGGTCTAGAAGCATTTAATAAGCTAGTCAGGAGTATGACTCAGCCTGATCAAGTGAAATGAAATGGTTCCCGATATGGAAGTATATCTGGAAGGTCTCGATTGTGGACCAGGGAATAATTCGGTTACATACGATTCTGCAGCCTAAGGCAGAACAAGAGCTAACCCTATTCAGGAAGGTATGATGTAGGTCTTTTTCTGAGTATACAGAATGTAGACCTAACAGGAATTATTAATGATTAGTAACTTAAGACTAAACCTAACCTAGGGGTTAGATTAGTGTTAATCTAACCTAGACCTAGGCTAAGTGTTAATGTCCTAAGTTAGTATCTATGTGTAATATGGTTAGAATATGTATTATCCTAAATTCTAACCTAAGATACTAACCTAACTATGATCAAGAATGTAAAGGGGCCTATGGAGGGGTGCGAACCATGGGCGGCGTTTTCTATGTTATTAAATGCATGGGATAAGGATGAAGGACAGGTCTTGGCGGAGGTTTTGGGAATGGCTAACTTGTGCCGACGTCGGGCACCGCCAAAACCGAAATGGACTTGAGATTTCATTTGTCTGTCGCCAACTTTGGCGGTCGGTGGCAGTGGAGTTTGAGCGGGAAAGTTGGTGTAAATGCATTCAATGCGCTCGATAGTCGAGCTCGGAACTCGCGTGAAGGCATGCAAACTGGGAAGTTGTTGGTTTGTTTGGCTTATCGCGATTTTCGGTTTTCTCTCTGCCTGTTCACTGGTTCTTCGCACCAGTCTTCTTGGAGTTGCATGGCGAGTATGAGGGTATCTAGTTCTTTTCTCTGGCAAGGAGAATATATATGCCATGGAGATAGCAAAATTTTTTTGATCGCTCTAACTTGGAAAAGGAAAATGAAGTCTGAGCTCTTCCAAAGGGTCTCGCTTCGAATTTTGAGCAAAAAATCCAGGCATGTTAGGCCCTAACCTTTAAAAATCTTGTTGTCTTTCAAGTGATTTCATTAGAACAACTCTGTTCAAATGATTTAAGGAATTAGATGTTTATCTATGGATGTCTTGTGTGATTTTCTTGGTACAGTATCTCTTCTGGTTCGAATTTTCATTTATCCTTTGATGGGTGTTTATTAAATTCAAACTGTGGCATTATTTCTTTGTGTTTGCATTCTGGCTTAAATATGTGAAACATATGAAATGTGTGAATGCTCGGCCTGTTCGGCGTGAGCCCATTAATCGTTCCTGTAATGGGTATAGACCATTGTTATGTTTGTCGATTTTTGGTCGTCAATTTTGTTGTGGAAACAGTCGGGAAGGATACTGATGTACCTGTTTGATTGTTCAGTGTTTTGGAATCTTTGTAAGCTCTGTCGTGGGTTTTGATGATGGTAGTTATTGATACTGTTGGGTTTCATTTTGTCTTGAAGGTTGTTTGTGAATAACATCTTTCGGTGTGACAGTATCTTATTGCAACTCTTTTGGAATTGTTTCCTTTTTCATTGGGGTAACGAGATTTAACCGTTACAGAATGCATTATGGATGTATGTATATTATATATTGGAACGACTCTGAAGAGTTTAGTGAATGATTTGTATAAATGGATCACTGAGGAAGCTATACATATTTATATTTGAATGTTGGATATGTGTATTATATTAGAACGGCTCTGTGGAGTCCTCTGAACAAATCGTATACTATGATCCACTGCTTTGAGGATATAGATACCTCCTTGAGTTTTGTTAACTTGAATTCCGTTGGAATCTTGTAGAAGTAGCAGGTCATGCGACCTCTGTTATTTGTAATGGAATTTAGTACTGATTCCCAGGGTTTACATTTATGTCTCCTTAGGTGTAAGCCTGTTCGAGAATTTTGACGAGATTCAGTTGAATTCTTTGTTATGAAAATCGGTATTTGAATTGCTTACACTTGGTTTTTGTCGAATGCTTACCTTAATTGGCATAGATTGATTCTTTAACTATTTTATCTTATACTGTTGTTGGGTTCCGTGGTTATGGATAATAACCCGTTAATAGTATGCAATGTAAATATAGATTCATATTCGTTTTAATCAGAATGACTCCGTGGAGTCTATTGAATGATTTATATGTTTAAATCACTGTTCATGGTTGAAAATAGATGAATATTGGAAATGGTTGTTCCAGCGACTTAAGGGAATAACATGTATTTTGATCTCTGTTATTTCGTAAGAATACCATCGTGTCGCAAAGATTTTGTGGTACAGATTCTTTTGGTATATTTTTACGTCTTCAGTCTGTGCAAATTTGTGTAAAAGATTGGCAAGGGTGCAGTCGGATTCCTTGTTTTGAAATCAGTAATTAAATTTGCTTGCCTGATTTTTATTATGCTCCGTTGATGAGCTCAGATGGAATCATATACAATTATTTGCCTTGTTACCACTGTTTGGAATCATTTGAATTCTTGTAAGGTAACTTGTATTTCTCTCTCTTATTGAACCTGATATTTGGACACTGCCGTTTGTCATTGTTTGATTTCCTTGAGTATGGAAAATTATTTCATGTTTTGGCTCTGTTGAAATGAGTCGCGAATACCATACTTTAGACTTGCATGCGCCAAGGTTAGAATAGATTTGCTATATTCTTTTCCGTTTACTCCTGTCTGATCTGAGACTGGGCATGTTCGGAAATTTTGTGTGATTGTCTTGGCTTAGTCTTAGGGAAACATCCAATAGCCTAATGCAATGTAGTCTATTGTTGACCGCAATTCTAGAGGTTCTTTGATTTCGAACTTGGGTCGTAAAGCCTTGTTGTGTTCGATTTTTATATTGACAGTGAATTCTTCTTGTGGTTTGACGGACTTGTTCGTATACATACTGGATGAATGCATCTCATATGTGTAGACGGTACAGTAGTGAACTTGTGCGAAGGGAAGTATGAAAGATTTGGTTCTTTCTCTTCTATTATTCTAATACTTGTTGATATCTGCCTAACAGTTGGAATTGTTCTTGTATCTTATTGGTGGAATCATGATTTGCTATGATATTTCCTTTTCTGATGAAAGTAACGATCTGTCCAATGTTACTGATCTTGGATTCAAGATAATTGTTTGGATACTTTCGTTCTTTGATTCTTAATATTTGATGAAATATTTGAGAAGTGATTAGGACTATTCTGTAACGATGATAGAGTTACACATTTGTAGTCATTTTGTATTACAAAGGCATAGTCTGAATCATGTTTACTTGTTTGGATAATTGATCTCATTTAAACAGGGTGTTTAATGAAAACAATTGATGGATTGCAATTGTTTTAAGAGTTAGTGCTTATCATGCCTCGGCCATCAACCGACTCATGTTGACTATTTTTGCAGATGGTTGCCGTAAGAGGTAAAAGCAATGCAGATCCGACAGCTGATCGATTATTTAATTTGTTTTATAATGAATTACTCGCTGGAATTTATAAGTGTACTAAATGTGGAAAGATGTTCTTTCCGTTAGTATTGTTACAAGTATGTCGCTTGCATAAAATGTAATTGTATAGTTTTGAAAGGAATGGAAATAAGTGGTTGTTACTTATGTGTTGTATTCTATTTCGATAGTTGACCTTCTTCGGTTTTTATACCGTAATGGCAATGTTATCTTTGTGTGATTTGGATGCTTTTGTGATTGACAATGAAAGCTTAAAGAAAATGTGATTGAATTTATATGAGTGTTTAGCAGATCTTATTGTTCTAGCGAAAGCAATATTGAATTTAAATAATTGTCTTTCTAAAAGATGGGTTAAAAATGAACCTAAGCAGAATGCTAAACAAGCTGAATTAAATTACTGATCCCTAGTCTTGATTATGACAGGACATCACTTATTTGGATTCTTAATCATTTATATCCTTATACTAATAAGTATGATATAAATTCAGTTAAGAGAACTGATATAAATCAAATGAGGTTCAGATGGCAATCTCGAGTAAAGGTTATGAGATATTGTCCAATTCTATTGTTTTAGAATCATGGATATTCTAACGACTCCTTAATGAGACAATGACCTTAATAACTCCACCGTGTAATGGGTTTTATTGAGAAAGGTCGTCTTAAGGCGAAGAATCCAGGGATTTGGGAAGGCTAACCTATGGGGGAGGTCTTAAAAGTAATTTAATACTCAAAGTGCATAACGCATATTAATAAGTAGATCTTTTCGAGGCGGATTTAAAGGTTGACGGCACAAGACAACTGCAGGGTTGTACCTCCGAGAAGATTAGGATCTTCTCGAAGTTACAACAATGCAGGTGACTTATGGCGACACCCTTTGCATTGATCGCTAAGATTTACACTTGTGATCGGATTAGTTACTCAGGGACCGATTAGGAATGTGGTCAGGTTATAAGGCTGCCTAGGAGGTTCGGGGTATCTTGACACATTGGTCTAACTGCAGGGTTAAACCAGTATGTCACCGTATCCCTAATCCTCATGGGCATCCATATAACATTATCACCTTGTTAATCTATCTCCGAGTGATTAAGTTGTGAAAGGAAGGACTGACAGTAGTCAGTGTAGGACATTCTATATAACATAAGAATGGGGTGAAGGGCGTATTCCAGATTGACGAGTATGCCGTTAAGGAATACGAGACATAAACAGTATGTTTCAAATCTTTGGCCAAAGTATCGCAAGCTGCTGATTGCGTTGTCCTAATTCACCTAGTCTAAGGGATGAGATGCCGATGAATAATAGTAACAATTATTCAGTTAGGTTCCTTGGACAGAGCATTCTGAATCCCAGAGTAGGGAAGAGAACCGCAAGAGTAAAGTGTTAACTAAAAACACCAACTCTTATTACTCATGAATAGATCGGTAGATTACCGAGTCATGGAATGAATAGATCGGAAGTACTCCGAGTCATTACAGCTGCATATGGTTGTCTGTTATATGAATGGTTATTTGATTTGTGAGTTCTAAATTATGTATTTAGAACCAGGATGCAATTATCAAAAAAAAAAAAAAAAATTTACTTGTTCTAAGGTATAAAATGGGGATGTTACATCTTGGTATCAGAGCTGAAGGTTGCAGCTCTTGGACCTATTGTGTCCATAATCTGATAAAAACCTGAATTTTCTTGTAACAGAAAATGGTTAGAACAAGGGGAAATGTTGCGGGTAATGCTCCACCTGAAGGAGGAGCGGAAACAACCTAGAAACTTGATGAGATCCTCATGGCTGTTGGACACAAGAGATCACTTAGCTGTACTTGAACAGCAGGTGATGGGAAATGAGGAGGATGAAGAAGCTGATAATAATAATCAGCAACCTCCTGAGGACAACCCCGACATGGGTGTTGATGTTAATGCTGGAAATGCACCTGCCCAACCAGAAAATAAAAAGGCCAGGTTGGCAGCAGAACTCACTAATGATATAAAAAGGATAAGTCCACCTAAGTTTGATGGCACCACATTAGGAGATGGAGCCGAGAACTCGGCTCAAAATGGAGAAGTACTTTGCAATAAGGAACTTCTCGTGAGGAAACCAAAGCTATTTGGGAGCCTATCAGCTTTCTCACGAAGCATCTTCGTGGTGGGATAGCCGTAAAGCTGAATTAAACATCGATGAGACCAATATTACTTGGGATCAATTTAAAGGCTATTTTAGGCAACGTTGGCTGCCACAACTTTTCTATGATCAGAAAATGACAGAATTTCAGAACTTAGCTCAAGGGAAGCTAACGGTAATCAATACCGGAGCGGTTTACAAAACTCCTCAAGTATGTACCGCAGATATCAAACCGACGAAAAGTTCAGATACGGAAATTCATCATGGGATCAATCCCGTGATAGGGGAGAGGTCGATGTTCACACCCAACCACTATAGAAGGAGTTGTTGAAAAGGCCATAAGGCAAGAACAGAAATTAAAGGCTATTTCTACTCATAAGGAGGAAGTGCGGAAGAAGACTGCAAACCCTTCTTCAACCTCTCTTGCACCTTAAAAGGACCATGGAAAAAGTTTGGAAACAAGAGTAAGTTTCTAGAGATAACAATAAGAAAGCAGCAAGAAAATAAGCCTCATTGAAACATATAAGGATAAATTTGCTAAAAATTATAATAATGGGCGTAAGCCCTATGGAGGACAACGTGACAATTACAAAACTGGAGGCAACTTTGAGCCTAAAAAGGGACCTGTAGGAGGCTGCTACAATTGTGGTAAAGATCACTACGCAAATCAATGCCCTTTGAAGAAGGATGATCGTAATCAGCAGCATAAGATACATGCCGCAAAGAGCGCATAAGCAAGTGAAAAGCAAGTAACACCTATAGAAGTTCCGGTAAGTTATTCGGCATACCCGCACAATTCTTTTTGATACAGAGCTACCAATGTTTTATTTCTAATAAACTTGCTTCTAAACTTAAAAGAAAAGTGGAAAAATGGATAAATCTTGGACTCGTATAAGATGGTAATAATTTTGTTCATACAAGAAGTATGTGTCTTTTTTTGGGGCCTTGACTTACCTAACTTTTCCACGGAAGTTGACCTCTATGTTGCACCTTTGGGATCGTATGACATTGTCATCGGTGTCAATTGGTTAGCTGACCATAAGGAAAAGGTAGATTGCTATGAAAAGAACATAAAGTGTTTAGATGATCAGCTGGAAACAGCAGAGATTCAAGGGGTGAAACGGGAAATTTCAGTTAGAAAACTGTCAGCTATGCAGCTTAAAAAGGCTAAGAATAAAGGTTGTACTCTTTATGCAGTAAAGATATCAGAATCTTCAGAAGAAGATGGTGATTACATGAAGCAAATTCCTCTGTTACAAAGTTTCAGGGATGTTTTTCCTGAAGAATTACCAGGGTTACCACCCAAGAGAGAATTTGACTTCACCATTGAAATCAAGCCAGGAACAGAACCTATATCCAAAGCACCTTATCGGATGACTACTACTGAGTTAGTCGAGCTTAAGGCACAGTTACAAGAGCTTTTGTCTAAAGGATTGATTAGACCAAGTGTTTCACCTTGGGGAGCGCCTGTAATATTTGTGAAAAAGAAGGATGGAACACTAAGGCTGTGTATTGATTATCGGATGTTGAACAAAGCAACAATCAAGAACCGATATCCACTTCCTAGGATCGATGATCTGTTTGATCAGATGTGTGGAGCAGCGGTTTATTCTAAGATAGACCTTCGATCTGGTTATCATCAGTTAAGGATTAAAGAAGAAGACATTCATAAAACAACTTTCCGAACAAGGTACGGACATTATGAATTCACAGTTCTACCCTTTGGATTAACTAATGCACCCGCAGCCTTTATGAATTTAATGAACAATATCTTTCAAGAATACCTGGACAAGTTTGTACTTGTATTCTTGGACGATATTCTCATTTATTCTAAAAGCGTTGAGGAGCACAATGAGCATTTGAAGATAGTTTTGGGAATTTTGAGAAAGAGGAAGTTGTATGGTAAGTTATCCAAATGTTCTTTCTTTGATTCAGAAGTTCACTATTTGGGTCATGTTATAAGTAAAGAAGGAATTGCTGTAGATCCTTCAAAAATAGTGGCAATAACTGAGTGGCCTGCACCAAAGAATGTGCACGAAGTAAGAAGCTTCATGGGTCTTGCTGGTTATTATAGAAAATTTGTAAAGGATTTTTCTAAAGTAGCAGCACCAATAACTTCATTGCAGAAGAAGGATAAGAAATTCATGTGGAATGATAAGTGCGAAGCGGCTTTCAAAAGTTTGAAAGACCAGTTGACTTCTGCACCTATACTAGCTGTACCAGACCCTAATGGGAGTTTTACTGTTGTAACGGATGCTTCTGGGGAAGGCCTTGGAGGTGTTTTGTTACAAAATGATCAGGTCATAGCATATGAAAGTAGAAAACTTAAGTTACATGAGCTGAATTATGCCCCTCATGATTTGGAACTTGCTGCCATTGTTCATGCACTTCAAGTCTGGAGACACTACTTACTTGGGAAACCTTTTGAGTTGAAAACTGATCACTTAGGACTGAAATATATTTTTACTCAGCCCAATCTTAACGCCAGACAGAGAAGGTGGTTAGAATTTTTATCACAATATGACTTTGATATTAGCTATATCAAAGGGAAGGAGAATAGAGTAGCTGATGCTCTAAGTCGTAGGAGGCACATTTCTGCTCTTATAACATTAAGAACTCGCTTTAAAGATGAGGTAAAAAGTGCCTCGAGAATTAGATGCATACTTTCAAAGAAGTAAAAGCAACTTGCTACTTCAGTAACCTAAGGATATAAGGTATAAAGGTTTTCATTTCGATAATGAAGGAATCTTGTGTTATGAAAACAGGTATATGTACCTATGCTTTGAACGATTTGAGAAGGAAGTTGTTAGTTGAATTTCACAATTCACCTTTCTCTGACACCTGTATCACAAAAATTCTTGCTGATTTAAAACAAAGCAATACTTCGAAAAGGTATGAAAAAGGATGTGATTAATTTTGTGACTCATTGTCTGGAATGTCAGCAAGGGTGAAGGCGAAACATATGCACCCAACTAGATCTGTTATATCCTCATAGCATACCGCAAAGACAAATGGCAAGTAATAACCATGGATTTTGTACAAGGACTACCTATGTCCAGAATAAACATGATGTTATCCTAGGTAGTTGTAGATAAACTGACCAAGGTAGCTCATTTCATCGCTGGAAATCTAAAGGATGATTCACCAGTGCTGGCCAAAAGATTCGTACACGAAATTTTCAGGTTACATGGTGTACCAGAACTGATTATATCTGACAGGGATCCTAGAATGACGTCAAGGTTTTGGCAAACGCTTAACGCAGCTCTTGGAACGAAACTAAACTTCGTTCTGCTTATCATCCGGAAACGGATGGACAAACTGAGAGGGTAAATCAAGTGTTGGAGGACATGTTGCGAATGTATTGCATGGATCAACAGTATAAATGGGAAGAGTATCTTCCATTAGTTGAGTTCGCATACAACAATACTTATCACTCATCTCTTAAAATGGCACCATTTGAAGCACTTTATGGAAGAAAGTGCAGAACCCCTGTTAGTTGGGACAGTGTTGAGGATAGAGTGGTAATTGGACCAGAGATTCTCACAGAAATGGAACAGCAAGTTAAGCTGATTCGTGAACGATTAAAGGAAGCAAAGCAGATGAGACAAGAGCTATCTTTGACCTTAAGCGGGTTGATAGAAAGTTTGAGCTTGGTGATAAGGTTTTTCTTCGTGTTAAACCCAGAAAGAGTTCTATAACTTTTGGCAAGGCTGCCAAGTTGTCACCTCGATTCGTGGGACCTTTCGAAATTGTCGAAATAATCAATCCTGTAGCTTATCGCTTAGCATTGCACCGCTTTATCTCGCATGATCATGATGTTTTCCATATTTCTTTGCTTAAGAAATACGTTTCGATCTGTCACATGTTTTAAATTGAATTCCTCGCAGTCCAAGACCCGGAATAATCGTGGTTAAACCCACACGAGTGCTCGAAACTCACCATTTGCATTTAAGAAATCGTGATTTACAGCAATGTAAGGTCCAGTGGGACCAGTTTAGCGAGGAAAGTGCAACTTGGGAAAATCTGGAAGAGATGAAAATTGCTTTTCCTTCTCTTTTCAAACAGAATGAAATCTGTTGACAAAACATACTTTTATGAACTTATTGTTTTTAAGTATTTATGAAAGCCAGATGAAGGCAGACTTTATTCAGGTTGAATAAAATGTGTTGTGACATTGATTTCTGGAACTATTCAAATATGGAAGTAGTCACATTGTTTGTGTACTAATAAATTGATTGACCTGAAGGTTAATTTAATATGTAATTCATCGGGACGATGAATCTTTTTAGGAGGGAAGCATGTAACACCCTGAACTGTTGTTACTTTCTCCTGAGCATACAAGTGTTGATATGTGATTTCTTGTAAAAGGATGTGTTCCTCGATTTAGAAATCATGCTTGATATGTACTGTAATTTCTTTGCAGATTGCAGATCTTGACTGAGTCAGAATATGATTAGACTCTTTTATTTATTTCATTTTGTATCTGAGTTTAATCTGATCTCGGAATGAATTATAGAGTTATCCATCTTTAAGATCTAATCTTGGATCAATGGAATTGATCCAAGTATTGCTCTAAGTCTGTTCGTGATGAATTAAAAATTACAGACCTTGAACAGGTTGCAAGGTCTAGAAGCATTTAATAAGCTAGTCAGGAGTATGACTCAGGCTGATCAAGTGAAATGAAATGGTTCCCGATATGGAAGTATATCTGGAAGGTCTCGATTGTGGACCAGGTAATAATTCGGTTACATACGATTCTGCAGCCTAAGGCAGAACAGGAGCTAACCCTGTTCAGGAAGGTATGATGTAGGTCTTTTTCTGAGTATACAGAATGTAGACCTAACAGGAATTATTAATGATTAGTAACTTAAGACTAAACCTAACCTAGGGGTTAGATTAGTGTTAATGTCCTAAGTTAGTATCTATGTGTAATATGGTTAGAATATGTATTATCCTAAATTCTAACCTAAGATACTAACCTAACTATGATCAAGAATGTAAAGGGGCCTATGGAGGGGTGCGAACCATGGGCGGCGTTTTCTATGTTATTAAATGCATGGGATAAGGATGAAGGACAGGTCTTGGCGGAGGTTTTGGGAACGGCTAACTTGTGCCGACGTGGCAATTCGCCAAAACTGGAAATGGACTTGAGATTTCATTTGTCTGTCGCCAACTTTGGCGGTCGGTGGCAGTGGAGTTTGAGCGGGAAAGTTGGTGTAAATGCATTCAATGCGCTCGATAGTCGAGCTCGGAACTCGCGTGAAGGCATGCAAACTGGGAAGTTGTTGGTTTGTTTGGCTTATCGCGATTTTCGGTTTTCTCTCTGCCTGTTCACTGGTTCTTCGCACCAGTCTTCTTGGAGTTGCATGGCGAGTATGAGGGTATCTAGCTCTTTTCTCTGGCAAGGAGAATATATATGCCATGGAGATAGCAAAATTTTGTTGATCGCTCTAACTTGGAAAAGGAAAAGGAAGTCTGAGCTCTTCCAGTGGTCTGCTTCGGAATTTTGAGCAAAAATCCAGGCATGTTAGGCCCTAACCTTTAAAAATCTTGTTGTCTTTCAAGTGATTTCATTAGAACAACTCTGTTCAAATGATTTAAGGAATTAGATGTTTATCTATGGATGTCTTGTGTGATTTTCTTGGTACAGTATCTCTTCTGGTTCGAATTTTCATTTATCCTTTGATGGGTGTTTATTAAATTCGAACTGTGGCATTATTTCTTTGTGTTTGCATTCTGGCTTAAATATGCGAAACATATGAAATGTGTGAATGCTCGGCCTGTTCGGCGTGAGCCCATTAATCGTTCCTGTAATGGGTATAGACCATTGTTATGTTTGTCGATTTTTGGTCGTCAATTTTGTTGTGGAAACAGTCGGGAAGGATACTGATGTACCTGTTTGATTGTTCAGTGTTTTGGAATCTTTGTAAGCTCTGTCGTGGGTTTTGATGATGGTAGTTATTGATACTGTTGGGTTTCGTTTCTGTCTTGAAGGTTGTTTGTGAATAACATCTTTCGGTGTGACAGTATCTTATTGCAACTCTTTTGGAATTGTTTCCTTTTTCATTGGGGTAACGAGATTTAACCGTTACAGAATGCATTATGGATGTATGTATATTATACATTGGAACGACTCTGTAGAGTTTAGTGAATGATTTGTATAAATGGATCACTGAGGAAGTTATACATATTTATATTTGAATGTTGGATATGTGTATTATATTAGAACGGCTCTGTGGAGTCCTCTGAACAAATCGTATACTATGATCCACTGCTGAGGATATAGATACCTCCTTGAGTTTTGTTAACTTGAATTCCGTTGGAATCTTGTAGAAGTAGCAGGTCATGCGACCTCTGTTATTTGTAATGGAATTTAGTACTGATTCCCAGGGTTTACATTTATGTCTCCTTAGGTGTAAGCTTGTTCGAGAATTTTGACGAGATTCAGTTGAATTCTTTGTTATGAAAATCGGTATTTGAATTGCTTACACTTGGTTTTTGTCGAATGCTTACCTTAATTGGCATAGATTGATTCTTTAACTATTTTATCTTATACTGTTGTTGGGTTCCGTGGTTATGGATAATAACCCGTTAACAGTATGCAATGTAAATATAGATTCATATTCGTTTTAATCAGAATGACTCCGTGGAGTCTATTGAATGATTTATATGTTTAAATCACTGTTCATGGTTGAAACTAGATGAATATTAGAAATGGTTGTTCCAGCGACTTAAGGGAATAACATGTATTTTGATCTCTGTTATTTCGTAAGAATACCATCGTGTCGCAAAGATTTTGTGGTACAGATTCTTTTGGTATATTTTTACGTCTTCAGTCTGTGCAAATTTGTGTAAAAGATTGGCAAGGGTGCAGTCGGATTCCTTGTTTTGAAATCAGTAATTAAATTTGCTTGCCTGATTTTTATTATGCTCCGTTGTTGAGCTCAGTTGGAATCATATGCAATTATTTGACTTGTTACCACTGTTTGGAATCATTTGAATTCTTGGAAGGTAACCTGTATTTCTGTCTCTTATTGAACCTGATATTTGGACACTGTCGTTTGTCATTGTTTGATTTCCTTGAGTATGGAAAATTATTTCGTGTTTTGGCTCTGTTGAAATGAGTCGCGAATACCATACTTTAGACTTGCATGCGCCAAGGTTAGAATAGATTTGCTATATTCTTTTCCGTTTACTCCTGTCTGACTGAGACTGGGCATGTTCGGAAATTTTGTGTGATTGTCTTGGCTTAGTCTTAGGGAAACATCCAATAGCCTAATGCAATGTAGTCTATTGTTGACCGCAATTCTAGAGGTTCTTTGATTTCGAACTTGGGTCGTAAAGCCTTGTTGTGTTCGATTTTTATATTGATGAAGTAATTCTTCTTGTGGTTTGACGGACTTGTTCGTATACATACTGGATGAATGCATCTCATATGTGTAGACGGTACAGTAGTGAACTTGTGTGAAGGGAAGTATGAATGATTTGGTTCTTTCTCTTCTATTATTCTAATACTTGTTGGTATCTGCCTAACAGTTGGAATTGTTCTTGTATCTTATTGGTGGAATCATGATTTGCTATGATATTTCCTTTTCTGATGAAAGTAACGATCTGTCCAATGTTACTGATCTTGGATACTTTCGTTCTTTGATTCTTAATATTTGATGAAATATTTGAGAAGTGATTAGGACTATTCTGTAACGATGATAGAGTTACACATTTGTAGTCATTTTGTATTACAAAGGCATAGTCTGAATCATGTTTACTTGTTTGGATAATTGATCTCATTTAAACAGGGTGTTTAATGAAAACAATTGATGGATTGCAATTGTTTTAAGAGTTAGTGCTTATCATGCTCAGTTCATTGAACTGACTCATGTTGACTATTTTTGCAGATGGTTGCCGTAAGAGGTAAAAGCAATGCAGATCTGACAGGCTGATCAGATTATTTAATTTGTTTTATAATGAATTACTGCTGGAATTTATAAGTGTACTAAATGTGGAAAGATGTTCTTTTCCGTTAGTATTGTAACAAGTATGTTGCTTGCATAAAATGTAATTGTATAGTTTTGAAAGGAATGGAAATAAGTGGTTGTTACTTATGTGTTGTATTCTATTTCTGATAGTTGACCTTCTTCGGTTTTTATACCAGAATGGCAATGTTATCTTTGTGTGATTTGGATGCTTTTGTGATTGACAATGAAAGCTTAAAGAAAATGTGATTGAATTTATATGAGTGTTTAGCAGATCTTATTGTTCTAGCGAAAGCAATATTGAATTTAAATAATTGTCTTTCTAAAAGATGGGTTAAAAATGAACCTAAGCAGAATGCTAAACAAGCTGAATTAAATTACTGATCCCTAGTCTTGATTATGACAGGACATCACTTATTTGGATTCTTAATCATTTATATCCTTATACTAATAAGTATGATATAAATTCAGTTAAGAGAACTGATATAAATCAAATGGGGTTCAGATGGCAATCTCAAGTAAAGGTTATGAGATATTGTCCAATTCTGTTGTTTTAGAATCATGGATATTCTAATGACTCCTTGATGAGACCATGACCTTAATAACTCCACCATGTAATGGGTTTTATTGAGAAAGGTCGTCTTAAGGCGAAGAATCCAGGGATTTGGGAAGGCTAACCTATGGGGGAGGTCTTAAAAGTAATTTAATACTCAAAGTGCATAACGCATATTAATAAGTAGATCTTTTCGAGGCGGATTTAAAGGTTGACGGCACAAGACAACTGCAGGGTTGTACCTCCGAGAAGATTAGGATCTTCTCGAAGTTACAACAATGCAGGTGACTTATGGCGACACCCTTTGCATTGATCGCTAAGATTTACACTTGTGATCGGATTAGTTACTCAGGGACCGATTAGGAATGCGGTCAGGTTATAAGGCTGCCTAGGAGGTTCGGGGTATCTTGACACATTGGTCTAACTGCAGGGTTAAACCAGTATGTCACCGTATCCCTAATCCTCATGGGCATCCATATAACATTATCACCTTGTTAATCTATCTCCGAGTGATTAAGTTGTGAAAGGAAGGACTGACAGTAGTCAGTGTAGGACATTCTATATAACATAAGAATGGGGTGAAGGGCGTATTCCGTTGATTGGACGAGTATGCCGTTAAGGAATACGAGATATAAACACTATGTTTCAAATCTTTGGCCAAAGTATCGCAAGCTGCTGATTGCGTTGTCCTAATTCACCTAGTCTAAGGGATGAGATGCCGATGAATAATAGTAACAATTATTCAGTTAGGTTCCTTGGACAGAGCATTCTGAATCCCAGAGTAGGGAAGAGAACCGCAAGAGTAAAGTGTTAACTAAAAACACCAACTCTTATTACTCATGAATAGATCGGTAGATTACCGAGTCATGGAATGAATAGATCGGAAGTACTCCGAGTCATTACAGCTGCATATGGTTGTCTGTTATATGAATGGTTATTTGATTTGTGAGTTCTAAATTATGTATTTAGAACCAGGATGCAATTATCAAAAAAAAATTTACTTGTTCTAAATTTACTTGTTCCTTTGATTGTGAAGTCATGCTTGATCTAGATTGTATCTTCTTTGCATTTGAAGATCTTTAACCGAGTCGAATATGTTTGGACTCTTTTATTTCTTTCATTTTTAGAACCTGAGTTCAATTTGATTTCAGGATGAATTGTGGATTTACCCATATTTATGACTCAGACTTGGATCAGTTGCATTGATCTAAGAGATGTTTTAAGTTTATTCTGGATGAACAAAAATTATAGACCTTACGAAAGTTGCAAGGTCTGAATGTGTTGAATAAGCAATTCGAGTCTAACTCAGGCTGATCATGTTAAATGAATTGGTTCCCGATATCGTAATATCAGGAAGGCCTAGACCTTAAGCCAGGTAATAAATTCTGGTGTATACTGCAAGCTTTTTATCAATGCCGGATAGAATCCATTTCGGGAATGTTATACCCTGTTGGTTCTTATACTGATCGGTCCTACTTGTGAGACCTAGAATGGATTCATTAAGGTTAATAACCTTAACCTAAACTATAACCTATTGGTTAAATTATTATTAATCTAACCTAGCCCTAAACTATAAGCTAAATGTTCCTAAGGTTAGCTACACCTAGCACTATGAAGTAAGACTAATGTCTTACCTTATGATCTACCTATGTTTCTAACCTATCTTAACTATTGATCATGGTTGGAGGGGGACCTATGAAGGGGTGCGAGCCATGGGCGGTGGTTTCCATGGCATTAAATGAGGTGGATAAGGATGAAGGACTTGGGATTTGGCGGAGGTTGCTAACGGCTATTGGGACCTGACGTGGCAGCATCGCCAAATTTTGGAATGGTTGTTTGTTTTCATTTGTCAATCGCCAACTTTGGCGGTTGGTGGCAATGGAAAATAGGCGGGAATCTTGGAGTTAATGTCATTGATGAACTTCGGTTCCCGAGCGTGGATTTCTTGGGAAGGCATGCAAATGGAAAACTAGTTGGTTGTTTGGTTTTCCATACGCTCCATTTTTCTCTCTGTTTGATCACTGGTTCTTCGAACCAGTCTACTTTGTGTTGCATGGCAACTATGAGAATATCTAGCTCTTTTCTCTGTCGGGGAAAGTTTATAAGGCATGAAGGTAACAGTTTATTGTTGTTTAATCTATCGTGGAAGAAGAAGAGAAGGTGCGAGCACATTCAGAGGTCTTCTTCAGATTTTTAAGCGACATTACCAGGCATGATAGGCCCTGACTTTTAAAAATCTTGCTTTACTCCAAATGCTTTCATTAAAACAACTCTGTTCAGGTGATTTTAGTACTGTTGGTTTGAAGCAATGTATTGGTTCTTCTTTTCCTGTGGAATTAGGAATCTCGGGTTAATCGAAGACCTTGTTGGAATGTTTACTGTATTTATTCTTCCTTTTGGATTCATTTCGATTGAAGACCCGGCTGTGCTTTTATTGTTGTTGAATCCTGTTGAATCTTGCTGTGAATACTTGAAGTTTCTTCTGTTTGGAATGCTTGCTGTGATTATACTACTTGAATGTGACTATAGTAGAAGTCCTCACTGTGTTTGCAATTTTGGGTTAAACTCCGTTGGAGTCCTTGAAACGTAACTTATGTTTTTGACTTCTGTAGAAGTTTTGCTGTGAATACTATGTTGGAATCCTTGAAATGGATAGTATGTTTACGACTTCTGTAGAAGTTTAGTTGAGAATACTATATGGTATTGACTCCGTTGGAGCTCTTGAAACGTAACTTATGTTTTTGACTTCTGTAGAAGTTTTGCTATGAATACTGTTGGAATCCTTGAAATGGATAGTATGTTTACGACTTCTGTAGAAGTTTAGTTGAGAATACTATATGGTATTGACTCATTGGAGCTCTTGAAACGTAACTTATGTTTTTGACTTCTGTAGAAGTTTTGCTGTGAATACTGTTGGAATCCTTGAAATGGATAGTATGTTTTCGACTCCTGTAGAAGCTTTGTTGTGAATACTTATTGGTTTTGACTCTGTTGGAGTCCTTGAATTGTTGTCGTATGAATTCGACTTCAATCGAAACCTGGTTGTGAGTACTGGTTGGATTTGACACTGTTGGAGTCCTTGCGGTATTTCCATTTAAACATGACTCCTGATGAAGTTCTTGATATGATGCGTGTTGGCTCGATTCCTGATTTAAGTCCTCACTGTGCATGCATATTGAATAGACTCTTTCTTAATATTGTTGTGTTTATGTTCAGTTCGATTCTGAGGAATTAAGGGATGGGTTTTCTTTACAAACTCGACTCTGTTTGAGACCCTGCTGTATTTCGTAATAGCTCGACTTCGGATGAAACTTTGAGGAAATTATTGATATGGAATCGACTTCTGTGAAGTCCTTGTTGTGGTTATTCTTTCTTGAATTTGGCTTCTGATATAAGTCCTTGCTGTATAATCGTAGGGATTAGATTCAGTTGAATGAAGCTGTGCATGTTTGTGTTTCGACTCAGTATGAATGTCACTGTAATTGCATATGGAAACGTCATTTGTTTATAGTGTTATCTAGTCTCGTGTTTGACTGTGATAAAGAGCTCCTAGCTGTGCCATGTCAGGCGATGGCGTTGGTTATTTTCATGTTGATGAATGTATGGAAAAGATTTGTTGAGTCTATTATGGTTGGATTATTTACTATTGCTTTGTCGCGAGAGCTCTTGTATTGCTTAATAGCTACAGGTGATTTTTATTATTGAATTTAGATGAAACTGTAGTTTCTTCTTGTGATCTCGACTATTTTAATCGCATGCGTAAATGTAATTGCGTTATTCTAGAGGAGTCGGTACAGTCCAGAACATGATAGATATGAGAATCTGATTGACTCTGTTCCTTCTCCTAAGCTGTAAATTATATGTTGATGTATAATAAGTGGAATAAGAAAATACTCTCTCTCCTAGTCTGGAAACTTTGTGTGCTTTCTTCTTGAATCCTTATGTGATCTCTACGGTAAGGGAAAAACAAGAATAGACCGTGGTATTGTATGGAGAGACTGGTATAAAATGTGTGTTGCTGTATAAGTAGGTATACTTGTCAATACCATTGAAATGTGTTATGATTATAAAAGAATTAAGACAGTTGAGCTTGTTGAATGTTATAAACTGCCTTTGAGTAATTGTTAGAAACATTCTTGTTGGAGTATTGTTGTCTTTAGAATGGTAGTATTCATTTGTTCTTAGTCTCTAATATATAAAATGAATTATCTGAAAGGTATTAAGGATTAATTGACATCTATAATATGAGTCATGCGTTTAAGGTCATGTAGAAATATATGAAGATGAATAGCCTGATTTATGTTAAGAATTTGAAGAAATGATTTCATTTAAACAGGTTGTTTAATGAGAACAATTGGTGGATTGCAATTGTTTTAAGAATTAGTGCTTATCATGCTCAGTTCACCGAACTGACCCGTGTTGACAATTTTTGCAGATGGTTGTCGTAAGTGGTAAAGGCACGCAGATCTGATATGATATTCAGAGTGTTTAATTTGGTTTTATGATGAAGTCCAACTTGATTCTCTAAATGTATTACATGAAGAAAGTTGTTCTTTTGCTGTTGAGTATTGTATCAAGTATGCTGAATGCATAAATTGTAATTGATTAGCTTAGAAATGAATGAAATGAGGGGATTGTTACTTATGTGGCTGCATTTGTATCTTGATGAATTGAACTTCTTCGGTTCGAATGTTTTTAAGTGCATTTTTATCATTTTTATACCTTGAAGTTATTAGGATTCTCTAAGTAAGCCTTGTAAAGATTATGTGGCTGGATACTTGTAAATGATTGGTAGTTCTGTTATGTTCTATATAAGGCTAAATTAGAAATTAGCCCACTGTTCTTCGGGAAGCTAAGGTTAAAATAAACCTTAACAGGAAGCTGAACGGGAAGAGTAATTTATTACTCCTAACCTTGATCTAAGTCAAGACAACATATTAAATGATTTAAAATTACTATATCTTAATACAAATAAGCATGATATAATATAGTTTTGGAAAACCGATTTAAACCTAAAAAGGTATATTTATCATCCTTAAGAGGAGACTTAGGGCTATTGCCCATTTTCGTTGATTAAGATTATTGTGAATCAATGATCTCCTTGTTGAGACCTAAATCTTATTAAACTTCTCTTTGTGGAATGGGTCTTAATAAGAAAGGTGATTCTAAGGTGAGGAACCCAGGGGTTGGGAAAAGACTACCCTAAAAGGAGCGTCTTAAAGTATAACTTTAACTCAACGTAAGTAACACCTTAAAGATAAGTAGATCTTTCCGAGGTGGTTTTGTAGGATGTCGGCACATGTCGACTGCAGGGTTGTACCCCCGAGAAGATTAGGATCTTCTCAAGGATACAACAATGCAGGTGGCTTATGGCGACACCCTTTGCATTGATCATTAAGATTTACACCTTAAACTCGAACAAGTTTTACTCGGGATCTGGTTAGGAACATGGTCATGTTATGAGGCTGCCCTTGGAGATTTGGGGTACATTGACACACTGGGTTAACTAGGGTTTATCCAGTATGTCAGCTTATCCCTAGTCCTCAAGAGCATCCTTATAACGTTGTCATGTTATTAATCCGTTCCTGAGTGAATGACTTGGGGGAGGGATGACTGACAGAAGTCAGTATGGGACATTCTATATAACATCGGAGTAGGGTGGAGGACGTATTCCAGATTGACGAGTATGCCGTCAAGGAATATGAGACATGAACAGTATGTTTCAAAACTTTGGCCAAAGTATCGCAAGCTGCTGATTGCGTTGTCCTATGTCACCTAGTCTAAGGGACGAGATGCCGATGAATAATGGTAACGATTATTCAGATAGGTTCCTTGGATAGAGCATTCTGAAATCCCAGATTAGGGAAGAGAACCGCAAGAGTGAAGAGTTTGTAAAAACGCCAACTCTGTGAAACACATGAATAGATCGGTAGATCACCGAGTCATGGAATGAATAGATCGGTGGTGCACCGAGTCATTACAGCTGCATATGGTTATCTGTTATGAGAATGGTTGTTTTGATTTGTGAGTTCTAAATTATGTATTTAGAACTAGGAAGCATTTATCAAAAAAAAAAAAATTCTTGTTCTAATGTACTAAATTGGGAACGTTACAATCCTACAAAAGAAACTCTAAAGAGGGGCCTGGTACACTTTGCACACTTCGGTGAGCACTCATCTCAGGCTGAGTGATGTGTAAACGCACCTGGGTTTTTCACATTATATAGTGGCTACATCAGCAATTACATAATTTAGGACACATGGAATATGTGAGGGGTGATTGTGCAAGGTAGAACAAAAATTAGCAAGCTTGTCGAGTTGCTCTTGATCGACATTAGTGTCCTCATCATATGATTGTTCAATGTTAGAAGCTTTAATGTTTTCAAGAGGAATGTTGATGGAGTTAATCATGATATTATCATAGTGAGCCATTGATTTAGAGGGATTATGAGAAGATTGAGGAAGCTCAATGTGCTTAAGAGGATCAAAATGACCACTACAGGGGATGGGCATAAAAATAAGGTCTTGAAGTAAAGTAGGGTTCGAACGAATGAGTTCACAAAATTAATTAAAAATATTACTTCATAGTAGCTAATGGGGTTTGGGTGGATCCTTTAAGTCGACGGTTGTGTCCGGATCCACCTAGGTTCAAATCCCGCTAGACACAATCCCTTCGGGGTGGTTTTACCAAAGTGGTGGCGAGTGTTGCATCACCGTAGATTGCGCGATTAAGTGATGGCGGTGTTGCATCACTGATGGTTGTGACTCATGGTTTTGGCTTATGGTTTTCGACGGTAGTAGAGTTTGCATCATTGGCATTGGTGTTGGTTGTGGCTGGAGGCTCTAAAAATGGTGGTAGCGGAAAAAATTACATCATCTGTATGGTCTCGGTGGCCGCAGTGGTTCGTGTTGGTCTTAATTGTAATATCTAGTCTAAGGACATTGTTGTAGGGTGGGGCCCCACCAACCCTCCAGATTTATAGCTCTGGTCAAAAGCGTTTAATGATAAAAAAACAAAAAAAAAAAAAAATATTACTTCAGATTAACTATTGTAACAAATTATATTTAGAAAATTATGTACAATATGTACAAGAAATAAGCCTTCAATAAAAGTAAAAACCCTAAGCCAATGAGAGAGGGATGAGTACTTAGATAATTCTATGTGATCTGGGAGTGAGCGGACTGTGTATCCATTGGAACAAGTAGTAAATACTATCAACGGAGCTCGTTGATGGTTTGAGAAATGAGATGTGTGTTAGATAAGAGCGCCCACATGAGGATAGGAGCACCCCAAGTGCTAGTGACTGATTTGGGTGCCTATGTCTACTCAGATTCTTGGAATATGATCTTTTATGGGTCAAAAGGTCTTTACTCCAATATCCTTTTTGTTTCTCGACTTCATTGTTAGGGTTCCGATCGCACCCGTAACCCGAAAAATAGATAACTAGCTACACATTCCCACATCAAATCTAATAAAAATGATCCATAATGTGGAATCAAATCGACCCCGAATATTCACCCAAAGAGTGAACTTATGACCAAGTGTTGCACTACATCTCAGACTCCATGTAGTTCTTTTTGTATGTGTGTGTATTTGTGTCACATGTCTTAGGTTTTCTCTTATGTAATTTATATGATGATAGTGTGCTAGATCTAGATTGTCTTGAGTATGCAAGATGTGTGTAATGGAATAAATGAACTCCCCTCCTATGCAGTGTATACAGGTAGATGTAGCCCTTATCCCTTGTATGGATTTGCTAGATGTATGCCCTGTAAAGCTCTTGTGCCTTTATTTAAGCTTAGGTGATGATAAATAATGATTATGATGTCTGACCCCTTATTTGAGAGAAATAACTAAGTATATATATGATTTCCTTGTTTGAATTATGTAATTGTAAGTGAAAGGCCAACCCAAATTGTTAAAAGATGCCTAAGAGGAGAAAAATACCAAAAAGAGAAAGAAGAAGGAAGATAGGGACAAGAGTGCCTTGAAGGGATAGGAGCACATGGGCCCTTTTGTCCTAAGTGGGTGCTAGTGTTGGAGGCCATCAAAAGGTAAATCACCAAGTTTCGGTAGAGCCGTGAGGTGTATAAATCTAGTAGGAAGCTTAGTCAATCTTAGAAATAGTAAAGTGCAAGAGATAAAGAAATCAAGAGGCCAAAAGGAGTTGTCAGCCACTAGTTTTCTTACTTAGGAAATATGTGTACATTAGTGTGCTTTAGGACATATAAATGTACCCAAGTGCATATATTTTATGTCTATATGTAGTAATCTATTTGCACTTTGTATTCACAATTGTAAGATCATTGAATCATTGAAGATTCAAGGATAGTTGTCATGCACTTTCATACCCAACTATATAGTTTTGTATTTATTTTGTATTTTTCCCAATATTACAATCCATAATAAACATTATATATTTTAAATGATTATAAGTATGTTACAAATTTAAGATAATGTGTTTTGAGATTATTTTAAATTTTTTATAAAAAATGATTTATGTAGTTTCACATTCATTCATATTTATGTTGAAAGTGTGTTCCAAAGAAAACAAATCAAGCTTTGAGGCTTCAAAATTGCAAACTCAAATAATTTGGCTATGACCACCTACCTAATGTTCAAACAAAACCAAATTCTTCTCACAAATGTAATAACTCAAGAATCAAATAAAAACAAGAAAAAATGAGGGTAGAGATTACCGTATAAGAACCCTTAGTCCTACGAAACAAAAATATAATAAGCTTGATTGACAAATAAAATCTATCTTTTGGCATTTGGAAACCTTGATTCCATGAAATAAAAAGATGCCAAAGATTTATTACAAGATAAAATTTACTTGGCAGTTGCACTCATGTGACTAGTGTGAATGAGAGCCACACTATAAAGTGGAGTGTATATAGCACATATTCTTTGCATTGGAACAATTTTTTCTATGGAATAGGCACGGGGTATGCAACTATGTAATCTCCATCATTTAATGTCCAAATTCCCATTCATAAATTGGTTTTATCGACTAAATTAAATGTCATCCAATTCACAACCTTGAATCCAAAAAATTAAAAAAATATACAAAGTATGGCCGGCAAGTTATTTCTCTCCGGGGTTCATTTTAAGAGACCTCTTGGAAATCGGAGGTGGAGAATACCTGGCGAATATCCCCGGAACTGGTTTCGTGGGAAGGTGAATTTTTTGGGGGTTGTATGAAAAAATTTCGCCTGATTGTCAAGTGGCGCGACAGAAGGCTGCAGACGCGCGATAGGAGATTTTGCTGTCGCGCGTCAAGAAAATGCAGTGACGCGCGTCAATAGACCTTAGTGACGCGCTGCTCAGACAAAGATTTCCCTGGACGCCAAGCGCGCGGTCGCACTCGCTGATGCACGCCAACAAGGTTGTTGTCGTGCGTCACTAAGGTCTATCGGCCTTTGGCACTCACTACATTTTCTTGACGCGCGACAACAAAATCTCCTGTCGCGCGTCTGACACCTCTGACATCTGCTTTCTCATCAAAAATCTTCGTGTCTGAGGTCTTTGTCACGTGTCAACTCTGCACTTGTCTCGCGTCAACAACCCATTTCCTGTCACGCATCCACTGTCTGAATATACTGTCGCGCGTCAACACTACCCTTGTCACGCGTCAACACCTCCTCTGTCGCGCGTCACCACTGCCCATGTCGCGCGTCACCACTGCACATGTCGCGCGTCACCACTGGACATGTCACGCGTCACCACTACCCATGACGCGCGTCACCACTACCCATGTCGCGTCACCACTGCCCATGTCGCGCGTCACCACTGCCCATGTCGCGCGTCACCACTTCCTCTGTCGCGTGTCAACACTGCCCAAGTCGCGCGTCAACACTTCCTCTGTCGCGCGTCAATACATCTGCTTGTCACGCCACAACAATCACAAAGCAACAATGTCCAATCTCTCGGTGCTTAAGGGTATGCGAGTTAAAATTTCACAGTATTGGTAATTTGTTAAGCTACTTGAGGTATACTACCCGCGAATCAGCTAGGTTTTTATAGGAGATGTTTTCAAATGAAGGCGAAGCCGACCCCCCAAAAAAAATATACTATATATTTTAGGCGAACAGGACACCGACCCACTCCAAATAATTCACCTTTTCAAATTTTCATAAAATGAAATTTTCGCCATATTACGAATATTCACCGCTAAAATTATCCCTGTTTCTCTCATACAATCATCCTGCTCTTGGTGAGCTCATTTATCATCTCGTTCATGCACCTCCTTCCCTGCAATTGCTCAAGCTTAAGGATGATAAGGGGACTTACAAATTTCTACAATAAGAAAGTGGTGTTATAGGGTTTTTACCTTTCTATTGATGTATTTTCAAATTTTTTGGTCCCTTAAAGCACCAATTGCACACATGTAAGTAGTACAAGTAAGATTGAGATGATAACATGGAACATAGATAACATATAATATTTGGCTAGATGAATTATAAGACGTAGTTTGGAACATTTAGGTATTTCTTTCCCACCATTTTTTCCATAATTCTATTCATGTCTTATCATTATCTAACAACTTAAACATTTCCCAATTGAAACAATTAACATTGATAATAAGATAAAGTAACCCTTTTTTTGGTAGTCACTATGTTGTTGCCACCAAACATGCCATGCAACATGTCGTCAACTCTTTATCAAATCTTGACCATCATATCATCTACAAATCTTAACCATCATCTCTTTTTTATGTGCCAAGAATGAACATATGGGTTTCAACTTTCCATTTAAATTTATTTTATGTTGTTTGTTTTCTTTATCATGTTGAATCCACAATTATTTACTTCCCCATGTTCATTTCCAACTTTCCATTCATGTCCTTGTCAAGTATCTCAAAAAAATTAATGTCATCCAATCAAAAACCTTGAATTTTCAACCTCGATCAACAAATATTTTCTGTTTGTCCCTCATATCACTAGTCGATGTACAAGCTCAATTATTGATGACTTTATGTACATCAATTGTTCCCTAAATTTACTAGAACTCACAACTAAAAATAGGGGCTACAAAGTGCTACAAGAAGAAAACATCATTGTTGGGTTTTGAACCAACAACCTTTTCGAATTCCCCATTTTTTTATTTTGGACCCTTTAAGCTCACATAATTAGTCCAAGTGAGATCTCAACTATAAAGTTGAGCTCATACATCGGATATTTCTTAGGGAGGAATAATCTCAGCCATGGAAAAGGTGTGGGTCATGCAAGTGGTTAATTTCCCCTATCCTATCAAAATCCTCAATGACCCACACATGTTCCTTTTTTTTGGTGATTCTTGAATGATGATGGCATCACAATTATTAATGAGGAGAACTTTGCATGAGGTCATCACCTTCATATGATACTTTAACTCCACATCTTCATGTCTTTAAATGAAATGGATAAAACTATAAACAAATTTTTAGTTCGGGAATATTTTTCTGTTACTCCTTATGTTCACAAATATCTCTATAAGTTGTTTATGCTTCATCTTAAACAATACCCCTGGTCTCATTTTAATGATTGACATACTTCTTGTGTAGTTGTTGGACGATTGAGTTTCACATTATTTCCCCTTTCCATTTTTTCCACCCTCGTTGTTCTCCACCCTCTAACCCCTTCTTCTTCACATCTCAAGTCCTTTAATATTATTTCTCTCCCTCTAATTTGAATCCTTCAAATTACCCCCTCGTGTTTCCATCATACATTTCATGTAGGATTGCTAGTTTTTAGCCAAAACAAGTGTTGATTACTTCAATAAAAAAAAGAAACCTTGACTATTCTTAGAACATCACCTCCTCAAATTCATTACAAGATTTTTTTTTGGGTTTCATATTTTTACTACCATAGATTTTCACTAACATAGATTCTACATCAATTATTAATAAGAAAAAATAATTAATATCAATGATAGTTGAAGCTTGAATGTTGATTGTCATATGATGTAAAAAGTAATTCAATGAGATGAATGAGATTGAACGCTCTATTAAAATGCTCCATGATACAATAAAGCATCCAAGACAATTAAATCAATATATATATCAATTATGGTACATGTTGACATAGTAAAAAAATTAACTCTTGCAATGACTAAAACCCGATATCTAATATTTCTCATTTCAAATGGATATCCAATATTAGCTTATTCATTTGTGTGTATACTTCAAGTAGTCATTTTGCTACCCAAACCGAGAACTAAGTGTGTTGGAACTTCATTTAGATAGATTTGAATACTCACTCGAAGCATGTGTAGCCACAAGGTCCCTCATTTATTATGCTTACTAAGGTATTAGCATACAATTTTACCATATTTATGACTAAGACATTCATTCATACTTAACCTTTAATATAATAGTGTGGAACCATGTATAATAAGGAAACACTCAATTCATGTAAAAAAACTAATATCAATTACACCATCAAATCACCATGATCATATCCATGAACTACCATTATCCAACCACAATCTTCCATTAGAAACCTTATGCAATTACATAACATGGAAGCGATACTCAATCATTACAATAGTGCACATGACCATGTGTGTGTTCATCAAAACCTAGATCTCGTATCAAAACAAAATAAGTCTCATACATGTTGGTACCCAAATTTGTTCTCCTTTTCGATCCCGAGTAGCATCAAATATATGGCATGAAGCTTAAAGATGGATGGATCATGGTGTGTGTTGTTTTGTAGTCGGGGATATGATCTAACGAGCACTTGGATTTGTGGAGATATGGATAGCACTCAAATAGGACTTGATCTTATCCTAACTGTTTTAGGTTGTGCCTTTCAACCAAGGTAAGAGAACCTATTTTGTAACCCTCAAATGGTGAAGGAGATGAATATATCCCTCAATTTGTGTAAATAGTATGAAAAGGGCCTTGGGAAAATATGATCAACACTCTAAATCTGACTTTCACAAGTTGTCACTTCCAGATTATGGAGATACTTTCAATGCAAGGCAAGGGTTACTGAAGACATTTTGAAATCCTGATTTGTTCTACATACTTTAGCAAATGGATTTTGATCTTCTGTGGGTATACAGGTCAAAACAGGGGTAAAATAGGGTAGGATTAGTTGTTTTGAATGATTTTTTGGGTGGGAGTTTAGATAAGACAAACCAAGGTCCGCTAGACTCTTTGAGGATTTCAAAAAATATGGAGAAACTTAACAACAGAAAGTATCAAAATGGTTAATCATCCCTTCAACTAGGATATGTGCATCAAATGGAGGCCTAGATATGCACTTTTCCACACAATATTTGATCATCTATCACAAAATCTTGAGTTATAATGAACCAATGAAGCATTTAGCAATCACTATTTAATCATGACCTAAGGTGCACCCAAAGGTTTACAAACAATCTTTGAAGTCAAGGAAGGTAAAGTGATTTTAAATTTGTTTATCTCTTTATCAGATGAAAGCTCTTCTGAATGTGAGATTGCAAATGCCACTAAACTATCACAATAAATGATACCATGTATGATCAAGAGAGATTTTAAACACAAGATTGCAACATAAGAAACAAGAAACACAAATTTGAAATGCATTCTGAAATGTAAGCATTCACAAATTTTTCCCAAAGACAACACAGAATAACTCAAAAATGATCAGATTTATCAACAGGGGAATGTTTTGAAAAATAATCTCAGATATTTTTAATGGCTATACATGTGTAACCAACTTAACATGATTTGAAATCTGATACAGAGAGTTACATGAGTTTCTCAAGTGGTCACTCAGAGAATGGGCTTCTTCCCAAATTTTCTCATGAAATTTTTAGTTTTCCAAGATTTTTAAACTCTTCCAACCCTTTGCATGAAAAATTCATGCAATATATAGCTTTCAATCTCCTTCGAGCCTTCTTTCCCAAGAAAATAATATGCCAAAGGATCAAATTTGTTACAAAATTCCTCATGATTCACAGACATGGATGTTTAATAGAACACGTCCAAAAAGTTGCCAGTTGTCTCAAAAAGAGATGAATCATTGCAAAATTCACATCATTATCCATTGTGGAGGCATGTTTTTCATCTTCAAAGCATGCAAACCCCCTTCCTTTCATTATTTCATCCTTATCCCTCCAAAATTTGACTCTGCAACTTTTGGATCTGATATTTCACGTTTTTGGACGGGTTAGGGCAAAAATTCATTTCAAAAACATCTCTAATCTTCAAATTGATCCTCAAAACCAATTGCATTGGTCCTTGCAGGCACAAACAACATGAATTTGTCAAAAATTCGATGAAAATTGATGCAAAAATGCATCTCCAAACTTCCTGGAGCGTTATAGGACAAAAATGGTGGCAAAGAAAAAACAATGCACAACTACCATAGATTCAACTTTCAACTCTTAATCTGAGCCCTCCATGTGGAGAAAAACCATTAGAGACAGGCTTTGGAGGTGCCTTTTTCCATTTTGCATTTTTTAAAAGAAATGACCACATGGCGAGATTTGATTCGGCACGGCACAGGTTTCACATTTTTAACTTTTTGACCCTTTTATTCTGAGTGGCCACGTGGCACCATTCCATTGGATGCGAACCTAGGAACTTCATTTTACCTTTTAAACTTTTCGGAAAAATTAGAAAATTTTGATATTTTTCCCCGCACCTCCACCTCATGAAAACAGGCCTGACACGTGTCCCAAAGTGGGCCCCATTGGAATCGTGGACCGATTCTACACATTTCCACCTTTTTTGGAAAAAGGAAAATTTTCCAACTTATCTCCACATGCCCGCATCTCTGATTTTGTCCTGGACATGTGTCCCTCTGTGATTCGTTGTAGGGTTTCAGCTCATTCCTGCATTTTTATATCTTTTGCCAAAAAAGAAAAAAAAATCTAAGTCTTCCACCAATCCGCATCTTGCCTTTGATGCAAATGTGACATGTGTCCACATGTAGTTCCAGATTCTTTTGTGACTTTAATATTTTAACCAAATAAAGTCAAAAAACTTCAAAAGAACCCGACCACCCACAATTTCGTCCTTGGCTCAAAGCCACCATGTGTTTCATTCTAATTCGTTGTGGGCCCTAGGCATTTTCTTTGCTCTTTAACTCTTTTTCCAAAATGCCTTAAGGCACAAAAAGACCCGCACTCCTCCTCCAATCAAAACACGCCACGTAAGCACATTAGGACTAATCAAAGTAAAGCGAGCCATGGGACCAAATTTGCCCTTTTGCCAAAAAAGCAAAAAGTGATAAGTTAAAACAATTTTTCTGCCATCCCTCAGCCAATTAGAATAAACCACGTTCTTTGATGAATGCTGAAGAAGAAATTGATGAGGCAAATGACGCCTGTCTAACCGTCAAAACACAGAAAATGCCAGGATGCCCTAGAATTTGATTTTTTCACTAAGGACAACAAATTTCTCAAAATTGAACCAACTGAAACATGTTTTTAAAGCATTTTTTATCATGGAATTGGATTTTCAATGGCATACAAGTGCAAATCGATCAATTTTAAACTTCCATGATCGGGTAAAAAGGAAAAACGACAGAGCCCATAGATTTTGGAAAAATTAGGGCACACATGCAAATTTCTTTCAAATTGGGGCAAAACAACAAGTTTGTGAGCATTTCAAGGCATTCAACTAGAGGGAAAATTTGTAGACCACCAATTTGAGAGAAAAATGTTTCAGAGCACGCAGAATGAAGGAAAAATTTAGGGCAAAATGGTGCAAGCTCAAAAATGGCACCAACAAATACAACATACACGGTCTATATTCTCTAGATCTCTCTTTTTCAACAAATACATACATCGATATATCTATGGGTGGGGACTTTCCCTTCACCACCCATGCACCTTCCTAATAATAAGCGTGCTCACAAAAACAACTTGTATGCTTTACCTTCCATGTTGATAATAGATTATCCTAAATATAAGGCTTGATTTAATCATATTATTAGCCTTCTCCATGCATGTGCTTTACCCTTGATTTGCATGTGCTTTTCCCACAAATATCCCTTGTTTGGCAAACAATTCATCATGAATTTATCTTTTTTGTTAGCACTCAAACTATGCTTTTCCTATTTTTATCCCTTGCTTGAAAAATGGTTAAGTCCCTATTCTTTTTCCACTTATATATGTAGTCCCACACGCCAAACTATTTCTCATTGCACGTGCTCCTTTACGCACTATTTTGTTCCTTGTGTGCGTGCATTACCTCTATGCTTAACAAATCCTTAGAATATTTTCTCACCAACATTACCCCACACTAGGGATATTTTTTCATCCTTGGCAACATTGAATCAAAGAATTCCTTGTCCCACCATGAGTAAAAGAATAAGAATGTGGCTTACACCAAAAGAATTAAAGGAACCAATGCATTATGTCTTCCTAGGTGGAAGGAGCCACTGAAAATTCCTTATCTAATATCTTCTCTAACTCCCTCCAACCATCAAAATCTTTGGTGGCTTTGACTGTGTAGCATCGACAATTTCTAGTACCTATGCTACAATTAGCTCATCAATATTACACTTCAACCGCGTGATTAAATTATCCAACTATTTAGTTGTCATCCATCACATCCATTATGCGCATAACCTTGGGGAAGAGTTCTTTCAAGCAATCCTTGAGTGCAATATTTAGAGTGGTTATTAAATCCCTCTTCTTCTCTACTTCTACCAATATCCTCTCCCTTTTGGCCCCATTATTTCTCATATTGGCCTGGAGTTCTTACAACTCTATTTTTCATTGGCTACAAGTGCACTCACAACCTGGTTGAATTCCTAACATTTGTCAATCATAAATTTTTCCCTTTACGTAGCCTCCTTAGCCTCTCGCAACTAGCACCTCATACTACGCAAGATGTTCTTCTATTTTCTCCCCGTAATATCTTACGTTGTTTGCATGATTGTATCATATTAAAAAAAAAAAAAAAAATTGATCAAATTCATTAACATTCAGGTGTTCATTTTTTCATCATTTTCGTGTGTTGTCAGAATAAGCCCATTGCGTGATTCGGATTGCCCACGACCCACTCAAATTTTGTGTTCAAGCTTTATCCTTCTTGTGAATTCCTAAAATTCCTTACAATTCCATTAAACCTTGCTTGGCTAAATTGTCTACTGATCTCGCATTTGTTAACCCTACAAGAAGTAATTTACAAATCCAAAGTCAAGTCGCGAGTATGTAGACCAAATTGCTTTACACTAGATTCGACATTTCTTGATTTACTTTACGTCCATTCCCACTTTGTAAATTCTTATCTCTATCATTTGTGAATCCTAACTCCCATCCACATTGGTCAAATCCCCTCCGAGTCATCCAGGCTCACCAAATTTGACCTTGACTCTCTACACAACGGTTATATCTCCGCCAAATTCGACTGTCACTCTCTGGCTCACCCCGTTAAGTGACCTACCCCGCCATAAATGTGGATATGTCCCTCATCTCTCATGCGCTACGTAACCTAACCGCCTTAGTGTTAGTTGGGTTACTTTTCTAAGATATTTTAATTTTGTAGTGTATATCATTTAAATAGTTAAAAATATATATATTGTTTTCTGTTTCTAGTTGGCTTTGCCACCATAGTTTTTTTTAATAGTTAAAATTAAAAAAATCTTGTTTTTTGGTTTTTACTCACTCTACCACCATAAATTTTTTTAATATTTAAATAATTGAGTAAAAAAATCTGTATTTTTGACATATCTTTTCCATTTCATCTCTGTGGATCCTCAAATTTCTCTGGCACACTTGTAAGTCCCTTTCACACAATTTCTTCCTTAGTACCTCCTGACCCCATTTCGCACCCATCAACCTAAAATCACATTTTTCCATTTTTTTAGGGTTGGCGATAACTTCCTTATTTTCCATAACACAAATCCAATTTTTTCATACAATGTTCCTCTTATAATTCTACTCCTTTGACTCTCTACTTTCAATTTCCCTTATTCGCCATTTAGTTCCCAAAATTTCTCTTCCTCTTCACCCTGGTCCTCTAGAGAGCCTCCCAAGACCAATAATTGCACCTTTTCACCCTTCATTCTAACCCAAATCCCAAATCACCATTATTGAACGTGTGTTAGAACATGTTTCCCTATCCATTTCAAAAAAAAAAAAAAAAAAAATTGGTCCTGACCGGTGTTGATATCTTGTGCTAGCTAATCATTTCGTTGTAATTAGCTTAATAATCACTACATTTTATCATATTCTCGCTTAATTTTTAGTAATCGTGATTAATTTCTATATTTTTCTACATTTTAAAACATCTTTTCTTATTGTTTCATGTATGCTCTTCTCTTGTGCTTTTGGGTGATCTTAAGAATAAAAAACAGCCACGATCGTTTACTATCAATTTATCTAATCTTCTGTCTACAAGGTAAACTACTAATCTCTTGTGCAAGACCATATCAGCTAAAATATTATCATGTGAAATCTGTTAACATCTTCTACAAGATCATCGTATAAATAGTAGTCTACATTGTTTGATTTCTCGTGTTGGGAGTTGCTTGGATTTTCCTTTTCACGTGCTTATTTTCTTCTAAGGTCAGATAAATAGGAAAATTGATCACCGGTATTCCTCGTCTTTATTTCTGTTTCACCATTTTCTTTATGTTTTTGAATGACAAAACAAATATGGTTATGGGCTAGGAGGAATACCCGTTAAATGGGTTGATTGATGGTTATTGCACGCGTTATGACTTCTTGACCCAATGCCGATTGTGAGATCTTCCTTTTGGTGGGAGGAACTACCTATAATAGAAAATAAGACCACAAAATAAAAGTTAAATGATATATGGCAATGGACTCCTAACGTATGCTAGTTCCGTAAAGTGTGATACTTCCTAGGTGGTTGTCAATCAATTATTTAAAATAAATCAATGTGAGAAATAAGTAAAGACTGTTGTAGTTGATATGATTTAGGTATCTCATTCAAGTACAATAAGCAAATCCAATCACAAAAGGCTAGACTATAGTTAGATCTAAATGATGAAGTGACTGTCAAGGTAATGGGATTGGTCAAGGTCTGATTCTAGGGTTGTTTAGGTCAATTGGTGGGAGGTTGTTTGGCTCTGTTCTTGGGCAAGGTATAAAACACAGAGACCGATGTCGGTCTGTAATACCATTGACGGTTTATGCGTAACTAACGAAGGTTAGGGGTAACCGGTGCCTGTAAGGTCGGGGTGTACGAAACTCAAAAGGCTCGATTGCAAGGTTTGACCTAGGATTTGTTAGAGATGGTCGGGTCGATAGGGAGGCTTATAGAAGTCTCGCCTTCTATTCAGGGATGAACAGAAGTGGCGAGGATGAGTGATTTGGTGGTGTGGGTAAGGAAATGGTTGGGTTACATGTTGGTAAGGGATAGAAGAATGAGCATGCAAAGTGTAGATTAATAATAGGAGTAACAAAAGCTACTAACTAAAATAACAATGTTGGTTAGGGATATACTTACTGTGATGCAAACTGGATGGTTGAATGGTAATGGTAGTTGATCATAAGGATGGTATTTGGTACCATAGCAGTGAATCTGAAATGCTTCCGTGAGTGCAATGTTTCTGGATTTGTCCTGGTGCTAGCTATGAATGTCTGGATGTGTGAAAGGATCTTGGTTACCGCTTACATGCAGCTATGATCTATCTCCCACAGTTCATAATGTGCCAACCCAAAAACAAGGTTGTAAGGTGAATAAATGGTAACTGATGACGGTTCTGTCTTGACCGGTGTCGGTTTAGGTCTAACCGGCGTTGGTTAATGCAGGATTCCCTAGGTTTACTAAAAATGGGTAGATCTTTCTAATTTCCTAGGCCAAGTTGGTTTGTTGTCGCAGATCGAACGGAAGCTTCCTTCTAATGAGTGGGAATGGGTTAGAGAAATATTAGGCATTGATTTTAGGGTTAGACCAAATCTTAGCTCATTAAGGCAAGTAAGACTTAGTTATTGTTAGCTATGGAAACATGCCAAGAATAGGTCTAGGGCGATGTGGAAATTAAGTCAATTAAGGTAATAAAATAATGTATATTGTAAGGATGGGTATTTAATTTAATTAAATTAATTATTAAATTGAGGTTGAAAGGGGGCCATGGTTAGGTTCCCATGTTTAATTTGGTTATCCGATCGGAGGCTAAGGGGAATGTAACCAAATTTAGATGTCTACAATTTTGTCTCATTTTCTTTCATCGAACTATATATCTTGTCTATTGTTTTCATCAAATCTTCACACTTCATTTTTGGGTATTAAAAATAACCTCATTTTTTTCTTTCTCACATAGTATAAATAGGGGGTAATATTTTTTCATTCACTCCTTTATACACACATCTAAAACACACGCATTGAATTTACACATCAAAATAATTTTATACCAGGTGGACCTAATTGGGATTTGATCACCCAATAGGAAAGCTTCCACAGTGTTCTGGTCATGTTATAAATCATGTACATACTTGGGCCTCACCCTTCGGGTATATCGAATAATCCACATCCACAACGTCTTGAAACTAAACTTAGATTGACGATTTCCTAGGTCGAGTTCTAAGCCTTTTCTTTCTTTTTCATATCTTTTCTAAGTAATCAATATCAAAATAAATTGTGTTGTGTGTATTTCTTGTTATAGAACTAATCAATATAGGTTTTACTTTCTTGTTTCATTTTTTTCTTACTCGATTACACAAAATGAAAATAGAACAAGCATCTTCATCCAACATTCCCGCCTCTACCTCTTCTCTCACATAGACATCAGTCCCTCCTGTCATCTCTTCCTCTATGACTCATTCCATTACCCCTACCATCTCTTCTAATGAAAATCTTATGGTTCACATTCATGATGAGACTAATCCCTTTTGACATCATCAACCCATTCCCTCTAGACCATCCACTCCTCAATCCGCCACATTAAATGAAGCTTTTGGGCCTCCCATTATCCCTCATGGAGATGTGGAGTTCCAAGAGCTTCTTGACGCTAATCCCATAGCCATCCATGATTACCTTATTAGGAAATCAACCCAACTTCCTATTGATGGGCTGCCTCTCCAACAAATCTATGATTATCATTCCAATCCTAAAACAACCCAAGTTCTTTCTTCACAACTTACGGTGTTTTTCCCGAAAGCCATGAATGAGCTCTTCATCACCTAACATGGGCTTGATCCATCCTCTTCCACCAATTTTAAACCTCATCGACCACCCAACTAGTTACACCCATTCCTCCTAATCTACCTCCTATTAATACCACCATCGGTGCCTCACTCCTTATCACTTATAAATCTACCACATTACTAGTATCCCTACCCAAAGATTTCCAACAATCCCAACCATTACCCCCGATATCCAAACAAAGCATAGTCAATCCTTACCTCTCACATCCCACATTCATGTAAATTTCATCACCTCCCAATCTCACCCAACGAGTCTACCCACACCCATCAACCTCCTCCTATAAGCACCTACCATTTCCTAGTCTCTAATCCACCTCCTCAAAAATCTCAACCCCTCAATATACATATCCCCATCCATCATATGGCTTAGCATGGTCATATTCCCATCTCACAACAACTCACCCAACCTCAAAAATCACATTACATTCCTATTTCTCAATATCAACAACCCATCTCATCTCAACCAATGACATATGCCACCCCTTAACAAACACCCACTCATCCACAATTTTACCAACAATCTTATCAAACCACCTCTCAAGTCATGCAACCACCACCATTTACCTCTTATCAAATCACTTCAAATGACCCCATACATACCTTAATGAGTAGGTTGGCTAGCCTTAAAGATGCTACCTTGGGACCCAAAGTCACATTTTTTTATGAGCATATTTGTAATGAACATATTCATCTAATGATCCCCATCAAGCCCTATCCTCCTCATTGATAACTTCAAAAATTCACTAAATTTAACAAAAAAGAAGATCCCCAGAAACATCTTCATGCATTTAGGCATGCCTGCTACCTCATTACCCATGACCAAGACCTCGTGTTGCATACTTTTATTATATCCTTGGTTGGTCTGCATTGGATTGGTACAATGATATCCCCCAACACTTGTTGTTCTCATTCACCCAACTTACACAACTCTTCTTAGAACACTTATCAATCAATACTACGCAAGGTCATCATTATCGACTTATACACCGTTTGACAATACGATGATGAGTCTATCATAGACTTTGTTGCACGATGGCGTGGAATCATAAAGAAATTATCATTTGCCCTTTAGCTCATTGAATTATTTCCATGCTCTTGCATGAATCATATCTCATCCACTCTACTGAGATCCAATCATTTCACAATTCGAGAATCCTTTACTATGGCTTGTAAACTTGAAACTCGTGCCCTTGAGCAAGGCCAACTTAAAATTAGATCAAATAAGCCAAATCCTGAGTTTATTAAACCATCTAAACATAACGACAAATCCAAAAATGCAACCAATGCCATAGTAGTTAGTATTCTTCCTTTCTCGCTTCTAAAGACATCACCTCAACAAAAACTCCTAGATTGCCTATAACATTCCCATTTTAAGACTTTACAACAAGGAAAAAATTGTCATACATAATGTTCTCTATTCTAAATTAACATAATTTAGAACACACATTCCAATGCCAATCCATCTCATAACATAAAACCATGTGCGGTAAGTAAATGACTCAAGAAAATCGATCTCTCATTTCATGACTTGGTGATCAGGGGATCATTTTTAAAAGTTCCCTAAACATCTCTAAATGGTGTCAGTGCAGAAGATCATCTCGAGAGCTTTCCAACGACTGTGAGAACGCGACAAACGGACATCGGGAGCTCTAGATATGTTCGGTCAAAGTTCGGTCAACAAGAAAGTCAACTCTGGTCAACTGGTCAATATTTGGACCAATCGCACTGTGACACGTGGCTTGCCAACACTCGTCGAATTCACTCGATTTTCCTATCGGGAGACGACAAGTGGACTACAGGGTTTTTTCATACCACATTAGAGGGGTCGAAATTATATTGGTAAGTCCACGTTCCAAATGGCGCCATATATTTCCAAATGCCACATATATAAATATTAATGTTTAATACATTAATATTAAACCATGTTTTACCACGTGGAAAGTGGTGAAGTGGTGGTGAAGTGGCTGTTTAATGGCATTAAGCCATGCGTGGACTGTCCCACGTGGCGAAGGAGGATGAAGTGGTTGGGGGCGGTTTATCCAATGTGGTCATGACCACTATATGCGCATGGAAAAGGCTATTTATAGCCTTAGGGAATTATCCCCCACCGCCCAACGTGGGTCCTTAACAAATGCGGCCCTTATGGGATATTTAACCCATTTCAAATATATGCCGCTCCACATGCCGCGCCAAAGGGGATTCTTATCCCTTAACAAATTCAAATGCCGCTCATTTGGGAATTAATCCCATTTCAACGTGTAAGCCGCTCCAATGGGGAAACTAATCCCATTTTATATGCAAATCGGCCCTATTTGGGAATTTAATCCCAAATTTCATGTACGGGTAAGGCTAGGCTAATATTAGCCTATGGATAATATGGCATTGCATATTTTTTGGGCCCTAAAAATGTATAAATAGGGACCCATTGCATTGTAAAAAAACACACACGGGTGTAACACATTACACACGGGACACAACACGAGCTTATTATTTGTTAAGCTTGTTGTGGACACCTGGTGCAACGGAGACACCGATCCCGAGCTTATTATTTGTTAAGCTTATTTGCGGGATGTGTCGACAGTATTGTCTATTGGCCTATTATTTTAGGCAATATTAGATGGAATATTTGTGATTGGGAGTGAAATGTAAACTACCCAATAGGCCCATAGCGCCACACCAAGTACTTGTAAATCCTGGATTGTCGACTGGAGTGCTAGCTTCGCATTGTTTGCGTCGGGAAGGCCGATCACAGCCGAAGGAGATTGTACGCCAGGAAGGTGGAAGTCGGGTGCTATTTTTCACCCTTGTCGTCCGAAGAACTGGTGTACTGGTAGGCAAGTAAAATTCCATTAGGTTTTCTTGTGAAAGTACTATTGTAACTTACAAGTTTTGACTAGTGGAATGGTTTGATCACGAACCCGGAGACGTAGGCAATTGCCGAACTCCGTAATCAATCTGTGTGCAATTGTCATTATTGTCTTGCATTATTTTAAATTGATTACTTAAAAGGAGTAAATCATCGGCAAATAATTAAAGCCTATAAGGGTCCGAGATCAGGTCGTAATAATCTGATTATTTTCGGATCATGTTTGGTATCAGAGCTGGTAATCGACACCTGCAAACTTACTAATCTCCGAAGCAAGTTGGTATGGAGTAGGTTAATCAGTACAGGTTGCTTTGACAGGGATGGCATTGGCTTGTACTTCTGGATTTCCAGATTGGTGGGATAGACTGAGAGACAGGTTTACCATACTCAGTAATTTTCTCATTTCTATTTGGATGAATCCATTGTATCTCATATGCAGATAAAACCATAAACTATTGTGTTAGGTAGAATGTATTGGTAAGACCCCTTTGAGGGCAACGTTTGTATACATCTAACCATACAAGACACATTAGTTAAAGACCCAATTTTGGGCAATGTTTGTACTCTGTTATACTTGCATTAGTAAGACCCCTAGAGGGCAATTATTTTGGTGATTTTGCTAACACCATAAAATGCAGTATATTTTCCTTGTTTAGTCATTGTTCTGGCAGGGAGGAGACAAATGAAGTCAATCCACATTGCAATGCAGTGGAGAAAGACCAATCTCGTCATGCAGAGTCGAGAAATGGCAAAAAGAGTTCCTCATCCCAGAAGGAGTTTAAGAGGAATTTTTGTGCTCATTGCCAAAGGAATGGGCATCGGTGGAAAATTGCTGGAAACTGCATCCATCTCGCCATCAGAGTAATGGCAAGCCAAAGATGGAATGGAGGCCTATGCAAAGCGCGTAAGAAGTTTCTACTCCACCACTAGTTGACAATTCAACCCAGGACTAGGTAATACCTGAAAGTGAAAGTCCTTTCAAATGGGTAAGTCAACATTTTTTCAATTATATATTGCATAATTCAGATTGATGAATCGTATGTAGTATTAAGTTTGGAGATCAGATTCTGTGAGGAAATGCTGAGAGAAAGGTTTACAATACTCAGTGGATTTTCTTACTTAGAAAATTTGATTAATGCTCCAAACATATCTCCTAATCAGCGTGTGAGTACCTGTTACAACTTGGATACAGGATTTGACTCATATAAAGCTTGGAGATTGATCTGCCATTTTGTCTGAGACATTAGAGTTCGCAGAGATCAGCTCGGAACTTCATTCTGTGTAGAGGCATTGTGACCGTGCAACAGAATGGTAGCTGAATCACCGTTGGCATTGACGTTGGGTCGAAACTTCATTCTGTGTAGAGGCATTGCGACCGTGCAGCAGAATGGTACCTGATATTGTGTGTCAACAAGAGGAGCTCTCAAAGGATCAGCTTGGAATGGCATTCGGTGTCAAGGCATTGTGACCAAACATACGAATGGTAGCTGATCAACAGACTTAGCATCATACATCGGAGGCTCGAGGTCTTGAAAAATGCTTAGCATCATGTATCGAAGGTGTTGAGGTCTAAGAAGACTTAGCATCATACATCGGAGGCTCGAGGTCTTGAAAAAGGCTTAGCATCATGTATCGGAGGCGTTGAGGTCTACAGAGACTTAGCATCGTACATCGGAGGCTCGAAGTCTTGAAAGAGGCTTAGCATCATGCATCGGAGGCATTGAGGTCTGTAATAGACTTAGCATCATGCATCGGAGGCTCGAGGTCTTGAAAGAGGCTTAGCATCATGCATCGGAGGCGTTGAGGTCTGTAAAGGGACAAGGCATTGTCCATCATTGACATCGGATCAATCAAAGCTCTACGTAACATGGAGTTCCTTCAAACCAGTTTGGATTCTGCGGAATCAACTCGAGCCAGGAGCTGTGTTATAGAGTAAAAGAAGATCCTTGTTGTCAGATATCAAGAAGCTTAGCACCGCACAGAAGGAGCGTTGAGGTTTCATTCAGAAACTTAGCACCATAAAGCGGAGGTGTGGAGGTTTTCTTCGGATATCAGAGTGGCGCAGCGGAAGCATCGTGGACCCATAACCCACAGTCCCAAGATCGGAGCAGAGTTGTCGAAGTGAGAAGGTTGGAGGAGAAGACCCAAGGGTCTACTACAGCAGCACTTCCGAGGTGGCAGCAGAGTTTTCCAGATTCAGGACAGTATGGAAGCTTTTTGGGGACAAAAGCTTTTCTCAGTGGGGAGGTGTGATCAGGGGATCATTTTCAAAAGTTCCCTAAACATCTCTAAATGGTGTCAGTGCAGAAGATCATCTCGAGAGCTTTCCAACGACTGTGAGAACGCGACAAACGGACATCGGGAGCTCTAGATATGTTCGGTCAAAGTTCGGTCAACGGAAAGTCAACTCTGGTCAACTGGTCAATATTTGGACCAATCGCACTGTGACACGTGGCTTGCCAACACTCGTCGAATTCGCTCGATTTTCCTATCGGGAGACGACAAGTGGACTACAGGATTATTTCATACCACATTAGAGGGGTCGAAATTATATTGGTAAGTCCACGTTCCAAATGGCGCCATATATTTCCAAATGCCACATATATAAATATTAATGTTTAATACATTAATATTAAACCATGTTTTACCACGTGGAAAGTGGTGAAGCGGTGGTAAGAGGGCTAAGCCATGCGTGGACTGTCCCACGTGGCAAAAGGAGGATGAAGTGGTTGGGGGCGGTTTATCCAATGTGGTCATGGACCACTATATGCGCATGGAAAAGGCTATTTATAGCCTTAGGGAATTATCCCCCACCGCCCAACGTGGGTCCTTAACAAATGCGGCCCTTATGGGATATTTAACCCATTTCAAATATATGCCGCTCCACATGCCGCGCCAAAGGGGATTCTTATCCCTTAACAAATTCAAATGCCGCTCATTTGGGAATTAATCCCATTTCAACGTGTAAGCCGCTCCAATGGGGAAACTAATCCCATATTATATGCATCGGCCCTATTTGGGAATTTAATCCCATTTTTCATGTACGGGTAAGGCTAGGCTAATATTAGCCTATGGATAATATGGCATTGCATATTTTTTGGGCCCTAAAAATGTATAAATAGGGACCCATTGCATTGTAAAAAAAAACACACACGGGTGTAACACATTACACACGGACACAACACGAGCTTATTATTTGTTAAGCTTGTTGTGGACACCGGTGGAACGGAGACACCGATCCCGAGCTTATTATTTGTTAAGCTTATTTGCGGGATGTGTCGACAGTATTGTCTATTGGCCTATTATTTTAGGCAATATTAGATGGAATATTTGTGATTGGGAGTGAAATGTAAACTACCCAATAGGCCCATAGCGCCACACCAAGTACTTGTAAATCCTGGATTGTCGACCGGAGTGCTAGCTTCGCATTGTTTGCGTCGGGAAGGCCGATCACAGCCGAAGGAGATTGTGCGCCAGGAAGGTGGAAGTCGGGTGCTATTTTTCACCCTTGTCATCCGAAGAACTGGTGTACTGGTAGGCAAGTAAAATTCCATTAGGTTTTCTTGTGAAAGTACTACTGTAACTTACAAGTTTTGACTAGTGGAACGGTTCGATCACGAACCCGGAGATGTAGGCAATTGCCGAACTCCGTAATCAATCTGTGTGCAATTTTCATTATTGTCTTGCATTATTTTAAATTGATTACTTAAAAGGAGTAAATCATCGGCAAATAATTAAAGCCTATAAGGGTCCGAGATCAGGTCATAATAATCTGATTTTTTCGGATCACTTGGTATTTAACCGATCTCTCATGTTAACTCAATGATGTGTATACAATGTATACCTAGTCCTTTACCCATTTAGGGTTACCCAAGTGTTCTATCTAAGAGGCCTATCTAAATATTTTTTATCGATATTCATCAAAAATATCGCTTCATAAACTAGGTGACATAGGACAACGTAACCAACAGCTTGCGATATTTTGGCTGAAGTTTTTAAACATGTTTATCATGTTTACAATTCCTTGACGAAATACTCACCAAATGGAATAAGTCCCTCACCACACTTATTCTATTATCTAGAGTGGTCTTTCTTTTCAATCCAATCTGATTCAAGGTTTCATACTAGACAAGGGCAACTATGCACTAGTTTGGAAAACTACTCATGGTGACTAAGGGTACATAGACATACTCAATCGACGTAAGTCAATTGGGTGTGTCTAGTTATCCTAAGTCAACATGAGTTGACCTTGACACTAGATCATGTTCCTATCCCTATATAGGATAGAACCGTGATCCAGTCTTACATTTATGTCAATCAAGTTAAACAAACTGAGTGGGGTGTTGAGACATATCAATTGCATCATAATATCCTATAATGACCCCTATCATTACGAAGGTACTACACTACAGTTGATGTGTACCAACATCCAATTGAGTTTTCTCAACTGGACTAGCATACCTTGGATTAAAATTTTATTAACCCACTTAATCATTGTTTTAAAGATTAATTACAGCAACACTTAAAGATTCAACTAGCATTATTTAACCTATAAGGTTACAAGTTGAAGCTACATGTGAGGTAGGCATGCAGTAAAATCTTCTTCCTAACCATTTGATTACATGCTTAAGTTTGTCCTTAAATGAAACATCTTGCTTTATATCATGACATGATTGATCTCAAAGTTAAGAAAGTGTGTTAATTAGTTCCTCACTTATTTCAGCCCTAGCTTAAATAAGTTCCTTATAAACCCTTTATTTTAGACTTCATGGAGATGAAGTCTAAATTCCATTTAATTCCTTTCTAAGCATTCCAAATTTTGATTAAGGAAATCTGCCTAAGGAAGTACACATTCAACCATTTACTTACAACATTCATAACACTTTAACAAGTTCTTAAATTATGTCTCAATGATTGATTTCAAGGGAATTATCATTTTTCCCTATATTATGGACTAATGTCCATTTATGAAATATGGTTTCATATGTTCCAAATACATCAAGAATTCATACATATAAATATCTATATAATCAATCATAGTTCTTTTATATTGTTTAAGGATCTACTTATGAGTGTCAACTTATAAGTTGTATCTCTTTATGTGAAAATAAACCAACTAATATTTCAGATCCCCAAACCAAATCCATAACACTTAAGTATATAAACTTCCCTCCTACATTTAATATATTACTTGATGATGTATCCAATTTATGCCAATGAAGGTAATACAATCAAGTAATATTCAACAATAAATAATTCAATTGTTCATCGAAAGGAGTGATCCATTCACTGTTTACAAAATTAATTCAGAGATTACAAGGTGTCATATCATCAATATAAAAATAGTTTCATTATAACTTTCTTTTCTCGAAAAAGTACATCCCAAATAATGATGTCACATATCATCATAATAAAGATACAATTTCGTTATTAAAACAAATGTAACTTTCTATATGTTTTTTTCTCCTTTCACCTTTTGCAAAATCCATCTGTAAAATTGTTAGCATGGGTTAGTTCATTTGAACTAAGCATGATAAGCACTATAGCATTAAAACATTGTGCTTTTATCTAAATGTTTCATAAAAAGAACTTTGTTGTTTATGAAACAGTTTTGAAAACACAACAATAAAACATAAAGACTTTCCCTAAAAGATTACAACCAGAAGGAGAGAAAAGATTTAAGGTTCTATATGTAGGGTTAATTAATCAACATAACAACCTTATCTTTTCATCATAAAACTCTTTTCAACATACTAGAAGTAAAACATCAGAGTTAAAGAAGAAGAATTCTCATTTCATCCTAACTTTACCTTCTCATTCATGTATCCAAATTAAGTTCCTCCAATCAGCCAGATCTAATTTTCAAGAAGTAATACAAGATACATAAAACTATCTTTCAGAATAAATATACTATTTGTACAACAATGAGTATTGCATTCCAGCTAAATATCATACTATCTCAGACTCATCCTATAGCCTAAGAAGTACATTTATCATAAATAATTCCATACAAACAGTAAGGATAACTTAATCATTATAAAAATCAAAGTAATTTTCGGTTGAAGCATCCTAAAAGTCTTAAATTCATTTTTTATATTCAATTCAAGGTAGCAATCAAAGATAACATCATACAAACCTTATCAACAATATTTTGATTTCTTCCACCAGTCCAAGAAAACAAGCTATCATTCAAGATCACACACAAGTTTATTCAAATCGTTATTATTCCATAAAAGAGCATATTAGTTGAAGTTCAGAACCTACACAAGGCTCAATACTTTCTCACAACATATCATAAACTCTGAATCATTACTTTAAGGTCAATAAAACACTAAGACCTATCACAAGGTTAAAAAGTGATATAAGCTAAGCAGCTAGAGAAGGAACAACAACGATACCCAAGTAAACAAATTCCCCAACCAAAGATTAATGAGGAAATGAGTGAGATTTCAATCTCCTCATCTATCCAGACTCAACTGAAGAAGAGTTATCATTTCTTTATGTAAATAAGAATGAAAATATACATAATATATTTCCTTAAGAGCAACGCACATCAAGTGTTTAAACAATTAAGGAAATCTCACTTCAGATCAACAATATCTTACCATAGGTACAACATAGTCCAAAATTGGGTGAAAATAAAAGAATCAATAAAAAGAATAGAAACCAAAAAATCTAACCTGATATCTGTCATCTTTTTAAGAAAGATAAATCCCAAGGTACGATTCTATCAATAGATAAATAAATCATTTCAATTCCTAGCAACCCAAAGGGGAGAAAGGAAAAGAGAACAACCAAACCTAATATGACAAGCCTCCAAATGAACTTAAAATCATTTAACAAGAAGTTAGATTAAGAATTCGAGAAACTTCCCAATACAAGAGTTCCACATCCACAACAATTCAGAAAAACTTTCACAAAACGAAAGATCCATTCGAAAACTAAAGGCCCAGAGTGGGTTTATGAAACATACACAATAGAACCGGAGCTCAAGATAAATTTCCTTATATCCAACTTGAATGGTATAGTAAAATATTCAAGAAAGAACATAGATTTTACCATCAGTTCCCATTTGGGGTATAACCAAATCATAGGTAGTCCCAGATCTAAATGAAGGTATACCTCTAATAACCTACGGTCGAGGTTGAAACAGAATAATGGTTCCCACTACCATTATCGAACAACCATACACAACAACATACACGTTATACTTCCCAAAACGATGGCATAATGTCCACACAAATAATCCTTCAAATTTATTTTAATGACAACAGAATGAGGACATACAAGTTGAAATCTAAGGATTTCTACATAACCATGCTAATGTTTAATACATACAACTCTTAGCATAATTTTTTCCTCAATCAAGAACAAATAATGGTCTTCAAGTCTATGACAAAGAAGGGAATCAAATGTAAATGCCATATCCTCAAATTCCCAAACATAAGTCTCAATATTTAACCAATATTTAATAAACTTCCCCATATTTAAGTCTTCCAACAACAATAATAAGGAAAACATTCGAAGCAAGAATCTTCAGATTCTATCAAACCAAGACACATATATTGCAAAAATAACCTACAAATCGAAAATCACTTAACAGAGCACAAATCGTTTCAGCCACTATTATAAGGATTTGAGAATAAGCAAGATTACCTAGAAGTATAAAAATGATACTCCCAGATTTCATTTTCCAACTATCATACCAAAATCAATAATGCATCCAAAGAAACAAAACAAAAACACCATTGAAGCAAAGAAAAAGCAACCACGAATCAGAACTAGAATATTTCCACAAAGAGTAGAGTTGTTTTTATGAAGCATTTAAGTAAAAGAAAAAGACTTAATGGATAGGGCCTATCATTCTTGATAGAGCTCATGTCTTCACTTTCTCGCATGAAAAATATCCAAGCAGAGCTTCGATTCCTTTCCATGAAATGCCAAAAAATCCTCAAAACCTTCTTCTCCTTCTTCTTATAGTTTCACAGTGGTATTTTCTTCACTTTCACCACCATGCAAGGAAAAACACATGCAAGAATTCAAACTGTGGGTTTGAAGAGCAAAAACCACATGTAGAGCTAAAGCTCGCAAAAGACCAAATGACCAAAACAAAACCAAAACCATTCCTTTTTCCATCTTCCTTCTTCCTAGGGGTTTTTTTACCATTTCCAAAAATATTAAATGCCAAACAGACTAGATAGTCCTTCCACTTCTCCCACCACCGCCAACTTGTGTTTGGATAGATCTAAATTTAAAAATGCATGCAACAATCACTTGGCGGAGGTGCCAACTCAACCCCTATCTTTCTTCATGCATTCACCAAATTTGGCAACATCAAAGAGATAAGAATAATTCCTCATAAATTTCTAGAGATTGATGCCACCAACCTTCCCCTTTACATGTCGTCCCTTAGGCCCCTTTTAGGTTATCCAACATTAGGTTAGGTTCAACATTAGTTTAGGGACTAACTTAGGTCCTTTAATTATTAACATCACACACATTAATAAAAGAACATAGAAACTTAGGATAGGTTACAACTTTAGGATAGGGTTACCAATTTAAGGAACATAGTTTAATTAGGTTCCTTTGTCTATAGTAAGAATTGCATCCCAAAATTACCAAAGAAGAATCAGATTACCATCCAAGATCACGTCGAAGCGAGAAAGCCATAAAGATCACTCGTGAATTCAAGACAATCAGAGTTCAGAGATCCTTTGACTTGTCCAACTTGGTCAATATGACCACAAGGTCATGAATTAGAAGCATACCTTGGATCAATGAAATTGATCTAAGGTATTGTTGTTCTGCATCCAAAAATTATGAAAACTGAAGCACAAATTCGAGTGCAACAAATACTCATGAATTAATTTAACTAAATATATTTCACCAATAAGTTACGTACATATGAGCAAAACCAAGGTGGAAGGTAGAATGCGCGCATTATGATTTCCTAATCCAATGTTGATTGTGAGAACTTTCTTTTGCTAGGAGGAACTACCTATGAATGCAAAACAAGACCACAAGAAGAATATTAAACAATATATGTTAGTGGAATGCCTAGCGTATGCTAGATCCGGGAAGTGTGATACTTCCTAGATGGTTGTCAATCCACTATTTATCAAATAAATGAACAGAAATGCAAGAAATAGAGGTCCTATTGCTAACAAGTTGATTTCGGTATCTCAAGTTATTAAAAATATATTAGATTAAGTCGAATATTGCAATAAAAAATTATATCTAACTGAGGTTGGGTTATGTTTCAGTTGGGTAGGTAGCCAAGGTGATTAGAACAGTTAGGATCAGGTTTTGGGTGGTTTTGGGTTATTTGGGTGAAGGTTATTAGGTCACTATTATAGGAAAGATTACCAGTTACAGAGACCAATGTCGGTGTGGGTATGACCGATGTCGGTCAAGGGTGACCAATATTGGTCACTGTAGAAAATCATAGAAGGTCATAAATAGGTGTTCAAGCCTTTTATAACTTCACAGAACCAAAGAGAGTGTGTCTAGGATTAATAGGTGTAGGAAAAGGGGTCAAGAAGGTTTGAATGGAGTTTGGTAAGGATTTTGTAAGATTTTGGGATGGGTTTTGGTCAACTAATATGGCTTGGGTTATTGTCATTATGACCGATGATGGTGTGGGGATGACCGATGTCATTCAAGGGTGACATCGGTCACTATGGAAAAGGATTGAACATGGCAATGGATTTTTTGGGATTCTTTAAGGTTATACAGAGGACCTTAAAGGCATTGAATGTGGTTGCAGGGAATAAGTGAGGCCTTAAAGGTTGAATGGCAAGGGTTTCAAGGAGGTGAGAAGGAAAACAGGTAGCTTGTTTGGAAAATGAAGGAATGAGATAATTAGGAGATGAGTAACACTAAGAAAGAATGAATGGAAATAAAAGTATTTGAACAAACGAGAGTAAAAGGGAATTCTACTTACTCGATGTCTCGTGCTTACAGGTTCTAAATGGATGATGGTGAAGTGTTGAGGGTTTTTGGTAGAGCCCAAATATTCTATGAATGGAAGTGCTTCCCAGAATTCTCTTGTGAATGCCAACACTTTCGGATGAGACTCCAATGCTTGCTTGGGCCTTTGGATAGGTATACTTTTGTCTTCTAGATATGTGAAAGAACCCTAGTTCAAGATTGCATGTAAATCTTTCTCCAAAACTTGAAAATTTTCCAACCCCCTGGAACAAGGTTTCCAAAATGAATATATGGTAATCGATGATGATTAGGGTAACGGTGTCGGTTTAGGGTAAACTAGCGTCGCTTAAAGAGGGAAATCCTAGGTTTGCCAAAATGACATATCTTGGCAATCTTTTGGCGAGTTCTGCCCATTGGTCTAAGTCTAAAATGGTATTTTCCATTTAAGTAAGTGGGCATGCTATTAGAGAAATAATAGGCATCTAATTTTAGGGTTAAACTAAGTCTTAGTTAGTTTAGGTAAGTAGAGATTGAGTTTTAGTTAAAATGAACATGCTAAGAATAGGTTCATGATGAGGTGTCTAGGTGATGTGGTTGGGTGAGGTGGTCAAGTGAGGATGTTAATTAAATTAATTAAATTAATTAATTCAATTAATCATGTGCACTATGGGATATGAATATGTAAGGTATGGTTAATTTAATTAACAAGGTTATAAGGGTGGTATGACCTAATTTTGGTGTCTACATTTTACCCCTTTTTATGGCGTAGCTTATATCGATGCGACGTTGAAAAAAATAGAAAATGATTTCCCCACATGTGGATGAAGGTGATCCCCCTCAAACTAGGAATTATTGAAGTGTTATATGTATAGACTACAACACGGTACTAGGTTGAAGAGCTTGCAAACTCTACATTGTCCAAGGTCGATAGGTTTATCCAAACAAGGGTGAAGTGATTTAGGTATCCAAGGCATAGGATATGGTCCAAAAACACAACATAGGTTAGGTGCAGGAATGTTTAGGTATGTTCTGGTACACCAAAGGTTTGGTCGGGATAAATGGCATGGAAATAGGCAAGGTATGGTTGTTAGGCTAAAACAACATGGGTAACAACATCGCAAGGTATAGCGCACACAAGTCCAATAGTCACAAAAGTAGGTTCGGTCGAGGTATATATGTTAGGGAACGCGGGTAAGGACAAGGTGTGGTTGTTAGGCTAAAACAACATGGGTAATAGCATCACAAGGTATAGCGATCACACAAGTTCAATGGTCACAAAAAGTAGGTTCAGTCAAGGTATAGGTAAAATAACAAATCCCTAAACGTAATTAAGGAAATGTAGGGGTAGTTTGGGCTTATAGGTAGGTTGCAATAAGTGTGGGTAAGGTCAAAGGGTATCTAGAAATAATGAGTTGAGGTCAAAATGGGAAAAATGGGGTGAAAATGGTAATGGTAGGTGACCGATGCGGTTATAAAGTAACCAACATCAGTTTGGTATGACCGATGTCAGTCATGTCGAGTTAGGGTTAAAAAGGAAAAATCATGTTTTACGGATTCATTTTAACTTCTTTTCATTTGTGAAAATGACAGAGTGGTAGTGCCTTCATGGAAAGTGACATGACGAGGCAGTGGGTTGAGTTGGCGAGCCTCGTGGTGGGTGATTGGCATTCGATTGGCGGGTCCACAAGATTAGTTCAAGTGATTTCATTCATTTGGGGGTGAGGAGTTGATTTGGTCATGACAGAGGTGGGAGAGGGGTCGGGTGGACTACCATCGCAATGTCTAGACGCGTACCACCTTATAGAAAATGTCGAGATGAGGTAGGATTCAATCTAATTTTGTCCTTTGGTTGAAAATAATGTGTTGAAATTGGTTTGGGTTAAAAGGTTTTTAGGTGGGGGTTTATTTTGAATTTGTGGGTAAAATGAATTAAATGAGGGAGAGGAAGGTCTAATATAGCTTAAATAGGGTTGGTAATGAGGTTTGGGTAGGGTAGAGTAAGTTTGTAGGTTGTTTTGTGATTTTTAAAGAAAAGGGGGTGGGTTTATGATTTTGGATATCGTGACGAGAGACCGACATCGGTCTAAGGTTGGCGATGTCGGTTAGCTTTGGTCATTGTCAATCATGGTTTGGGTGACCGACACCGGTCAAGAGGACCGATGACAGTCAAGGTGACCAGCGTCGGTTACGATTAAGAGTAGAGAGGTGAAAGAAGGACTAGGTAGGAGAGTAAAATAGGTGAGAAAGGGGTAGGTGAAGATTTATGTAGAGGGAAAAGGGTAAAATGTTATTTTGGTGATGTGGGATAGGTAAGTAGGTGAAATGATGTTTAGAATGATGAATCATGATTGTAAAGGGGTAGTAGGATGATGGGTGAATTAGGTAAATGGGGTAAGTAGGATTAATGTGGTTAGGTATGGTCTGGGGGGTTAATAGGTAAGTGAAGGTTGTCAAGTTGTAACAATGTTGTGGTTTGTTGGATGTAGGCTAGGGACCAGCTGCGGATGCGGGATAGAGTACCACCTCTGTTGATAGTAATATAGCCGAGTGTGACCACGAAGGAGTGGAGGCACGTGATGATTTTTTCTTGAGTGGTATCTCGATGCTATAGGCATGTAGCTTGAGATCTAAGTTTGATGGTCATACTCATTGATAGATGGGACTCAGCGACCAATACTTTTCACTTACTGACGGGTGAGATTACTATCACCCTAGAGGATGTATACAGGATCCTACGGCTACCAATAGTTGGGGAGCTGGTATATTCCATTACTTCAGAGGCATCAGAGGAGCCGATAGTGGCTATTTTTGGGAGGCGATGGGTGAGCTGAGGTACCATAGTGTGAGCCTCAGTTATGGAGAGATGTACATGGCCCATCCTCAGGAGACGAGGTTGGTGGTCTTGATGATGGAGGTAGTATGTTGCTTCACCTTACCAGATGTGGAGGGTGGGATATTCCCATGAGCACTGATGGGAGTACTCCAGGACATGATGGAGGAGCGAGTCTATTTTGTGGGCCTATGATAGAGTGCAGAGGTCCATCTTGTGTTGTACATTCCTTCTACACTTTTGGGCATACAATCAAATCATATGTTTACATCTAATTGGTCTTCCCGACATGATTGGTTCAGGGGTGGCTTAGTCAGGGTTGGTTATAGGTGATGGGTACCACTTGGTGGACAACACAGGGTGATGAGGGCCACACACGATGTTGCACATTACAGGCGAGTGTTGGAGGGGTTGTTTGGGGTTGATATTGTTTGGAGGCCATATGTTGGCTTTCCTTCATATAGGCACATGGCGAGGATTTGGAGGAGTTTTAGCTGCTCAAGTGGATAGAGGGGCATCAAGCCGGTGAGCACAATACAATACTTTCGAGACAGGTCGGGAGCGCAGCGGTTGGGTCATCATAGGATGTGCCTCCACCATTCCCACAGTATAGGAGAGATGACGTGGAGAGGCCTATGTCTCCACCATGACCGAATGTGCCAACATGGTAGGAGGAGCAAGTGGTGGACAAGTGGATTGATGATGTTAGGGTCATCAATAAATATAGAAATTGGTAGGCGACACAAACTACGGGTAGCACCACCGAGGCCAAGGCGGGTAAACTTAGCCACCATTATAGTATAGTGGGATACCCTGCAGGATAGGTATCGACACTAAAATTTTCCTCCATAATTTCTATTTCATTAATGTATGTATTAGAATAGGATGTTGTTAAGTGTAATTAGTAGTAGCATTTGATAGAAGATAACGGCACCACAAGACGGTGTCGCCAATAATGTGGAGTATGGTAATGTCAAAAGTACAATAGGAATGTTGTAAAAGTAAATATTTGTCATAAGTGGTCCGGTAATGTTAAAATGTCAAAGTTTGGGTAATTAGAGAAGTAGGGTCTACATGATTAGGAATTAGAAATATTATATTGGTAATAAGGACAAGGAGTGAGGTCATAAATATTTTGTGTATTTTATTTGTAAAAAGTCTAAAAATGTGGAACCCATGTAAAATGATAAGGTTTATCTTATCTTAAAGATAATCTTACATGTACAGATAAGAGTTAAGGTATGGAATATGATTCGTCAAAATGGATTTCTTATCCTATCTTAGAGATAGATGGATAAGCCTGAAGTTCTATAAATAGAGAGGCCACCCCCTCATTTAGCATAGAAAGAAGTAGTGAGAAATATTGTAGGAAGTGTGCGAAGGAAGCCATCGCTTAAAGGTGTGTCAAGAAGCCATCAAGAGGTGTAATTGTAAAGTTTCTCCCATAGTCTTGTTGAAGTATCTCATGGGTGAGATTGTAAATAATTTCATGTTAATATTATAATTTATTTTGATATTTCAGATTTTTCATCATTCTCCTTATCATAGTCAATGGTATTCTTGTGTTCGGTTGTTGTTTTGCTTCCGTATTACATCCACCAAACTAAAGGTCATGCATTAGTAAATAATCATAAAGACGAGGAGTTCCCGTGAAGAATTATCATAGTGCCGGATTGGTGATGACATTTTGGTTCCGCTTGCCGACCATTCCTCGTTGGTGGATTTTCTCGGAGAGATATTCCCACTTAGTCAAAAATTAATCGAGGGTAACCTTGTTTTTACTGCAAGCATAGTAGTTACCATGGTAAAGTCATTTTTACCATGAATAGTAGTTACCATGTTAAAGTCATTTTTGCCATGAATAGTAGTTACCTTGGTAAAGTCCTTTTTGCTGGGAATAGTAATTACCATAGTAAAGTCACTTTTTACCGTGAATAGTATTTACCGCAGTGAACTTCACTTTTACCGTGAATAGTGTTTACCACAGTAAAGTCAGTTTTTACCGTAGTAAGTCAAGTTTTACCATAGTTTACCGTGGTCATTTCTATTTTACTGTAGAAAGGTGTAAAGTCACTTTCTAGTATAGTGATTCCAATTATTTGTGCACATAAGTCTTGTTAATCAGACTTGGGGTTGGTATTTCACTGTGGTTACTTTTGAAAATGGGAAAGATTCCTGTTTTTTCAGCTCAATCTAATGAAGATGCTTCTTCTTTCATTCAAGAGTTTAAACGATCTTGTATTTGTAATGGCCTTATAAGAAGGGAACAATGGACTGAATTTTTTCCTACCTTTTTGGATGGTTCAACACTTAGGTGGTTCAAACACTAGGTGATAATGTGAAAAATTCATGGGATTTATTAACCGAAAGTTTTCAAGAATTTGGTGAACAATGAAATATGCAGATCTCATGATCGAGATCACAAAGCTATCCTAAGGAGAGAAGGAGAAGATAAGGGATTATCATGCTCGTGTTCTAGAGCTAAGGAGGAAGCTCGATGCCCGATCCTAAGGAAGGACTAGCGGATGGGTTGATGAATGGCGTGGATAATCTCCTCTCGTAAGCACTTCATTCTTGGGATGAAGCCGAGATCGACAACGAGTGAAGTATGACCGCCCAATACCATCAACAAGCAAAGGAGATTGCAAGAAGGCAAGAAGAAAGCATGGAAGAGGAGCCCAAAGAAATTGTTGCTAAAAGTAGAGCCTACACCAAAGACCTTTGGTCCGAATCCACAACCACTCCCGGTGAGCACAAATATTTCTCCTAATACATCTACCGAGTATGAAGATCTGCTCAAAAGATGGGTCGCTTAACTATTAATCTTCTTCAAGGAAAGGAATTTAGTTCTCGTGAGGAGATAGAGGTCCAAAAGAAATATTTCTAAGTTGTTTGTTATGGTTGTTATAAAAGGGTCATTATAAGTATAATTGTCCGAGATAGAGCTTCTACATCTGGTAAGGGAGATAATGATAAAGGAAAAGCACCTGTGAATTCTTTTGATGTAGTAGATAAGAGCAGAAATAATGAAGTAGATGTGTTTGTAACAAAAAAAAGAAAGAAAAAGATAATCAAGATGGAAATGATCCTAAGAAGATGAAAGAAGAAACTAGTAAGAAACATAGAGAAGAAAGTTGGGTGTGCAGATTTTCTGATTTCACAGGGGCAAGGACCATACTCCATCTTGGAAGATCTATCCAAAAGGCCTCGCAAATATTACATATGGTCAACTCTTGGCTATGTCTTCCGAGAAGAGGCGGAGTCATGCGAGGTGGACTCAATGCTCGAAGAAGGAAGGAGGTTGAGGTCCCTGCTTTTGGAGGCAGAGGCAGATCCCTATGCTCCACAAGCTGAGGTATTATGTAATGGTATTTCAATTCATGATGTCTTAGTTGATGGAGGTGCTGCAGCTAATGTAATGACCGAGTCTGTAATGAATATGTTGGGTTTAAAAATTGATCGTCCTTCAACACTTATGTTAAGGTCATAAAATAAAGGAAAAACTAAACCGTAAGGTGTAGTTTCAAATGTGGCAATATCTCATTATGGGTGTCAGATGTGTGGTAGACTTTCAGTGATGAAAATGGTACTCGCTAAGGCACTCCAATGCTGCTAGGAAGACCATGGCTAAGGAGAGTTCATGCAAGAAACTACCGGAATGAAGGTTTCATGACACTTGGACGTGGTAGAGAGAGGGTGAAGATAAACGTGATCCTCGACATCATAAAGCGTAACTCGTGGATTCAAGTGATGAAACCGATGATTGACATCCTCTCGATTACTCTAGCACCAAAGAAGTGGACACCAAGATGAAGAAAGTGAGGTTGATGTTTCAAATATGGATATTCTTCCACCACACCAACTCATGACCCCATAAAATTATCTCAAGAAGAAGTTGATGATCGTCTCCAACAAATAAAGATTGGTGATGCTTTGTGATGGAGAGTGAGAAGGAATCCTACCTCCACTCTTTTTCAAGGTACATACACCTATTCACTTTTGATTACAAGGAACTCCGCCAAGTAAGTTGGGTAGAACATTGTATTGAGCCGGTAGATGGTGCTAAGCCCATAAAGCAAATGCCATATAGAATGAATCCTAATTTTTCCAAGACTCGTAAAAGAAGAAATAGATAAGTTGCTTGATGCAGATTCATATTTGTCAGGAGAATTCGTAATGGGTTTCTCCCATTGTGATCTCAATAAAAAAGAATGGGAAGCTACGAATTTGTGTTGATTATAGGAAGCTCAATAAGGCAACAAAGAAGGATCATTACCCTCTTCCATTTTCGATCAGATCTTGACGAAGTAGCCGGCAGAGTGCTATAGTTTTGCTTGATGGATATAAATGCTACAACCAAGTTCGTATAGCAGAGAAAGATCAGTCAAGACCACGCTCACCACTCCTTGGGGAACGCTTTGCTTATAGAGTTATGCCTTTTGGGTCAGTGTAATGCTCCAAAGAACATTCCAAATGCTTGATGAATAGGTGTTCGAACCCTACATCGGGACCTTCATCGAGTATTTCGGATGATTTTTGCATCTATGGGAGCAAGTTGGACCACCCGCACTGATGGAGACAACATTTCAAAGGTTAGATGAAGCACAAGCCTCACTAAACCCTACAAAGTGTGTCTTTGGATGTTCTAAAGGTGTTTTGTTAGGGCATGTCAGTTTCCAGAGATGGTATTGGTACTGATCCCGATAAAGTTTCAAAATCAAAGATTTACCATTTCCTATGAATAGAAGTAAGTTGAGATCATTTTTAGGCCATGTGGGTTACTATAGAAGGTTCATCAAGAATTTCTCAAAGATCACATGCCCACTAACCCAGCTTCAAGAAGGATGTTGCTTATGAACCAGAATAAGGCGCATGAAGCTTTTGGACAATCAAGGAAGCCCCGTGTCTTCACCTGCTTTGAAGAATCCAGATTGAGCAAGCCATTCATCAGTGTACACCGATGCCTCGATGCAAGACTAGGTAGTACTTTGAGCCAAAAGGATGAAAATGGGAATGAACATCCAATTTACTTTGGGAGCGCATAAAATGAGCAAAGGCTTGAGGTAAACTATACCAGTAATCAAAAAGAGGCTCGCTATCATTTTTGTCAGAAAGAAGTTTAGAAATTACTTGCTAGGGCAGAAATTTATAGTTGTAATGGATCATCGTGCTCAAATATATTGTCAATAAGCCTAACCCATCGTGAGGATAGCAAGATGGATAATTTTGCTACAAGAATTTGAATTTGATATTATAGATAGGCCAGAAAGAAGCATGTCAATGCAGATGCACTCTCTCGAGCCTATGATGGTTTAGGATCATCTTGTGATGATGATGATTTTCCCGATGCAAAGATTGTTCTCCTCGACACAATCCCTAGTGAATACATAGATATTTGGAATTATCTTAATGAATTCAAGTTTCCCGATGGTGCCAATGCAAAGACTAAGAGAAAGATTACTCAAGCCTGGGCCCATCCATATTCTATTCTCGCATGGAGCATTATTTCGAATAGGACCTCGATGGACAAGACAAGAGGGCAAATGGACGTGATCAAGGAAAGGAGCTGCTAGAAGAATTCCACAATGGTACATGTGGAGGGCACTTCTCTGACAACTTACAAAGAAGGATCTTGATGCAGTTATCACCGCCCACTCTTTTTAAAGATTGTTATAATTATTGTAAGACATGTGATATTTGTCAAACACATGGTAACCGTAAGACTTCATCACCCATTATGTCCTATTCTTCCCTCGGTCCCTTTGAAAAATGGGGAATAGACATCAGTAGGTCCACTTCCAACTACATCACGCCAAAATAAGTATATCAGAGTTGCCACAGATTATTTAACCAAGTGGGTTGAAGCTAGGCCATCAAAACAAACTTCCATGGATGAAGTGGCAAGGTTCATATATGAACGCATTGTCACCAGATTTGGTTGTCCATTAGAAATTGTAATGATCAAGGAAGCCACTTCATTAATGAGGTGGTAAAAGCCCTAGTCAATAAGTTTTCTATTAAGCACAGAAGGCAACAACATACAAGCCAAGCACAAATGGACAGTGGAACGAACAAATTTTGTGTTGTGTCAAATTCTAGCAAAAGATGCAAATTGCAGTACATAAATGGGATAAAAGGATTCATGCAAAGATTGTGGGCATATAGGGCAACATCAAAGTCAGCAACAGATACTCCCCATTTCAAATTGGCCTATGGCATTGATCCAGCTTCTTCCTATTGAGTTTGATATTCCCACCGTGAGAGTTATGAAAATGAAAGGATGGATGAAAGTGATTCAAGAAAGAAAGGTGGTACATCTTCATTTGCTAGAGGAAATGAGGGAAATAGCAAAGGATACAAGCCATAAGAAGAAAATGAAGCAGAAGGAATACTTTGATCAAAAGATCCGGTGGTCTCCATTTCAAGTGAATGACTTGGTTCTAGATATGATTCCGTATACAAAAAAAGAAGACAGAAAATTTCTTCCAAAATGGATGGGGCCCTACAAAATAAAGAAATTGTGTATGAAAATGGTACATACTGACCGGAGGAATTGATGGCACTCCCATTACGAAATGGGTCAACCACGACAAGTCAAGATTTTCCAAGCACTGTAATAGTCTACTCCGAGGACGGAGTAGAAGCTAGGAAGGGGGAAGATGTCGACACTAAAATTTTCCTCCATAATTTCTATTTCATTAATGTATGTATTAGGAATAGGATGTTGTTAAGTGTAATTAGTAGTAGCGTTTGATAGAAGATAACGGTGCCCACAAGACGGTGTTGCGCCAATAATGTGGAGTACGGTAATAAATAAAAGTACAATAGAATGTTGTAAAAAGTAAATATTTGTCGTAAGTGGTCCGGTAATGTTAAAATGTCAAAGTTTGGGTAATTAGAGAAGTAGGGTCTACATGATTAGGAATTAGAAATATTATATTGGTAATAAGGACAAGGAGTGAGGTCATAAATATTTTGTGTATTTTATTTGTAAAAAGTCTAAAAATGTGGAACCCATGTAAAATGATAAGGTTTATCTTATCTTAATGTAGATAAGCTTACATGTACAGTATAAGAGTTAAGGTATGGAATATGATTCGTCAAAGGATTTCTTATCCTATCTTAGAGATAGATGGATAAGCCTGAAGTTCTATAAATAGAGAGGCCACCCCCTCATTTAGCATAGAAAGAAGTAGTGAGAAATATCAGAGGAAGTGTGCGAAGGAAGCCATCGCTTAAAGGTGTGTCAAGAAGCCAGCCATCAGAGGTGTAATTGTAAAGTTTCTCCCATAGTCTTGTTGAAGTATCTCATGGGTGAGATTGTAACAGTTTCATGTTAATATTATAATTTATTTTGATATTTCAGATTTGTCATCATTCTGTCTTATCATAGTCAATGGTATTCTTGTGTTCGGTTGTTGTTTTGCTTCCAGATTACATCCACCAAACTAAAGGCTGTGCATTAGTAAATAATCATAAGACGAGGAGTTCCCAGGTGAAGAATTATCATAGTGCCGGATTGCGTGACATGATGACAAGACAGGTCCTAGGCCATCCCTAGCAGGAAAGAGCTCATAAGTTTTTCTAGGACCTATGGCACCACCTCGCATGCAGTGTCCATGGTAAGGTTCAAGGATCCCCAGATGAGGCGTGGTATTACTAGGATCACCTAATGAATGATGGGATAAATTTCCCCTCCTATGCAGATTATAGGGAACAACATGCATTAAGTGAGAGGATGAGATCCCGCACTCATAGTGTAGAGAGCACAGGGGGTCGGCGAGCCCAGAGACAGGGTTAGGGTGAGGCCATGAGTTCATGGAGGCCAGACCCAGCTACGGGCCAGGTGGAGACTAGACCGAGACCCATGGAGGGTGGAGAGATGTTGGCAGGGGAAACATATAGGGCAGGAGGAGGAGACAGATGAGACTGGCCCCAAGGGTCTCAAGTGGGGTGACGATTAGTCACTTGGTATGATTATTATTTTTATATTTTGATACATATCATCCTTTGAGCTAACAATAGTGAGGATGTACATGAGATTTTTGATATTTTGATCTTATATCGACCTACATGCCGAAGATGGTGAGGATGTACATGAGAGTTTTGGAGATACCTTGGTATTTATTTGTATCTGTGTGTGTGTGTGTGTGTGTGTGTGTGTGTGTGTGTGTGTGTGTGTGTGTGTGTGTGTGTATGTATATATGTATTGATACATAGACTCTCCCATTTATATAGTTGATGATATTTATTAGATGGATGATGTACCTATGTTTTTAATTTCCATTGTTATTTGTGTATTGATGGAAACTAGGTGAATTAGGCATGATGGAGTCAAGGTCATGTAGGCATGATTGAGTTTAGGTCACTTAGGCATGGTTGAGTTTAGGTCATTTAGGCATGGTTGAGTTTAGGTCATTTAGGCATGGTTGAGTTTAGGTCATTTAGGCATGGTTGAGTTTAGGTCATTTAGGCATGGTTGAGTCAGGTATAGGTATGGTGGATTCTTGGTCATTTAAGCATGGTTTGGTCATGGTGTTGCATTTGATTTAATTTCCAAGTTGTTGTTTTTATGGAAAATAAATAATGATGTATGGTATGGTGATGTTATAAAATGGTAGGTATGTATGTTTTTATGATTGTTTAATTTCCAATTTTTGTGTAAAATGGAAACTAACTAAGGTAGAATGTGAATATAAAAATGGGGGAAAATTGGTTAGGGTAAAGAGTGGCTGAGATAACCTCCAAGGGCCCCATTCCTTAGAGTGCTGCCTACATAGCCCTAGTGAAAAGGGGCCTCGGGTCGATGTAGTTCTCCCGTAAGCTAGGGAAGAATAAGATGAGGATAGATGAATGGATCGGTAGGTTTTAGGCACATCTTGAGTCTAGATAATCTAGGCATGGTCAGTGTTTAGGTTAGTTAGGCATGGTTGAGTCTAGGTCAGTTAGGCATGGTTGATTTTAGGTCAGTTAGGCATGGTGACGTTGGTGAAAGATGAATTCTTAAAGTGTAGGTGTCGATGGTTTAGTCCTGTATAGGAAAATCAACAAGTGATGAAGAAGGTAAATGGTAAGAGGTGACAAGAGGAAACACCTACTTGATAAGAACCATAAAGATTTTATCATACCAAAGATGGGCTTATGAACATAAGACCTTAAAGGTGTTGCATGATTGGCTATTCAAAGGGTGAAGAAAGTCACATGATCACGAAATGTCATTTTTGTGGCAAGTCCCTTGAGAAGGTAGGAAATTAGGGTGAAAAGGAAATGAGGTGAAAATGGTTGGTTTTTAGTGTAACTTAGTGTAAGACAACATGCCTACTTGGCAAGAGACCCAAGATCAAAATAGGCAAGTCCATGATGAAAAAGTTATCATTTTCTTCTTTTGGCTTTTGTTTTGATAGACTGATCGATGTGAGAAGTCTATGTGGGATGAGTATATTATCTCCTTGAGGTCTTCGTGAAGTTGATCGATGCGGGAAGCTTCTAAATATTTTATTTTGTTTTTGCAAGGATAGTCCCCTTTTATGATAGACTATGTGTAGTATAGGCTACTCCTTTAAGGAGTAGCCTATTTATAAGCAACAAGATAGAGAGAAGAGATGTCCCTTTTGAGGGATTCATCTCTTTGCTGGAAGTTTGACTCAAGGATTTGAATCCCATTTTTCTTTTGAAATTATTTTTCTTTTTGATGTTTAAGTCATGGACAAGACTATAGAGGGAGATTAGGCTCTTGTTTAGAAGACAAAAACCATAACACGCAGAGGTTAACTATGAAAGAGATGGTTTCAAGTGATGAATGACCATGGGATTCCATCTTGAAAAAGATGAAAAAGTATCCATGAAAATCATGCCATGAGTAGAGACGTGGTACTCATATTGAAGATAAGGATGAAAAGGGGATGGGTAACCACATGATTCTTGTTTAATCATTGATCCTCCAAATGGGTAACATGGTAGGTGAATGATGCTCAAGGGATGAGTGATCGATAGATAGAAGGTTATGTAGGACTTGATTCAATAATAGAATGGTCGAAGATGCACAAGAGCATTGAGTGGTTCGTTTGGGTTTACCTTTGAGTGAAGATAAATGATAAGAACTTGATCCATAGGTATGAGTAACAATATAGGGTCCCAGGAAATTAGGAGAAAACTTACCACATTTACTTTTTTCTTATTTGGTTATATGGTGATTTTCTTTCAAGATGAGGTCACCGACTTGGAAGGTTTTCTCATGGACACGTTTTTCATAGGCACGTTTGATACGTTTTGGTAGATTTGGAGATGATCAAGATCATTAAGATGACATTCATCTAATAACTCAAGTTGTGCCAAACGGTCCTAGTGAAAGTCATCATCGTTGAGCATGTCTTGGAGTTAGATATAGAGAGATGGAATCTAGACTTCGAGAGGCAAGACAACCTCAATCAGTAGACCGAGAGAGAAAGGTGTGGCAGCAATCAAAGTGTGAATACTAGTGTGGTATGCCCACAAGGCGAAAGGAATGTGTGTATGCAAATCCTTCCCAATATTTTCTACTTTCCTAACAATTTTGTTCAAGGTTTTATTGGTTGATTCTGCTTGGCCATTTGTTTGTGGGTAGTAAGGTGAAGAGAAACTGAGTTGAATGCTAAAGGCATCATAAATTTTTGTAGGGTTTTATTTTTGAACTATTTGTCGTTATCAGTGATGAGGCGGTGAGGACACCAAAGTGAAAAATAATGTGATGGTTGATGAATTCACAAATTTTCTCATCTTTTGTAGAGATGAGGGGATGGCTTCTACCCATTTAGTGTAGTATTCAATAGTGGTTATAATCCATTGATGGCATTGTGAAGAATGAGGATTGATCTCTCCGATAAGATCCAAACCCCATTGAGAGAAAGGCCAAAGGTCTCATGTGACCTATAAGGCATGACTAGGTGTGTGATGAAGATTAGCATGTTGCTAGAATTTCACACAATGTTTGACATAGTCACAATAAATCATGGTTGAGGGTGGGCCAATAATATCCTGGTGAAGGATGTGTTTAGCGATTAGGCCACTGAAGTGACCTCCAAAAATTCCATCATGAACTTCCTTGATGGTATAAGGAATCTCATAACTTGTAAGGCATCGTAAGAGAATATCGTCAAAGCCATGTTTATAAAGAAGACCACCCATGATGACATAGTGAGAGACACTTTTTGAGAAAGTTGTGTTGTCCATTACAAGTAAGATCTAGAGGCGAATGGAAAGGGAAAGGTAGTCTACAAACTTCTTATACCAAAGGTCACGTGGGTCAGGTGCAACGGTTCCGATGGATTTGACATCTCAAGATAAATAAGAAGGTGATTGCAACCTTTATATTGTGACAAATATTTTAGAGTTTGTAGGCAAAGCGGGCATCTAAGAAGTTAGGCAAGCCATGGTATCCACAAATTTATTAGTAGAACATGGGGTGGTTTGAAGTTCGTAATGGTCAAAGGTAGTTAGAAGTATGTTGACATGGTGTTTATACTTTTGGAGTATTTTGTTATGACACTGGTATATACCATTGAATTGATTTATAACCAGTTGAGATTCACCAAAGATATTAATTGATTTGACATCTAGGGTGATGGTGGTTTGGAGACCTAGTATGAGTGCTTCATATTCAGCGATATTATTAGTACAATCAAAATCTAGTTTGAAAGATAAAGGCATAGGTTCACCATCAAGAGGAATGAGGATAACACCTACACCACCCCCATGCTGACATTTGGAACCGTTGAAAAATAAGGTCATTTGGTAAACGGTATCATCCAAAGAGAGGGTAGTAATGGATTCATCTAGGAAATCAAAGTTAGAGGATTGATTTCTGGAGAGGGGTGCATCTGCAAGTTGGTCAGCAATGGTTTGACCCTTGATATATTTTTAAGGATGAATTTGAGGTTCGGTTAGTGAGAAGCGTGAGCCAACTCATGCAGCATGCTGATTTTGGTAGAGTTTGACATACATGTAATGTAAGGGGTCAATGTTAGTGACGAAAAAGGTTTTGTGGTTGAGTAGGTAATGACAAATTTTAGTGGCGACAAAAACTAAGGCTAAGTAGAGTTTTTGGCATGGGTGTATCTAGTTTTGTAGTCCAAAAGGGTATGGCTTATGTAATAAACCTCTTTCTCTTTGTGTTTCTTATCACGATGAGTGAGCATGGAACCTAAGGAATGATCAATAGCATAAATGTATAGGTAAAAGGGTTAGTCATCTTTAGGAGGAATGAGCATCGGTGGTTGGAGAAGGTATTTTTGTAAGGCATCAAAGGCTTTGTGGCATTCATCATCCCATTTGAAGGAGACATCCTTTTTGAGGAGATGATGAAATGGTTGACAACAATCGAGAAAGTTGTAAAATAAACCGAAGAATAGATTGCATCTTACCTTGCAAACTTGAAGTTAGCTAAGATTAGTAGGTGAAGGAATTTAGAGAATAGCCTTTACTTTAGGTGGATCAACTTCTATGTTGCACAAATAAATGATGAAACCAAGGAGCTTTCCCGAGAGAGAATAGTGAAGACACACTTCTTGGGCTAAAGGTGAACACAATACTTGATGAGATGGTCAAAGATGACCTTCAAGACTGTGAGATGTTTGGCTCGACATTTGGATTTTCCAAGAATGTCATCTACATAATCTTCTAATATACGATGTATGATGTCATGGAAGATATAACTCCTAGCCCACCGATATGAGGAACCGGTGTTTTTAGGCCAAAAGGCATGACTCAATAGCAGAAGGTCCCCAAGGAATGATGAAGGTAGTTTTGTGTTGATCTTCCGGAGTAAGAAATATTTGATTATAACCTAAGAAACCATCCATGAGTGATAGCATCTCATGGTCGGCGGTTAGATCAACTAGTTAGTCAATACCTGGTAGAGGAAAATTATCTTTGGGGCAAGCTAGGTTGAGGTCACAGAAATTCATGCAAATACGAAGTCCCCATGTCACTTTTGTGATAGGAATGATGTTGTAAATCCATTGAGGATAGTCAATGGGTAGGATGAAAGAAACTGAGAGAAGGCATCGGAGTTCTTCTTTAACAAGAAGAGTAATGCGATGGTGCATTTTTCACAAATTACTTTTTACGGTTTTGGATTCAGGGATCAAGGTTACGATATTATGGACCACAATGTTAGCGTCAATACTGGGCATATCATCATAGGACTAAGAAAAAGTGTTGTTATGATCCCGAAGGAAAGAAGTAAAAGCTCTTTGTTCAACAACATCTAAAGATTGGCCTATCTTTAGAATGTGTAGGTCATCCTAAGTGTTAATATTGACTTCGATAGTCAATTCATTTAACATTGTTTGCATCTCGAAGGAAATGATCGGGTGAATATAAGAATCCTCCGCACCAAGGTAGGTGAGGATAGACTCATCATCCTGACATTGAATGACGTTAATGAATGTTTATCATCATTGATCATGTCAGGATATAGGAATGGAAGAGAAGAGGGAGCCTCGCCATCACGTTGATAAGTCAAAGGTCCCAAGGAAATGGTGTTCATGAAAAACAAAAAGTTAGGAGGAATGGATTATGGATCCATAGACTCCGTGGGTGAGGGTGGTGACGTTGGTGAATATGGTGGAGAAGGTTTGTCGTCCTGAATGAGTTCAACATAGGCCTTCTTGGAGGATATTTCGGTGAATCTGATACCACTGCGGTTGTTGTGTTTACGGGTGGTAAATAGGATGATGGTATGATGGCCTTGTTTGTAAAAACCAAAGCCAAAACCTTTCCATGTGTAGTGGTGAAGGAAAGTGTGGACAAAGTGGCGGTTGGTGAGAGATTGGAGATCAGATGAAAATGGTCATGTTTGGGATGGAGGTTTGGGTGAATAGGTGGAAGTATCAAGTCCCCCATATGTTAAGTTAGTGTGAAGGTGGGGAGGACCATAAGGGAAGACCTCTCCTATGCGATAGTCATAACGAGGATGTTAGTGTAGGTTATGTTGGCCCGAAAATCTATCGGGTGGGTAGATCTATGGATAGACAGGCCAACAATTTATAGGGCATAGCCCCTCTTTGAGATAACAAAGTGAAACTGGTTTATTGCTATTCTACCAGCAAGAATCATGCAAGTCTTATAGTATTCTAGCCTTCGGGGGTTTTGGGATCTCATCCCAGTAGAGTTAGTTCCGATGAAGAACAGAAAGGAATGAAGGAAGGAATAGAAGAAAGATGGATCTGAAGGGAGAAAAGAAATGAATTCCAAAGTAGAAAGGTCAGAGGGTTTATGTTTTGGGCCGGTAGTAAATAGAGCCAAACTTACTCACATAAACAAACAAAGCAATACTGATAAACAAATGACAAAAGTATAGGTGAATCCAACAGAATAAGCATGCAGATCTAACTTAAGAAAGATCTAACACATAACACAGAATTCAGCACAAAGTCTCAATTTTTGTATTAATATTTTGTTCTGTTACAAGAAAGCTCAAAGTCTTTCTCTCCTCACTTCTATTTTTCATACAAATTTGCTCACCCTTGAATACTACAAGTATCCAAGTATTTATAGAAGGAGAAGGAGAAAGAAGACAAAAAGGAGCCAACAACTTATTTACAAAATATCTACAAAATATTTAAAAGTCAAATGTTGACTTTGGGGCAATTTGGTGGATGACAACATCCCATGGTGCAACATGGATGATGTCATCATTTGTGCCAACATACTTTTAAATACTTTTACAAAAATGGGATTTATCCTAGGAGGAAGGAGCCTATTCATCGTCATCCCTTGGCTTGAAAGGAGTGTCTTGCTTCTACTCAGGAGAGGTGATGTGAAACTGAGCTCGATACTCCATGAACTTGCTGACCATCACCTGAAGTTGATCTTGAGCAGGACCCTTGGTGTGATCCCCGATGACTTCACAAGTTTCTCATTCATCTCTGAGTCTTTCAGGGAGTTTGAAGTATTTGTTTCCTACCTCCATCAGGTACCCAACGAATTCATGGCATGCCAGAAGGTTGTTGATAGATTCTACATCAAAAGTGGCCTCTGACGTGAAACCTTGCGACGTGATTCCCTTGAAAAGCTAAATAGTATCATCTGCCTTCCTCAAGGCGTACGCTACACCGAGTAAACCTAGAGACATTCTTAAGACGATTTTCTCCCTTTGATGCATGGCATCCAGGATTCCTCCTTGATTTTTCTATCTTTTCTAAGACAAACTCCATTTGGTCAACCCGATAGTCTAAAGCAAAGAGAATTTGTTGGGTGCCCGTGGGTGATCAAAGACGCCAAATTTAAACAAGTCATCAACTGGACAACAAGCATCTTCTGGAATGTCTCGTGTTGTAACCTGGCATGGTCCAACTCTTCGGAGATAGGTCTTGTTATTGCCTGGATTTCCTTGTTCTCTTGATCTATATTTTGATAGAGCTCGTGAACTTTGTAATCACTTCCTCACTATATTTGAGGATTTACTCTCTCGTGTGGACATTGTTACACCTTGCTCACCAATCTTGGCATACTCATTTATCTTCTCCTGACTAAGAACTTTGGGAGGGTCAGCAACAGTCATATGAGGGGCATTGCCCATCTTTTGCAAGGCTTGGAGAAGTTTCTTGTTTTTCTCTTTTAATATTCTCTTCTCTTCCTTTGCTTCTCAAGCTTCTTGCAAAGGGCATCCACTTTGCAGATAAGACCTCCCTTGTAGGCTCTCTGATGATGTTCTCATTGTGACCTGAGTCACTGTAAAATTTGTAGGAGACAGATCTTCTTTCTTCTTTATGGGATTAGGGTATGCGATCTCCATAACCCTTTGGCCTGAAGTGCTTTAAGAGAAGTAGGTTATAGCCTTTTGCTTCTTAGGCCCTTTACTGGAATAATGGAGAAGTCCATAGGTGCAATAGGGACTTTCCTCTTGTGTTGGCTCAGGTGTTCGGAGATCCATTCTAGACTTAGGGGAGTGGGACCAGAGGACGAAGAGGAAACAGGGGTGGAAGGAAGAATGACTGCAGTGGACACGGGGAAGTGTGTCGAAACACTTGGTGGTGGCATGGAGAAAGGGGCCGACACACCAACGCTCATGGGAATAGGAGTCACTACAAGAGAGGAGGCCATGGGGCGGAAGGGATCTGTGAGATGAGGGAAGAAATGTTGGGGGATAGATCCATAAGGGAAGAGAAGATGGAGGAAGAGGGAGGGGGAACGGTAGAAGATGGAGGAGAAGACACAACCAAAGGAGCGGTTGTTTGAGCAACATGAGGAGGGGAAGGAGGAGTGGAGAGGGAATGGTTGGGACCTCACCAGTTGTAGTAATGACAACATCCTGAGTGGATGTGTCCATTGGAGCACTTACCGCTTCTTCTTCTCCTGGGGACACTAAGTCCACAACTTGCTCTTCTGCGGTAGTAGGAGGGCTTTCAGGAGCTTTCTCCTGAGTAGTGCTTGCCTCTCCTTCTTTATCCTTTCCTTTTCCCTCAGGAAATTTTTTTGGCCTGGTGGGTGCATTCCCCAAGGGAGACGTGGTAAAGTCTACCCCAAGGTAGATGATACCATTTTTCTTACACCAATGCTCGGTGTGTTACAGAGTGCCCTTGACCCTTTCCTCTATAGTCTGAGGGGCCTTATTCCTATCAATTTTGGAAAATGGCCAATTGTCCCCATCCATGTCTAGATAAACTTGATCAACTTCTTGATCAGTTGCTTGGAAATCCTTTGGGATGATAGCCACACCATATTGAATGATCTCTGCCAGGGCCAGTCGGGAGTGATCCTTTCGTCTGAGCTCAACTTCATGATTTAGGTCGATGTAGATATCCTCGATCTAAGGGACGTGAATTGGATCGATCCTTGCTCTTGGAAGGCAACCATGAGGATCGAAGGTTGGCCTTGACGAAAATTATGCTTCAGATTGAGCAACTCAAGCTCTACATACATCTCCCAGGATTTTCCCTATGAAGTGCAGGTGTATCTGCCCACCGTGAGGGGGAATGGAGTTCCACCCTTCTTCCTTTTCAAACACTTCTCATGGTATGTGATGAGCTATCTAGACAGCTCCAACAGGATCAGTTTGGGTCCCGCATACCTTGGCAATCTGGTGGGCTCTCCCAAGAAGTTAGCGGCTCTGAGATAGGTGAAAGTGGGGAATTGCGTGAATAACGCTCCCCACTTCTCTATGGTGGTGATCACGCTTTTGGTCATCCGACTGCAAGTCATGTTGGGCCTCAAGAGGTAGATGATGCCATAGAAGAAGACATTGTTGATTTTACTGAATTGGGCTATGTTGTTCTCCAGTCTTAACTCTGGATAGTACTCGTATATCCTAACCTGGGGCCATATCCCACACCGATTCAATGTTGGGTAGTCCCTCTCTGAGGCAGCAAGCATATACTACATAGGAGTTCATATAGAACCTCCCAGTTGTTGAAAGTTGTTGAAGTTGCTCCGAGATTGTGCTACTGATAATCTCTCCCCAGTCAAAATGCTGATCGGAACATTTTTATTCATTGTTTCCAAATACCTGAGCATCCACTTGTGAAAGTAATGGGCATCAGGGAGTCCATGTACTCTGCTTAGGAAGGTGATCGTGTCACTCAGCTCCTCTGAAAAGTCACTGCGATGAATGACTTGTGGCCACCTACTTGTCACCTTCTTATTCCTGAGGTACACCTCATTCATTAACTGCATACATTTGTCTTCATTTTTAGTCCATGTCTTCACGCATTCCTCCTGGCTCACTGCTACAAAATTTCTGTGGTGAGGGATACCCAACATGATCTCAAAATGTTAAGCCGTGAGGTTGATTATCACCTCGCCCTTCTCATTTTTGACACATCTTGTGTCCTTATTATAATAATGGCCCACCAACATCATAAACTCATTTTTAATTGCGCTTACTAGGAGCCCCGCACAAAGTGCGCAGACCACTGCCAACCAATTTATCCATCCATGGGCTGCCTGTGACCTTCTTGGTTCTGGCCCAGAAGTCCTCCATGTCAATGTGCCCAAGTTCTAAATCTATGATATCAAGATCGCACTCTGTAAGCGAGTCAGGCATCCTGACCCTTTGGTATTTATATTTCATTTCTTGCTCGGTTAGCTTGGCTTTACCCTTGGACTGGGTTGGCTTCTTACTCTATGAATACATGTGTGGATCTAAGTTTAGTTGTTGATCTGCAAGAAGAATCAGGGAAGTCCATCGCAGAAGGGCCATGTGAGCCATTAAGTCGTCCATAAAATCTTATAGAATGAAAAGTTAGCAATTTATGAGCCTTTGGGCATAAGGCGTAGCTTTACTGTAGGCTACAGGGACTTAGAAAAGCAAGGCACACTTTAGGAAAGTGTTGCATGGGAGAAAGCAGTGCCAAAGGGGCACGGGCGTGGATTGACCACACACAACATTTAGATGTTGGTGTCAAGGGATATGCGCTTGCACCATTGGAAGTCTTTTAGTGGGGCATAGATATGATTGGTGTTATAGAGTATTATGGTGCACCAAGGTGTGGATGTAAAAGATGCAACATCAAGGTGAGGTGCGCCAAGGGGTTAAGCTTGTGCGGTGTGGGAAGGGTTTACATAGCATGAAGTGTTGTTGCTATTGTAGGTGCGCTCACGCCTGCGCCTTAGGAATTTTGTAGTTTTTACAGGGCGTGGGAAAGGGCTTCTATTGTGTGAGTTTACAGTGTGCCTTGGTGTGACTATTTTTGATGCAAAAGATGACTAAATGGTGCGCGAAAGGGTACAACTATTTTTAGCACAACACGTATGAAAATTGTCCGTGGAAGACATCGTCGATTCTCTTGATTTTGTGGTTCTTTACTCTTTCACTCGATTTTGATAGCAAGGGGTTAACCTTGGAAAAGTAGGGTCCATGTCGAGGCGAGCCTTCCAAATTTGTAGATCTGGAAGGAGAGTGAAAAATGGATTGCAGGTGGGTTTTGCAAAATGGGTAGGGATTGTGTTATCTTCTTAGGTTCATTGTTTATTATCAATAATCCTAATCACCTAACCCAACATAAAAAACACTACAAATCCACAAAAAGGGCAAGGACCACTTACCAAGAATATATAATGATGAAGGAGACGATCTGGGGACCACAAACGTGACAAATGGAAACACGTGGGACTGACAAGAACAATGACAACATGTAGAGAAAAAGACTTTTCACGTTTTTGTAATGTGAAAATGACAGGTCAGATGCGCCTATATATAGAAAAAGGTGCAATAAATGTGCCACCAACTTTTTCCTATGGCACACTTGAGTGGATGTCGACACGAAGGGAATTACGCACCTTGGCACAACTTTGGGAGTGTCGACACTACATTTTTAGTGCCCACAACACACTTTAGAAAGTGATAACAAGATGGCACTTGCGCCTTGCGCACCTTTGAGAGGTGCAACATTTGGAGTGTTGACACTCCTGGAATGCGCCAAAGGAATAGAGGGGCACAGTTTTGGTTGTAACGCGAATGAAAATTGTGCCCAACCCAAAAAGGTTGAAAATGACCAAGCTCTAAAAACTAGATTTTCCGGAAATGGATTTTATGCCATTCACGAACGTTAAGGGACCTTAACGGGGGACTGTCATCACCAATCCGGCACTATGATAATTCTTCACCGGGAACTCCTCATGCTATGATTATTTACTAATGCACATCCTTTAGTTTGGTGGATGTAATTTGGAAACAAAACAACAACATAACACAAGAATACCATCGACTATGATAAGACAGAATGATGACAAATCTGAAATATCAAAATAAATTATAATATTAACATGAAATTGTTACAATCTCACCCATGAGGTACTTCAAGTGTTATTGTCTTCACTTGCCTTTCACCAAGACTATGGAAGAAACTTTACAATTACACCTCTTAATGGCTTCTTCAACATACCTTTAAACCGATGGCTTCCTTCGCACACTTCCTATAATATTTCTCACTACTTCCTTCTATGATAAATGAGGGGGTGGCCTCTATTTATAGAAATTCCAGGCTTATCCATCTTATCTCTAAGATAGGATAAGAAATCCACTCTGACGAATCATATTCCATACCTTAACTCTTATCTGTACATGTAAGCTTATCTGTTAAGATAAGATAAACCTTATCATTTTACATGGGTTCCACATTTTTAGACTTTTTACAAATAAAATACACAAAATATTTATGACTTCACTCCTTGTCTTTATTACCAATATAATATTTCTAATTCCTAATCATGTAGACCCTACTTCTCTAATTACCCAAATTTTGACATTTTAACATTCTCGGACCACTTACGACAAATATTTACTTTTTACAACATTCATATTGTACTTTGACTGTTACCGTACTCCACATTATTGGTGGCACCATACTGACGGTGCTATTATCTTCTATCAGACACTACTACTAATTATACTTAACAACATCCTATTCCTAATACATACATTAATGAAATAGAAATTACGGAGGAAAATTTTTGTCGACATCTTCCCCCTTCCTAGCTTCTACTCCATCCTCGGAGTAGACTATTCAGGTGCTTTGAAAATCTTCAACTTGTCATGGTTGACCCATTTCGTAATGGGAGTGCCATCCAATTCCTCCAGTTGGTACGTACCATTTTCATGCACAAATTGTTATTTTATAGGGCCCCATCCATTTTAGAAGAAATTTTCTATGTCTTCTTTTTTTGTATACTGGAATCATATACTAGAACCAAGTCATTCACATGAAATGGAGACCAACGGATCTTTTGATCAAAGTATTCCTTCTGCTTCATTTTCTTCTTATGGCTTGTATCCTTTGCTATTTCCCTCATTTCCTCTAGTAAATGAAGATGTACCAACCTTTCTTTTACTAAATCACTTTCATCCATCCTTTCATTTTTCATAACTCTCACAGTGGGAATATCAAACTCAATAGGAAGAACTGGATCAATGCCATAGGCCAACTAAAATGGGGAGTATCCTGTTGCTGACTTTGATGTTGCCCTATATGCCCACAATGCTGCATGAATCCTTTTATCCCATTTATGTACCTGCAAGGTTGCATCTTTTGCTAGAATTTGACACAACACAAAATTTGTTCGTTCCACCTGTCCATTTGTGCTTGGCTTGTATGTTGTTGCCTTCCTGTGCTTAATAGAAAACTTATTGACTAGGGCTTCTACCACCTCATTAATGAAGTGGCTTCCTTGATCTGTTACAATTTCTAATGGGCAACCAAATCTGGTGACAATGCGTTCATATATGAACCTTGCCACTTCATCCATGGAAGTTGTTTTCAATGGCCTAGCTTCAACCCACTTGGTTAAATAATCTGTGGCAACTACAATATACTTATTTTGGTGTGATGTAGTTGGAAGTGGACCTACAATGTCTATTCCCCACTTTTCAAAGGGACCAAGGGGAAGAATAGGACATAATGGAGCTGATGAAGTCTTACGGTTACCATGTGTTTGACAAATATCACATGTCTTACAATAATTATAACAATCTTTAAAAAGAGTGGGCCAGTGATAACCTGCATCCAAGATCCTTCTTGCTGTAAGTTGTCCAGAGAAGTGCCCTCCACATGTACCATTGTGGAATTCTTCTAGCAGTTCCTTCCCTTGATCACGTCCAATTGCCCTCTTGTACTATCCATCAGGTCCTATTCGAAATAATACTCCATGCAGAATAGAATATGGACGATGTAAACTTGAGTAATCTTTCTCTTAGTCTTTGCATTAGCACCATCAGAAACTTGAATTCATTCGAGATAATTCCAAATATCTATGTATTCACTAGGGATTGTGTCAAGGAGAACAATGTTGCATCGGGGAAATCATCATCATCACAAGATGATCCTAAACCATCATAGGCTCGAGAGAGTGCATCTGCATTGACATGCTTCTTTCCTGGCCTATCTATAATATCAAATTCAAACTCTTGTAGCAAAATTATCCATCTTGCTATCCTCCCTGATGGGTTAGGCTTATTTACAATATATTTTAGAGCCTCGATGATCTGCATTACAACTAGAAATTTTTCCCTAGCAAGTAATTTCTAAACTTACAAGAAAAATGATAGCGAGCCTCTTTTTTCAGATTCTGATATAATTTACCTCAAGCCTTTGCTCATTTGTCTGCTCCCAAAGTAAATTGGATGTTCATTCCCATTTTCATCCTTTTGGCTCAAAGTACTTCCTAGTGCTGCATCTGAGGCATCAGTGTACACAATGAATGGCTTGCTCCAATCTGGATTCTTCAAAACAGGTGAAGACACCAGGGCTTCCTTCAGTTGTCCAAAAGCTTCATGCACCTTATTTCCTGGTTCATAAGTAACATCCTTCTTCAAGAACTGGGTTAGTGGCTGTGTAATCTTTGAGAAATTCTTGATGAACCTTCTATAGTAACCCACATGGCCTAAAAATGATCTCAACTTACTTCTATTAATAGGAAATGGTAAATCTTTGATTTTTGAAACTTTATCAGGATCAGTACCAATACCATCTCTGGATACAACATGCCCTAACAAAACACCTTTAGAACATCCAAAGACACACTTTGTAGGGTTTAGTGAGGCTTGTGCTTCATCTAACCTTTGAAATGTTGTCTCCATCAGTGCAGTGGTCCAACTTGCTCCCATAGATGCAAAAATCATCCAGAAATACTCTGATGAAGGTCCCAATGTAGGGTTCGAACACCCTATTCATCAAACGCTGGAATGTTGCCGGAGCATTACACAACCCAAAAGGCATAACTCTATAAGCAAACGTTCCCCAAGGAGTGGTGAACGTGGTCTTCAGCTGATCTTTCTCTGCTATACGAACTTGGTTGTAGCCGCTATATCCATCAGCAAAACTATAGCACTCCTGGCCAGCTACTTCGTCCAAGATCTGATCTGAAAATGGAAGAGGGTAATGATCCTTCTTTGTTGCCTTATTAAGCTTCCTGTAATCAACACAAATGCATAGCTTCCCATTCTTTTTTATTGAGATCACAATGGGAGAAACCCATTCTGAATTCTCCACAGCAAATATGAATCCTGCATCAAGCAACTTATCTATTTCTTCTTTTACAGTCTTGGAAAAATTAGGATTCATTCTATATGGCATTTGCTTTATGGGCTTAGCACCATCTACCAGCTCAATACAATGTTCTACCCAACTTACTTGATGGAGTTCCTTGTAATCAAAAGTGAATAGGTGTTTGTACCTTCAAAAGAGTGGAGGTAGGATTCCTTCTCACTCTCCATCACAAAGATCACCAATCTTTATTTGTTGGAGACGATCATCAACTTCTTCTTCGATAATTTTATAGGGTCATGAGTTGGTGTGGATCGGAAGGATATCCATGACTCAAAACATCCACCTCGCTTTCTTCATCTTCGGTGTCCACTTCACTGGTACTAGAGTAATCGAGAGGATGTCCAATCATCGCCATCACTTGAATCCACAGGTTCTGCTTTATGATGTCAAGGGATCACGTTTATCTTCACCCTCTCTCTACCACGTCCAAGTGTCATGAAACCTTCATTCCAGTAGTTTCTTGCATGAACTCTCCTTAGCCATGGTCTTCCCAGCAGCATTGGGTACGCAACAGTACCATTTTTCATCACCTGAAAGTCTACCACACATACAACACCCATAATAGATATTTCCACATTTGAAACTACACCTTCTGGTTTAGTTTTTCCTTTATTTAATGACCTTAACATAAGTGTTGAAGGGCGATCAATTTTTAAACCCAACATATTCATTACAGACTCGGTCATTACATTAACTGCAGCACCTCCATCAACTAAGACATCATGAATTGAAATACCATTACATAATACCTCAGCTTGTGGAGCATAGGGATCCGCCTCTGCCTCCAAAACAGGGACCTCAACCTCCTTCCTTCTTCGAGCATTGAGTCCACCTCGCAACTCCCGCCTCTTCTCAGAAGACATAGCCAAGAGTTGACCATATGTAATATTTGCAAGCCTTTTGGATAGATCTTCCAAGATGGAGTATGGTCCTTGCCTGTGTGAAATCGAAAATCTTGCACACCCAACTTTCTTCTCCTATGTTTCTTACTAGTTTCTTCTTTCATCTTCTTAGGATCATTTCCATCTTGATTATCTTTTTCTTTCTTTCTTTTTGTTACAAACACATCTACTTCATTATTTCTCGCTCTTATCTACTACATCAAAAGAATTCACAGTGCTTTTCCTTTATCATTATCTCCTTTACCGAGATGTGAAGCTCTATCTGGACAATTATACTAATAATGACCCTTTTTATAACAACCATAACATACGACTTCAGAAATATTTCTTTTTGGACCTCTATCTCCTCCCTGAGAACTAAATTCTTTTCCTTGAAGAAGATTAATAGTTAACTGACCCATCTTTTTGAGCAGATCTTCATACTCAGTAGATGTACTAGGAGAAATATTTGTGCTCATCGAGAGTGGTTGTGGATTCTGGACCAAAGGCGCTGGTGTAGGCTCTACTTTAGCCACAATTTCTTTGGGCTCCTCTTCCATGCTTTCTTCTTGCCTTCTTGCAATCTCCTTTGCTTGTTCAATGGTAGTTGGGCGGTCATACTTCACTCGTTGTCTAATCTCTAGCTTCATCCCAAGAATAAAGTGCTTACAGAGGAGATTATCCATGCCATTCATCAACCCATCCACTAATCCTTCCTTCCGGATCTGGGCATCGAGCTTCCTCCTTAGCTCTAGAACACGAGCATGATAATCCCTTATCTTCTCCTTCTCTCCTTGGGATAGCTTTGTGATCTCGATCATGAGATCTGCATATTTTTATTGTTCACCAAATTCTTCAAGAAAACTTTCAATTAATAAATCCCATGAATTTTTCACATTATCACCTAGTGTTTCAAACCACCTAAGTGTTGAACCATCCAAAAAGGTAGGAAAAAATTCAGTCCATTGTTCCCTTCTTATAAGGCCATTACAAATACAAGATCGTTTAAACTCTTGAATGAAAGAAGAAGCATCTTCATTAGATTGAGCTGAAAAAAGGAATCTTTTCCATTTTCAAAAGTAACCACCGTGAAATACCAACCCACAAGTACAATTAACAAGAATTATGTGCACAAATAATGGGAATCACTATACTAGAAAGTGACTTTACACCTTTCTACAAGAAAAATAGAAATGACCACGGTAAACTATGGTAAAACTTGACTTCTATCATGGTAAAAACGACTTTCTTGTGGTAAACACTATTCATGGTAAAAGTGAAGTTAGTGTGGTAAATACTATTCACGATAAAAAGTGACTTTACTGTGATAAATACTATTCACAGCAAAAATGACTTTATCATGGTAACTACTATTCATGGTAAAAATGACTTTACCATGGTAACTACTATGCACAATAAAAACAAGGTTACCCTCCAATTGATTTTTGACTAAGTGGGAATATCTCTCCAGAAAATCCACCAACGAGGAATGGTCCCGGCAACGGAACCAAAATGTCATCACCAATCCGACACTATGATAATTCTTCACCAGGAACTCATCGTGCTATGATTATTTTCTAATGCATGCCTTTAGTTTGGTGGATGTAACTGAAACAAAACAACAACATAACACAAGAATACCATCGACTATGATAAGACAGAATGATGACAAATCTTAAATATCAAAATAAATTATAATATTAACATGAAATTGTTACAATCTCACCCATGAGGTACTTCAAGTGTTATTGACTTCACTTGCCTTTCATTAAGACTATGGGAGAAACTTTACAATTACACCTCTTAATGGCTTCTTCAACACACCTTTAAACTGATGGCTTCCTTCGCACACTTCCTATAATATTTCTCACTACTTCCTTCTATGCTAAATGAGGGGGTGGCCTCTCTATTTATAGAACTTCCAGGCTTATCCATCTTATCTCTAAGATAGGATAAGAAATCCACTCTGACGAATCATATTCCATACCTTAACTCTTATCTGTACATGTAAGCTTATCTGTTAAGATAAGATAAACCTTATCATTTTACATGGGTTCCACATTTTTAGACTTTTTACAAATAAAATACACAAAATATTTATGACCTCACTCCTTGTCTTTATTACCAATATAATATTTCTAATTCCTAATCATGTAGACCCTACTTCTCTAATTACCCAAACTTTGACATTTTAACATTACTGGACCACTTACGACAAATATTTACTTTTTACAACATTCCTATTGTACTTTGACTGTTACCGTACTCCACATTATTGGCGGCACCGTACTGACGGTGCCGTTATCTTCTATCAGACGCTACTACTAATTATACTTAACAACATCCTATTCCTAATACATACATTAATGAAATAGAAATTACGGAGGAAAATTTTAGTGTCGACAGGACCCAAACGAAAATTTTGGCATGGTTACCTGTAAAATTTCCCTTGTCAATTTTACAGATAATAGGTTACCATACTCTTGAGGAGTAAGGAATGTGTTTATATTGTAGAGGTGGTACTCCCCCAGAATGAGGCATTGAAAAACACCTTCTAAGGGATCGGTATTAGATATGTGGGTAGCGTGAATAGATGAATTACTAGGCAATTGGGAAGGAGGGGTATTGGTTGGTTGGGAAGTAGATGGGCCAGCTGCAGAGGCTATGGTAGTAGTAGGAATAGAAGAGTTAGGTGTGGGAGAGGTGGCGGAAACATTGGTGGATGGGGCTATGGGTGAAGGAGAAGTGGTAGTAGTGGTAGATTCCTTAACTGGTACAAGGACATCATTAGGTTAGTATAACATGTTATAGGTTTTGAATGGTGACGGGTCACCGGGAAGGTATAGTTATGTCCTCCACGTTCAAATTTTACACAAAGTGGTGTAAAGTTGAAGGAAAAAAACCCATGACGCGAATCCAAGGTTGGCGAAAAAATGTTATACTAGAACTCCCCCTCTAAGACGTAGAACAATTCTAGGATAGTACGAGGCCCACATGAATGTGAAGAATAATGGTGCCAAGGGTGGAAGTGATGGCATCATTAAAGGAGTGCAACATAACTAGGTTATTATGCATGTAATTTGAAGGGATGCACATTTGATTGTATACGTGGGAGGATATGATGTTGATGCTAGCACCACCATCGATCATAATGTGTCGTACACATATGTTATCAATATAGACGGAGATGAAAAGGGCGGGATCAGGGTCATCTGATTGGAGAGGTACGATCTCCTCATCAGAAAAACTGAGGTGGCTACTTGATGAGTGGGCATGGGGGTAGAAGAAGGAGATGATTTGGTAAGAGAGGCCACGTGGTGAGGGGTGATAATGGAGGCTACTGGTGTGGGGTCGTTAGGTAAAACCTTGATGGATTGCAAAACCTCCATAAGGGCTTATCGATGAGATTCAGAGGTTTGGACAAGATTGTACAAAGACATTTTTAGAGGGGATTGATGTAATTTTTTTATCATTATACGATGGGTGACCTCATCAGAAATAGGGTATGTGGGTCCTCAAATGGTGATTTTGGGTGTGGGTGCATATGGTATATTGGGCACGGGATTGGTTAATGGGCTAGTTGTTTTTTCTTTTCCTTTGTCTTTTTGGGCATGAGTGGTAACTTGGATCATGTTAATCGAGTATAAGAGGTAGATGGAGAAGGTATTTCATGAGTATTATAATGACATGATGGACAAAAACCTAATGCGGGGTATGAACCTTACAAAAAGAGTAGGACATACTAGAATTTAGGTGGTGGTTTGGCCAACTCTCCGATATGGACCAAAGTTGATCTCAAATTTTGGATGTGGATAAAAGGTTTATAGAGGTGGTGATGTAGGTTGCTAAATAGGTAGCAAGTTGGGATGTATGGTGACAGTGAATATGGAACAGTTCCTCGTCAAAAATATCATCATCATTGAAATTTGCTTCAGGAGGACATAATTGGAGGAGAACGGTTTTGAGAGCCTTATAACCCTCTACATCATGTCCTAGCACACGATGGTAGGCACAAATTTTATTTTCATCAAACCCTTTTGGTTTGGGTTTAAGGGGTCATAAGGTCTAAGCGGCGGTAATGTAATGACTGAGGTCTCTAAAAGGTTGGATAAAATGTTGGCGTAAGACCCCACAAATCGATCACAAAGTGGAAAGTGAGTGTGGGTTTGGGTAAATCGGTTCATGATTGTGGTGGAGGAGGTGTTATATGAGGTGGAATAGGTTTGACCACCGGTTTGTTATGTGGTAATATCTTAGGCTTTGATGGTATCTACTTGGGTAAAGGTGTGGTAGAAGAACTAACAATGGAAGGTGTTATTGGTTTAACTAACTGTTAAAGGGTAGTGGGTTTTTGCCCTTGGATTTCACCTTCTTGGGTAAAGGTGAGATGGGAGTACATGATGCCGAAGGGAAATCGAGAGTGGAAGAGGACGGATTACCCAAGGGGACAATGGAGATTCGGTGGAAGTGTTTGGCGGAGGTCAGTGGAATGTATGGGTCAAAGTCGCATAGGTAATGTTGGGGTTATGGTAGTTGGTGGAGTTATAGGTGGTAAGAAATGTCTAGGTGAGGGTGAGGGTGTTTGTTGTGTAGGTAAATTGGGTGTAACAAAGGGTCATGATGAAGAAGTAGGTTTCTTAGCTTTTGACTTACCTTGGGTAGGGGGTTATTTGGCCAAGGTTTATGGGTGAGGTTCCAGGATAGACGGAAAGGGAAAAGGTGATAAAGGTGTGGTGGGTGAGGCTGGTGCATGTGGCCTAGAAGTTTGGGTCTTCCTTTTAGGCGGAGGAATAATTTTGATGCGGGTTTGGGAAGATGTGGCTAAATCCAATTTGATGGGTGGAGGGGTAAGGCTTGACATCGGCATGACCCCAAGGTAGTGATAGGTCTATATATGGACAAAGATGTAGGTGGGTAGGTTCTTAGGCATAGGAATGAGTTTTTTCGAGGGTAAAGGTTTGGATGTAGGAAAACATGATGAAGAAGAAGCTATTTCGATAGGCATGGTCAGGGTCGATCTGGTCGCTGGAAATACCTTGGGATAGATTATGGAGGTATCTATAGGAAACATTTGCATTTGAGTCAAAAGGGGAGCCGAAGACATCCCCAAAGCGTGGAATTATCAACGTAATCCAAGTGATATGTCACCATGAAAATGGAACTACTATAAGAGGAGATGCAATTGGTTTAGTGGCAATCCTCAGAAAATATGCATGTGAGACAGGGAATTGGTTAGCCTCAGACTCTATAGGTAAAAGAGATGAGACCATATCAATGAGATCCTGGAATCCTAATAGGGAATTATCCCCAATAGGTAGTGGCGTGTCTGAAGGATCTCCCATGGGTAGGAGAGATGGTAGGTGAGGTGAGGTAGACTTCTCTCTCGGTGACGGAGAAATTGATGATGATTCTCCCTCTTTGGTGGGAGATTTAATACCGTTGATTGTTTGGTAGGTTGCGAGGTAGATGGTTTTTTGAGCCACTTGGTTAAAGGAGTATATGGAATGTATAGGTAAACCACTATACCAATCTAAGGCTGGTCTAGTCAAGGACATGGGGAATGTATGTAGGATTAAAGCATTGTCATGGGAAATTAGATAGCACCCATGTTTTAATGACTGTAAGTGTTGTTGCGGGTATTCTATACTATTGAAATGGTTGAACTTGGGCATTTCCCATTATACAGAGTATGGGCGAATGGGGATAGATGGATGAATAGGCTCGTTACAGATTTCATCATAAGTTAAGGAGTTATGAGAGCTAGAAACTAATGCTTCTAATGTTTACATATTTTCCATCATCATCCTAATGAGTTCATTGGTGGGTTGTGAGGAATGGGTGCCTCCTATAGTAAAAGGAGGTTGATGATGGGTGTATGATGTGGACGGCATCCCAAAGATATGGGGGTACCGAATATGAAAACTCTGAAGAAGGGGAATATATGTGAGTGGAAGATATCTTGAATAAGTGATAGACGCGAGATTGGGGTTTCTAGTGATGCGCATAAACAAGTGGGGTAGTTGTAATGACTCTTGTAGTAATTGGGGGTAGAGACTATGGGATGGAAAGGAAGAGGTTTTGGAATGGGGTGTACATTTCTCACACATGGATGGTTGTGATGTAACCGGTATATACACGAAAATGGTGTAAATGGCGCCATGAGTAAGGTGGTTGGTGAAGGAATGGTTGAAACCATGGGTGCGATAGATGTCATTAGTGCGGTAGTTATAGAGGACATGGGCTCTAGTTGAGACACCACAAGTGGTAAGGTGGATGAAGGTCATGTTAAGCTAGTCATACATGATGTGGAAGTGGGGGCAAGACAAGGAGGGATAGAAATGGGCATGTTGTTTACCAACTTTCTGAGGAGTCTCGAGTAGATGAGTGGGTGAGATAATATTGTAGGGTAGCGGGATTTTGGTCAAGAAGTCTTACAAACTCCTCATTGTCGATATTAAAGGTGATGGGCTGAGTTGGATCCATAGGTGACAAGATGGAAGGTGGTGATGGACTTGTAGATCAAGAATTTCGCGTTTGTTACCTGTCCAAGTTAATGCACCAAACTAAACACAAGAACCCTGAAAAACCTCAATGAAATTGATACCTGATGAAGATGTAGACGGATGAGGAAGCCGATGTAGACAAGACGGGCGCACACGAGCAATTTGCACAATAGATCCGAGTAACCTGCATAACACCGATGCTTGACAGAAAAAGATGGCGTTAGAAGATATATGGGTGGACTGCCCGAGAAGCGGGTCCGGGAAGCGATGGGCTTCCTTGGCGGATGTCAGTCCACGTTTTCAATAAAGAAAAGGAGCATACATGATAAAGGATGTAAATAAAGACTAGATTTTCTGATTGCAGTAATAAAACAGAAACTGAACAGCAGACAGAAAGTACAGAAAACAGGGAACAGGGAAATAATACTGGATTTGTGTTACCTGTGACCTTTTACCTGTCTGCAGAGAAATCGGCGTCGACTGGGTCTAATCGGCGGCGACTGATGTGATCGGCGTCGGCGATCGAGATCGATCGGCGCCGATCGACAAGATCGATGTCAATCAAGCGACATCAACAATCGGGGACCAGTATGCGATAGGATTGGAGGATTGGAAGGTGAATGTGGTCTGCTGGATGTGTCGAAGTTGGCGAGACACTGGAACAGGGTCACCAGATGATAGATGGTGATGCGACGCTGATCTGACAGGGACAGAGTAACGGTGCTCCTCTCAGGGATTGATTTGGACAGGATCTGCCCTAATTTGATACAATTGATGCTAAGAAGATCTCTCTTTCTTTCAATCTGTATCTTTCGCTCTTCTGTTCGCTTTTTTCGCTCGTTCGAAATCTCTTCCGTTCTCTTCCGTAGTCTCTTCGGTCGTTAGAACTGAGCTCTGGGCTTGCTTTTATAATCGGCGCCGCTCCTAGAAAATCGGCGCCGACCATATGGGTCGGCGCCGATCGCGGAGAAGACTCCCTAGGTGGCCAAATTGATCGATTCGAGAAAGACAAGACTTATCCCGACCACGGGAAATATCCCGCTTAGGGAAGATTAAAAATGGATGCAATGCATGGGTAGAATAAATTTGGGGTGGATAAGTGATTAAGATGCATGGGGAAAAGCGTAATCAAATATTTAATATTTAATCACTCATAGATAAGATGTGATGGGATGAATTAAATTTGGAGTAAGCTATTAAATTGCAAATTGGATAATATCCCAAGGGGATAGTTGGTGACGTAAACGTGCCCCAAGTTACCTAGGCAAGTAAACGGATGGGAGGGACACTAAATTGAGTAACCAATTTTAGGTGCCTACATTTTGCCCCTTTTTGTCAAGTAACTTGCGATAAGCAAGGTTATGAGACAAAAACAAAGGGATGGAAAAAGAGAAGAAATTGTGGTGATGCGATCCCCCTCAAACTAGGGATGGGATGAATGATAGAACAGACGGTCCCGAGTTTGAAAGAGGTAGATGAAAAATGCAGGATGCCCCAGTCGGATGCCTGGAGTAGATCTGATCATTGAGGACGCATTAAAAAAAAAAAAAAAAGAGGGGAGCCACCTAAGGAACTCACATTGGTAGGGAAAACTAGCCGGTCTCCTCATGAGACGACGTTAGTGCCTACAGACCCGCGAGCGCAAGGAGAACTGCAAAATAGTCAGCCTCTAAAGAGACACATTGGTAGGGAAAACTAGCCGGTCTCCTCATGAGACGACGTTAGTGCCTACAGACCCGCGCAACTCTAAGCGGCCAAACGAAAAAGCGAGTGCTCCACGCAAAGGGAACAAACTCGAAATAGACAATGATATCGAAAAGATGCGCCGAAAGGCAACATTCAGCGCACAACAATGATCAGATAGACCAAAAAAAAAAAAGCCAAGTATCAACACTATGGCAAGAAGAGATGGAAAATCGGCGGCGACTAAACTAATCGGCGCCGACCAAAAAAAAGCGGCGTCGACCAAAAAAATCGGCGCCGACCAATCCAGACGCATATAAATATGCGAACGGAAAACGTAAACGATTAATTTGCAACGTGACGATTGATTCAGAGAGAGATAGATTTGAGATATGAACGCAATGGAAGCCTCTGGGAGCGGACAGAAGCGCAGGAGGACACGACCTGGGGTAAGTGATCATTTTCGACCCCTTCGTCGTTATTATTATTATTTTTTTTTTTGTTTGATTTTTCATCCATATGGGAGGCCAGGGTCTGGTTTACGCCTGGCAAGGCAGTCGGCGCCGATTTTTGTAATCGGCGTCGATTGGTTTGGATCGGCGTCGATTGATAGAAATCGGCGCCGACTAGAATGAACGACGCCGATTTGACCAAATCGACGCCGATTGAAAGATGTTTAGTATTTCCTTCTAGTTTTGGATGTTATGGTTTTGGAAGATGTGATTTATGAAACAGAGAGACTGATTATGCTTTGTGATGTCGTGGATGCAGGCACGAGAGGTTCTGCATATGAGGGATGCCATCCCTGAGCTGTTGGAGACGATCCTTCCGGATGTGACAGATGCAGACTGGCAGCATTTAGAGCGAGCCGGGCTCGGGGGTTTCAGATATTACGGCGAGAGTGCCACGGATGTGGGATGTGGAGCTCATGCGGGCATTAGTGCGACGGTGGGACAGCCACACGTGCACATTTTGGTTTAGGACGGGTGAGATGACTATCACCCATGAGGATGTATACAGGATCCTCCGATTACCGATTACGGGGGACCCGATTGAGATCACACCCCGAGAGAGCAGCAGAGGGCCTGTGCGGTTCCGCAGACAGAGACGAGATCCGATGACTCGGAGATAAGATCCGGGGGCAAAGAGATATCCTCACAAAGTACAGACGAGATAGCCCTCGAGCAGCGGGATAGCCCCGATTCGAGATGGCTATATCTTATTTTGCCTTGCGCTGACTCGGGAGGTGGGAGATTCCCCGATGCGGAGAGAGACACCGCTCGCCAGAGCGAGATACATTTCCAAAGAAATGGGACCGCTATTTTCGGCACAGGGAGGCCCTCAGGGCCAAATACGGAGAGACCGGTGCCATATCAGAGTCTGGCACACAGGGCACGGCTCTAGGAGGGACACCACCAGCAGCACCAGCAGCCTCATTACGAGCACCGGGTACTGTGAGCCTTAGTACGTACCAGTCTCTCCTTGCTGAGGTGAGATATTATGAGGATGCCCTAGCGCAGCATGCCCCAGATGTGCCTCGGTATGGGGCGAGGAGGAGAGCAGGGACGGCTACAGCGAGCGGAGCCTCAGGCGGAGGGAGCACTGGGAGAGATCGAGGTGGGCCGAGACCTCCAGCAGCAGGTGCATCGAGCTCGGTAGGCGGCGGCCAGGAGAGACAGCCGGGTGGAGAGGAGGGTGGAGGAGATAGTGTCCTCCACGCTTCGGATTTTACTATATAGAGATTTTTGTATTTGTATAGTGATGTAGCCTCGATTGGAAGGCATTGTATAGATGGCTCGATTAGAAGCCACCCATTTTTGTAAAAAACACACATGTATATATATAGATTGATCACGTTACTTGGCATATAATTGTACTCATGTTTTTTTTTTTTTTTTTTTTTGGTTTTGATATACATGGATAGATGGATATAGATAGATATTATTGGATAGATATAGACTGATAGATGATAGAAATAGATGTGATTGGATAGATATAGACTGATAAATGATATATGTGATGTGGATAGAACTTTGATAGATGGACATGATGTAACTTGGAGGTACATGTGTCTGATGTTTGGATTAGATATGGATAGATATAATGTATCTTGGATGTGCATTTTGATGGATAGATTTAGATATAGATAGATGTAACGTACCTTAGATGTACGTACTTTTCGATATTTTGATGGATAGATAGATAAATGTGTTTGATACATGGATGTAATTATAATGAGAAATGAATAAAGATAGATGTTTTGATAGATGATAGAAGATAAATTGTGATTGAATTAACATGTGAAATGTCAATTTAACAGGATGCAAGACAGAGAGATGGAGAATACTCCTTGCAAGAGCCTAAGATGAAAGCGGGAACAACCGTGACCTAGAAGAGAAGACACTCGGAAAAGAAGGGAAATGATAAGTCGGACTTCCAACCGACCATAGATAAAATCCCGATAAGAAACCGAAAGACCAAGCATACAAGGTCCTATATAAGATTAAAATAAACCTGACACTAACTAGTCGCAAACCAGATCTAGGATAGAAATGGAAAGAAAAGTAAGTAAGTATCTTGTCGGAACCTACAAGGGACAGAATACATGTCCATAGTGGGGAAATAGGATTCTCCATATGATCAACAAAAGGTCCTAAATCTCAGCTTCATGACTTTGACAGATAGGCAACCGATCAATGCGGGAAGTTTGCTTGATATGGAAAGACTGATCGATGCGGGAAGTCTTTCAGTGATGCTATAAACTGACTGGAAGGCCGATTAATTACAAGAAGCCTTGAATTTTTCTTTGAGAAACAGCCGTCCTTCAAGGGAGCGGTCTGTATTGTGAATTTTAATGATAGCCATCCTTCGAGGGTATGGTCTATTTTTTTTTTTTTTTTTTGAATTTTGATTCACTTGATAATATATGGATAGCTGTCCTTCGAGGGATCAGTCTATCTTTTTGGATAGCATCTTTCTCCTCTTTTTTTTTTTTTTTTTTTTTGAAACTTTTTTGGAAGAAGCTGAGTTTAGACCTAGATAGATCAGATGGAGGGGAAGAGAACATGGAAGAACATGTACTCTTGCCCCGAGCAGATCCGATTAAGATAAGTACTTGGGACAGATGAAGTGGTGATTAAGGTATTCCTACCATGAGGAGGAACATATCCAAAAGAAACGTGCAATGAGTAGAGCCGCGATACTCATATTTAAGGTAAACGAGGCAATAGGCGGAGAACCACACAATTTCAAATCACCACGAAAGTAGATGACTGGTTACTAGGACGGATGAAAGATCTGAGTTGCGACTAGATTTGTATAAGATAGATTTTAACAGTAGAAGGGCCGTAAATGCAAGGCATTAAGAGGTTCCGCTTCAGGGACACCATCCATGGAGGATAAACGATAGGCCCCAGACCCATATTTATGAGTGATAATGTAGGGGCCCATCCAGTTGGGGGCAAACTTACCACGTTGACTCCTTTCGAGTGTAGTGACATTTTGATTTTCTTTAAGAACAAGATCACCAATTTTGAAGTCACGGTGTTGCACATGCTTGTTATAAGCACGCTTGACACGCTCGAGATAGACTTGATGATGCTCAAGAGCGTTAAGACGCCGCTCATCTAATAATTCAAGTTGTGCTAGACGATTTTGACGATAATCCTCATCGGAGACAAATTCTCTGAGAGAAACACGGAGAGATGGGATTTGGACCTCTAAAGGAAGAACGGCCTCAGACCCATAGACGAGAGAGAAGGGAGTAGCACCAGTAGGAGTACGAATGCTAGTCCGATAAGCCCAGAGAGCGAAAGGGATATGTAGATGCCAATCCCTACCAGCTCGACTAGTTACCTTTGCGAGGATATTACGCAAAGTTTTATTGGAAGCTTCGGCTTGACCATTAGCTTGAGGATAGTATGGAGAAGAAAAACTGAGCTTGATATTGAAAGCGTTGCAGAGATTCTGCAAATCAGCGTTTTTGAAGGACTTACCATTATCTGTGATTAGCTTGTGTGGAACGCCAAAGCGACAAATGATGTGTTGATAGACGAAATCAACTATGGGTTTAGCCTTTGTTGAAGAAAGAGGGATAGCTTCTACCCACTTAGTAAAGTACTCAAAGGGCGATAATGATAGAATGATGACGCTGTGAAGAACGAGGATTGATGAGACCAATAAGATCAAGACCCCACTGCGAAAAAGGCCACAAATCCGCCGCAGGTTGCAAAGCCTGACTAGGGATGTGCGTGAGATTGGAATGTTGCTGACACTTAACGCACTTCTTAGTGTATTCACAACAATCTTGATTAAGAGAAGGCCAATAATATCCCAAACGTAAAATACGCTTGGCTACAGCTAAGCCACTAAAATGTCCACCACAGATACCGTCATGGACCTCCTGAATAGCTTTAGATGATTCATGGGTTTTGAGGCATCGAAGCAAAATACCATCAAAGCCGCGTTTGTAAAGAATCCCACCTAGGATAGTATAGCGATTGGCGCGTTGGACAAAAGATCTTCTACCATTGGAAGTCAGATCTGGAGGAAGGACCGAATGAGATAGATAATCAACTATCTGTTGATACCACTCATCCTGAGTATGGGTTGTGACAGCATTGATTGACGTTAGTTGCCCAAGATAAGATGGTTGATCCAATCGTTGCACAGCCACATAAAGACGCGAGTCTTCGGTAAAAGGCGGGATAAGGGAGGCTAAAGAGGCCATGGTATCTGCGAATCGATTTGCAGTACGCGGAATGGCTTGGATAGTGAACTTGTCGAAAGATTGGAGTTGAGCAAGAACGATGTCACGATATTTTTGAAGGATATCATTCTTGCATTGATAGACACCCGTGACCTGATTAACGATGAGTTCAGAATCACCGAAGATGTCAATATGACGAGCGCCGAGATTAACGGCATTTTGAAGACCTAAGACAAGAGCTTCGTACTCAGCCATATTATTGGTGCACTCAAAGTTTAATTTGTGTGCGACTGGGATAGGCGTACCCCAAGGAGGAATCATCACGAAACCCGCACCTCCCCCTTGCTGGCATTTGGATCCATCAAAGAAGAGTTTTACTTTAAATGGAGATAGACCAAAATCAATTTGTTGGATAAATTCATCGGGGAACTGAGCAAGGGGGTCACGAGTGTCCGGAAGAGGAGCACTAGCTAGTTGATCTGCAATAACCTGACCCTTGATAGCCTTTTGCGGGATAAACTCGAGGTCAAACTCTGTCATGAGCATAAGCCAACGGGTGATGCGATCATTGTGATAAGGCTTTGCATGGATTGTCTTAAGTGGATTGACACTTGTGACGATGTAAGTTTTGTGATTAAGAAGATAATGACGAAGCTTAGAAGTTGCAAAGAAGAGAGCGCCACATAGTTTTTCAGCCTCGGAGTAACGTGCCTCATACTCATGGAGGGTGCGACTGATGTAATAGACAGCTTGTTCTTTACCACAAGCGTCCCGATGCGAGATCATGGCTCCCAGAGCATGGTCAGTCACAGAGATATAAAGATAGAAAGGCTCCCCCTCGCGTGGAGGTGTAAGCACGGGTGGAGAAAGAAGATAAGCTTTGAGATCATCAAAGGCCTTTTGGCAATGCTCATCCCATTTGAAATGAACATTCTTACGGAGAAGATGGTGAAAAGGTTGACAACGGTCCGACAATTGGGAAATAAAACGACGCACTGATTGAAGACGTCCTTGGAGACTGCGGAGTTGCTTTAAGTTAGACGGGGGAGGCATCTCAAGGATGGCTTTTATTTTTGCGGGGTCCACTTCAATACCCCTGATGGAAATGATAAACCCTAAAAGTTTACCAGTGAGGACGCCAAACACGCATTTAGATGGATTTAGACGAAGACAGAAGCGGATAAGCCTCTCAAAGAGAGGTGCAAGGATGAAAAGATGATCCTGACGGCGTTTGGATTTGCCGAGGAGATCGTCAACATAATCCTCTACAGTTTTGTGTAAGAGGTCATGGAAGATGTACGTCATTGCTCGTTGATAGGTTGCTCCGGCGTTCTTAAGACCGAAAGGCATGACACGATAGCAAAAGGTCCCCCAAGGAGTTATGAAGGAAGTCTTATGTTGGTCTTCTGGTGCGATGAGGATTTGATTATATCCAGAGAAACCATCCATAAGAGAAAGCATCTCATGACCCGCAGTTAAATCTACGAGTTGATCGATATTAGGAAGAGGAAAATCATCCTTGGGACAGGCAAGATTAAGATCCCGGAAGTCGGTACAAATTCGAATCTTCCCAGTAGCTTTAGTTACTGGTACTACATTGGACACCCATTGCGGATAATCGATGGGTTGGATGAAGCCAGCCGAGAGCAAGCGTTGTAATTCTTCTTTAACAAGAAGGGCTACTCTAGGGTGCATTTTACGCAATTTTTGCTTGACTGGTTTGATGTTGGGAATGGTAACGATATTGTGGACCACAATATCGGGATCGAGCCCTGGCATATCTTCATATGACCAAGCAAAGGCTTGACGATGTTTGGAAAGGAAAGTGGTAAAGTCCCCTAATTCTTGTGGATTAAGGGATTGGCCGACCTTAATGATGCGAGGGTCTTCAGAAGTCCCTATATTAAGGTCGATAGTGGCCTCGTTGAGAAGGGTAGACGTGTCAGAAGGAATGGTTTTGGGAAGATATGAATCCTCTGCCCCTAGATAGGTGAGGACAGAATCGTCGTCCGCACAGTGGATAGTGTTGATAGTAGGAGAGTCGTCTCCAACTATTTCAGGGAAGATTAATGGTATAGAAGTGGACCGATTGTTAGTCTCATAGACTAACGGCCCTAAGGAAATGGTATTGATCAAAAAAAAAAGTTAGGTGGGATGGAAATGTCGTCATCCACATCAAGTGATGCTTCTGATTTAGTGGGGGAAGGTGGTTCTTCAGTAGGAAGAGGTTCATCAAGAATAGTGACGGTGGCTTTTGAAATGGGTTTAAATCCCAAACCAAATTTTTGATGTGGCATGAGAGTGGGAATGGATTTGAGGTCATGTATACCTTGTTCGTATTTTCCAAGGCCAAAACCTTTCCACGCGCATCGATATAGATAAGTTTTTGCAAACGTGGGATTCTGTAGATAATCAAACCCTGTTAGGTAAGGTTTGGCTCTAGGAGGAGAATCCGGGCGATAATGAGGTGTATCAAGACCACCGTAGATGAAATTGGTCTGTTGATTGGGCAGACCAATGGTGACGATGCGACCGAGACCTGTTTGATATTCAGGTTGTTTGTCTGGTCTACCATACTCATTAGGTTTGAGATGGGCATCGAAAGAAAAGAGAGGAAGCTCTCCTAGTGAGAAACGCTGCAATGTCTCTTCCAGATTTTGTAAATCCGGTAGTTTGGTTGCAGGTATAGAAGAAGATGAGGCCCTGTCCGGAGAACATAGATTTTCTTTTAAAGGGGCAGATCGTGTGGTCATGTCGCATTGTGCGGAAGGAAAAGGATCTCCTGGATGAGTATATATTTTGCCTTCATATTGATATTTTAGGCATCGATGGAGGGTGGATGGGACACAATGCATTGCGCGAATCCAGGAGCGTCCGAGGATCATGTTATAGTGGAACTTTCCTTCGACAATATAGAAGAGTTCATGAAGCAGCTTCTTACCTACTCGAATGGGTAAGACCACAGTTCCTAAAGTGACTGCTAGCTGATCGTTAAATGATCGAAGGGCGAAAGGTGGGGGTGACACCACATTCTTCGGTAACTTAAGTTGTTCGAATGTGTGGGAGGAGATGACATTGAGAGCAGCTCCACTATCGATCATAACACGTTTTAGGGTAGTGTTATTGATTTGGACTGTGATGAAAAGGGGAGCTTCCAAATCCTCTGAAGAAAGAGGAGGAATTTCCGAATCCTCGAAAGAAATGGCGGTTGATGGTCCATTCAGTCCAACAACTAACTCGAAGGGTTGGGGCTCATCGGAATTTACTGCGATGCGACGCAGATTATCGATTAGAGCCTGGCGATGTTGTGGGGAGGATTGGATGAGGTCAAAAAGAGACATTTTGACCGGAGCCTGGGTGAGCTGCTTCATGACACTCTCCTCAACGGATACGGGAACTTGAGCCCGAGGTGCAGCACGAATGGAGACCTTGGGTCGTGGGGCTGATGAGGAAGGAGACACGCCTTCAGGGGCTGCAGAAATGACAACCCGTGGTCTAGATGTTGAAGATGGAGATGGGTTATCATAATGTTGGGTTCTAGTGGCGATATGGATTGTGTCAATTTGGGAAGGAGGGAGATCAAGTGGAGTGGAACCACTGGAGGTCTGAATGGATGGTTGAGGTTTGGATGGGGCTAAGGTGACAGGAGGTACTTGTTCCTCCTCCAGCAAGAGGTCACTTTCTTCCAGAAGGTTCTTGACAACGGCTTGAAGAGCTTTACATCCCTCAGTGTCATGACCTGGAGTACGGTGGTAAGCACAAATCAGATCAGAGTTAAACCAGGTAGGTTTCACTCCTTTGGGGTTATAAGGTTTAATCGGAGGAAGGGTTATAGATGCAGATTGGATAAGTTGATGAAGGATTTCGGTATAGAATCCGGTAGACGAAGAGGAGGATAGAGATGATGAAGATGGTTCTTTTACCTTAATCGACTGCCGAGGTAAGAGAACTTGCATGTTAGGTTGAACAGTCTGTTTAGGAATCCTCTTATTTGTTTGGACATTTGGAGGAGCAGTCTTGGGTGCTTGGGATGGGAGTAAATGAGACATGATTGACTTTGGTGGAGGAGGAGCCCCTAAAATAGACTTTGAAGGTGATGGAGATGTGATAAATTTTGTGGTCTTTGGAGACAAAGGGGGTTGTTTGGTTGAATTTACTGATGACTTAGATGATGTCGGTTTAGAAGAGGAAGAAGCCCCCAAAGTAGGTGAAATTGGAGGAAGATAGGGTGCTTTGGTTGTTGGTACCGAAGATGAGGATCTTGATGGAAGAGGTGGCATCTTTTTGGTAGGTAAGTCTACTTTTAGGGGTGTTGATGAAGAAGAAGATGATGACTTTGATGGATGTGTAGAAGAAGACGCCTTCTCAACGGGCAAATCCAATCGTTTATGAGGCGTGGAGAGAGATTTTTGTGGAAGAGCACCAAGGGTCTTGATGGTTCGAAATATGGGTTTTCCCTTTTCAGGGATGGTGACAACTTCCACGGCATAAGGTGACTGTAACCTTTTCGGAGGAAGCAAGTGGGGAGGTACTGATGGTGTAGTGTTAGATTTTGGTTGTCGCGGTTTAGGTTGAGGAATCGAGTGTGCAGGTGTCGGTGTTACTTCTTTTGATTTTTCCTTAATAGGTGAAGTAACACTATTGATGGGAGAAGGGAGTGATGAAGAAGGAGTGCCTTGCGGAGGGAAAACTTCTGATGTAGTTGGAAAAGAGATAGGAAGGGTCAAGATCGAAGACACTTCCGTCGAAGTCGGCACAATTATGGGTACATTCACCAAAGGCATAGTTGCGGCGGGAATGGGAGCAACGGAAGTAGATGTGTCCGTAGTGGAAACTCGGAGGGATGTGATTGCCTCGAGCATTGAAAGAATGTCTGATGATGAGACAGATGAGGATGACACTGTCTCGGGTATGGATGGAAGATCGGACGAAGGAGCGGAGAGAGATGAATCCGTGCTTAGCAATGTAGGAATATTCAAAGGTGGGCTATCGGAAGATGGGGGATTTTCAGTGATTGGTGAAGTGGGAGAGGGTTCTGATTCGATTGCCGTGTTTGTAGATGACGTGGTTTCCGAAGCGGATTCTTCAGTAGAAATGACGTTGATAATATGGGTGTTTGGTTTTTGAGATTCTGAAGAATTATGATTTGGGGCATGATTGGGGAAGGGTTGTTTAAAAACGTCCAGTGCTTGATTTGGGGGAGCATTTGGGTTATCCAGGATAAGCTCGCCTTTATCAATGAATTTTTGGACAAGATTTTTGAAAGTCTGACATCGTTCAATGTCATGACCTTTGGTTCTGTGATAATGACAGAAATCGTTTTCCCTAAACCAGAATGGACGTTCTCGGCTTTCATCAATGTCCCTAATGGGGGGAAGTTCGATCATGCGAACTTCCAACATTTTTTCTAAGATAGAGGCATAGGATTCCCCCAAGGGAGCAAAGGATCGAGATGATGAAGCCCCTTTTCGAGCAGACGAAGGGTCTCTTCGTGGTGGTTGATTAGGAGTACTATCAGTTCTTGATGTTTTTAATACGATAGTATTTGTGGACCCTTGATTCTTATCTTTAGGAGGGAAAGAATTTGGTTTGGTGAACCGAGAAAAATCGGGTTTAGACTTGGAACGAAGTTTTAGTTTTCCTTGTTCAATGGCACGAGATTCGAGTTTGCGTGCCATCGTGAAGGCTTCTTCGAAAGTATGAAAAGTTTGGATTCTTAACGTGGAAGAAATGTGACTAGCACAAGATCGGGTGAACAACTCGATCTGTTGAGATTGAGGGAGGGAGAAGGACAATTGGTTGATTATCCCTCTCCAACGAGCGACAAAGTCTGCAATAGACTCATCGTCGAATTGGCGAATGTTGTAAAGATCTGTGATTGAGATCTTATGGGCAATATTTATTGAAAAGTTTTCAACAAACATTTGGGCCAATTGAGAGAAAGAAAATAATGAATGTTGAGGAATATTATTGTACCAGTCCAAAGCGGGACCCGCTAGAGACATAGGAAAGGTACGGAGCATGAGCTCCTGATCTTGGACAATGAGATAGCAAGCATGTTTGAATGCTCGCAGATGTTGTTGGGGGTCTTCCCGACTATGAAATCTTGAAAATTTGGGAAGTTCCCATTGGGGAGGATAAGGCTTAAAAGCCACCGAAGGATGAATGGGTTCATTGCATACTTCTTCAAAGGAGTATGAAGGGCGGGCTCCTTTTGTGGAGGCTTCCAAGTCTGCAATTTTCTTGAAGAGAAATTGAACCACATCCGATTGGGGAGGAGGTACATTGGTTTGTCCTATATGAGAAGCAAGTAGTGGGTGTTGTTGAGGTGTCGATGGGGGATTCATCTGTTGTTGGATAGGATGATAAGAGGAATAACCAGGTGTTCTGGGTGACACCGGGTGGGGTATTTGCTGTGAGGCAGCTTGCGTATAGGCAGGCTGCGAGATAATAAGTGGTTGAGCAAATAAAGGTTGGGTGACGGATGGAGCCTGTGATTGGTGGACTCCTATGTTTGTTGATTGGATCGGGATAGATTGAGGAATATGAGTGTTGGTTGGATTGGTCATGTTGGGGAACAAGACCTGAAAGGGGCCTTCTACTGCCGAATTAGGTATCAAGGGTGCCGATACTAGAGGATGGGCGAATGTCACAGTCGCTGGAATATTGGAAGAAAGACCCCCTAGAGGACGAGAAGTAGGAGCCAACTGCCTATTCGGAGGGGGTTGACTCATGAAGAGGTATTGACCTTGAGAAACGATAGAGGGCATAGACGAATTGACGGCAATGTGCGGATGTGCAGACGCATTTACTATAGCAAGGGCAGAAGACCTCTCAGAAATGGGTTGTGGAATATTCGAGGTAACTGCAGTGTTAGGGATAGGTAAGACTAATTGAGAATTAGTCGACATGGTAGGTGGAAGAGAAAAGGGAGGCATAGGGACCTCGCCCTTCTCCGTGGCTCGAGGCAAGAGAGAGGATGAAAACTGTTCTACATAGGCCTGGGATGAACCACGAGGATAATCGTACACTTGTTGGATTGGTGGTCCTTGATCAGATATTCGAATGGACTTGTGTACTAGGTAGTCCATGAGGGCTACCGGATTGCGATCAAGGAGAGCCTGAAATTCAGGATCTCCGCGAGGAATAGACTCCGAATCAGAAGATATTTCTGATGGACTAGGAGAAGCTGGACGTGATGGGATTGTTTTGGCTTGATGGAAGGGATTATACGACCATGAGGGGGAACCAACTAACAGTGGTCCCGAGGAAGATGGGAGGGGTGCCGAAACATCCACGCTGGTGGTGATTTCGGAGGAAGAAGGAACCTGTTGGGCCATTTTCCTAGATTGTGACCGGGTGATAACCGTCATAAACAAGCAAGAAAGAAGATTGTCCTAACTAATGCACAAACAATTCAAGCAACGCAAGTGATTATCTCCTTTAAATTTTGATGCTTTTAAGAAAAGAAAATGTTAGGGAAGGCTTTTTAGAACAGAACTACTCGTATAGCCAAACTAAGGATGGTTTGGGTAATGTTTGGTGAGGAGTCCCGAAGGCACTTCAGTAAAAGACCGGTACGTGGCTTGATATAGGGGCCTACCCCGCACTTCACACACCGCTGCGATAAGGGAGTCGGGTGCTTTGCCAATATATACCAAAATCTTCCGTGAATTTATAGCGCGCCCGAGTACCGCGTAGGTTCTTCCTCTTGGATATCACTTCCAAGTAGGCGAGGCCAGGGAAGGAGTTTTGTTTAAATGCTTTATACCTAGTGATTTTGGCTTTGTGTGCAAGGGTGAAAAATAAAAATCAAATAGTGTCACTACCGATTTTGATCAATTCTCCAACCTAATTAAAACTAGATGAAAAAGCATGCAGCAATGGAAAAGAAAAGGTTCTTTTTAAGCACTTAAAACGAAATGTTTGATTTCAATGAAGACAAGTCAAACAAGTTCTTTCCCAAATGCGATTAAGTTCCTTTTAAGCACCAAAAATTGAAGTGTTTGGATGTGATAGACAACCAACAAAGAAATCCTAAAAAGGAGAAAACACCGAAAAAGAGGAATACCTGTGGATTTAGCTCTCCAAGGTGTGTGGACTTCAAAAAGCGCGTTGTTGAGCTCTTCCCCTCGAACAATCCCACGATCAAGCAAAGTGTTCCGCAAGAAAAGATCAAGCAAACAACAAACAAGATCCGGAAAGATACATCCAGATAGTGGTGAAACGAAAAATTTCTATTTTAAGGAAATAGAAAAATTTCAAGATAATGAATTCGCCTAAAAGCAAGATTGAAATGATGCAATGAAATGCTCAAATAGGACTGATAGAAATCAGTGAAGAAAAGGAACAAAGTTCAAAACTAGAAAAGAAATGAACTTACCAATAAGGGACTTTGGTTCAAGTCCCACCGGGCGTGCCAGAATGTAGATCAAGAATTTCGCGTTTGTTACCTGTCCAAGTTAATGCACCAAACTAAACACAAGAACCCTGAAAAACCTCAATGAAATTGATACCTGATGAAGATGTAGACGGATGAGGAAGCCGATGTAGACAAGACGGGCGCACACGAGCAATTTGCACAATAGATCCGAGTAACCTGCATAACACCGATGCTTGACAGAAAAAGATGGCATTAGAAGATATATGGGTGGACTGCCCGAGAAGCGGGTCCGGGAAGCGATGGGCTTCCTTGGCGGATGTCAGTCCACGTTTTCAATAAAGAAAAGGAGCATACATGATAAAGGATGTAAATAAAGACTAGATTTTCTGATTGCAGTAATAAAACAGAAACTGAACAGCAGACAGAAAGTACAGAAAACAGGGAACAGGGAAATAATACTGGATTTGTGTTACCTGTGACCTTTTACCTGTCTGCAGAGAAATCGGCGTCGACTGGGTCTAATCGGCGGCGACTGATGTGATCGGCGCCGATCCGAGACCGATCGCCGATCGGACGACAAGATCGAGTGTCAATCAAGGCGATCAACAATCAGGGACTGTGCGATAGGATTGGAGGATTGGAAGGTGAATGTGGTCTGCTGGATGTGTCGAAGTTGGCGAGACACTGGAACAGGGTCACCAGATGATAGATGGTGATGCGACGCTGATCTGACAGGGACAGAGTAACGGTGCTCCTCTCAGGGATTGATTTGGACAGGATCTGCCCTAATTTGATACAATTGATGCTAAGAAGATCTCTCTTTCTCTCAATCTGTATCTTTCGCTCTTCTGTTCACTTTTTTCGCTCGTTCGTAATCTCTTCCGTTCTCTTCCGTAGTCTCTTCGGTTGTTAGAACTGAGCTCTGGGCTTGCTTTTATAATCGGCGCCGCTCCTAAAAAATCGGCGCCGACCATATGGGTCGGCGCCGATCGCGGAGAAGACTCCCTAGGTGGCCAAATTGATCGATTCGAGAAAGATAAGACTTATCCCGACCACGGAAATATCCCGCTTAGGAAGATTAAAAATGGATGCAATGCATGGGTAGAATAAATTGGGGTGGATAAGTGATTAAGATGCATGGGGAAAAGCGTAATCAAATATTTAATATTTAATCACTCATAGATAAGATGTGATGGGATGAATTAAATTTGGAGTAAGCTATTAAATTGCAAATTGGATAATATCCTGGGATAGTTGGTGACGTAAACGTGCCCCAAGTTACCTAGGCAAGTAAACGGATGGGAGGAACACTAAATTGAGTAGCCAATTTTAGGTGCATCATGCAGTCGAACCATGTGAATTAGCATAGACCCAATAAAGCTGTACTTTGTGAATAAAACAAAAAACCGAAATGGAGGATAGATTTCGAGAGGTGAACTTGTCGATGTCCTAATTAAAAATCAAAGCAGAAGAACCGACGATGGTTTAAATAACCAATGATAGTTAAAGGGTGACCGATGATGGTTATAATAATTGATACCGGTTACTATGGGAAATCAACAATTTTAGCAAATGAGGCCAAAATTGATGAAAATGGAATGAGGAAACTGTATATGACAGTGATATTAGAATTATGGGGATATGATGATGTCCTAAGAATTTCAAATAGAACAGAAGAGGTGATGAATGCTTTTTTGGGTGAAATAACCAAAAGAGCTAGGAACCGACACCGGTTAGGTAAACCGATGATGGTCAGATGGAAATCAGTGATGGTCACTAGACCGATGCCAATTAATTTGAATTTTGAAGAAGTGAAGAAAAAATGATTTTGTGAATTGAGTCAAATGGAGTATCAACCCAAGAGTCTAAGGATGATAGTATTAGACCCTGACACACTCAAAAATAGTCAGAATACTCCAACTATGATGGTGGAGTGTGAAAGGAAGAGGAAAGTGGAGAACGTAACCTCACAACTCAAAACGTAACTCAGAAAAAGCTAAGAAAAACACGTAATCCTATAAGTGAATTTTATGTGTTTAGCTTATGCTATTTAAGACTGACTTGTGAATTCAAAAAAGATTTTTAGTTGGGAAGGTGTCCTATGAAGAGGCAAATTCTAAAGGGTGGTTTTAGATTATGTTTTTGTGGGTGCAATTTTTCTCTCGAGATAATGAACTCGACAGATAAACTAACCGGGTGCCCATTTTCAATCCTTTGATCGTGTGATCATTGAAAACTTCTTCTATGTAAGGTGTTGTTTAAGAAGATGTGTGAATTTTTATTTATGCAGTTTGGTAAAGAGAGAGAGAAGAGAAAATGCTTATACGATTCAATTATGTCAACCATCAACTGGGCATGACTTCCAACGATATAGGTTTCCCTCATTTTTTAATGTGAGCTAAAATGCAACATACAAGGATGAAATGCAATAGATTTTAGAACCCAAATCAACAATTATATTCGATGTAGCAAATGATGAATAGGTCAAGAACGTGTTCTTTCACTACTATGCAAATGCAGAAGAAAGAAATGATTCATTTTAAACACCAAATCACAAATTTCGTTTAGACAATTAGAAGAAAATAATGTTACCAGGGAGAAGATTAAATGTGTATTTTTCAAAAAGAAAGAAACACACAAGATTTACCTATATGAAGAAAATGCAAATAACCCAAGAGAGGGTCCCACCGGGCGTGCCAAAATGTTTCACCAATAAGTTATGTATGTATGAGAAAAACAAATAAGGTAAAGGTGAGGAGGAATACCTGTGAAATGAAGGTGGAAGGTAGAATGCACACATTCTGATTTCCCGATCCAATGTTGATTGCGAGAAATTCTTTTTTTCTAGGAGGAACTACCTATGAATGCAAAACAAGACCACAAGAAGAATATTAAACAATATATGTTAGTGGAATGCCTAGCATATGCTAGATCCGAGAAGTTTGATACTTCTAGATGGTTTTCAATCCACTATTTATCAAATAAATGAACAAAAATGCAAGAAATAGAGGTCCTATTGCTAACAAGTTGATTTCAATATCTCAAGTTATTAACAATATATTAGATTAAGTCGAATATTCCAATAAAAATTACATCTAACTGAGGTTGGGTTGTGTTTCAGGTTGGCTAGGTATCTAAGGTGATTAGAACAGTCAGATCGGGTTTTGGGTGGTTTTGGGTTATTTGGGTGAAGGTTATAAGGTCGTTGTTATAGGCAAGATTACCAATTATAGAGACCGATGTCGATCAAGGGCGACTAGTATCGGTCACTATAGAAAATCACAGAAGGTCATAAGTAGGTGTTAAAGCCTTTTATAACTTCACAAGGACCAAAGACAAAGTGTGTCTAGGATAAATGGGTGTAGGAAAAGGGATTAAGAAGGTTTGACTAGAGTTTGGTAAGGATTTTGTAAGATTTTGGGATGGGTTTTGGTCGACCAATATGGCTTGGGTTATTGTCACTGTGACCGATGCCGATCAAGGGTGACTAATATCACCACCGTGGAAAAGGGCTGAATGTGCAAATGGAAGTTTTGGTATTCTTTAGGGTTATATAGAGGACCTTAGAGGCGTTGAATGTGGTTACAGGGAATAAGCAAGGCCTCAGAGGTTGAATGACAAGGGTTTCAGGGAGGTGAGAAGGAAAACAGGTAGCTTGTTTGGTAAATGAAGGCGTGAGATAATTGGGAGATGAGTAACACAGAGAAAGAATGAATGGAAATACAATTATTTGAACAAACGAGAGTAAACAGGAATTCTACTTACTCGATGTCCCGTGCTTACATTTTCGATCGATGATGGTGAAGTGATGAGGGTTTTTGGTAGAGCCCAAATATTCTGTGAATGGAAATGCTTCCCAGAATTCTCTTGTGAATGCCAACACCTTTGGATGAGATGCCCATGCTTGTTTGGGCCTCTGGTTGGGTGGACTTATGTCTTTTGGATATGTGAGAGAACCCTGGTTCAAGCTTGCATGTAGATCTTTCTCCAGAACTTGAAATTTTTCAAACCCATGGAACAAGGTTTCCAAAATGAATATATGGTAACCAACGATGGTTAGGGTGACTGGTGTTGGTTTAGGGTAAACCGATGTCGGTTATGGCAAGAAATCCTAGGTTTGCCAAAATGACAGATCTTGGCAATCTTTTGGTGAGTTCTACCCATTGTTCTAGGTCTAAATGGTATTTTCCACTTAAGTAAGTGGGCATGTTGTTAGAGAAAGAATAGGCATCTAATGTTAGGGTTAAACTAAGTCTTAGTTAGTTTAGGTAAGTAGAGATTGAGTTTTAGTTAAAATGAACATGCTAAGAATAGGTTCATGATGAGGTGTCTAGGTGATGTGGCTAGGTGAGGTGGTCAAGTGAGGATGTTAATTAAATTAATTAAAGTAATTAATTTAATTAATCATGTGCACTATGGGATATGAATATGTAAGGTATGGTTAATTTAATTAACGGGGTTATAAGGGTGGTATGACCTAATTTTGGTGTCTCATAATCAATTTCTTATTTCCCAAGTAGTGAATTATTCAACGCATAAGAAGAGATGAATCACTTCATTTTCTATTCAACATAAACATGGCAGAATTGTACCTATTTCAGAAGATAACATATTATCTACAAAAAACATGATTTCTTGATTCACAAGAGTACACCGTCTTCAACAAGAATCACATGTCAACATTTGTAACTTCAAAAAAATAGAAGTCATCATAGATATCAACCATGTTAGAGGTGTTACATTTCCACCCAATTACACTCCCCTAAAAGAATATTACAAGCTCAATATTTGAAAACTCGATAGCGGTCCATCTCATCATGCTTCCCCATCCAACCACTAGACAATTTAATACCTAAACCGGTTTGGTATCGTGAAGAATACTATTGTAAATATCACCAAGTCCACAGCCATGATATTGAAAGGTGTCACACGTTTAAAGATCTGGTTCAAAAATCATAAACTCAGTGACCTATAAGTGGAAAACCCTAATGTGTCACCTAATCAACCCTTGGATGTTTCAAGTAACCTTTTCCTAACCATCCACCGAATAATCGACTCAAACTTTTGCATCCCAATCACCTAATGCGCACATCATTAACAATGTAGACCAAATTTCGACACCATCATCCACAACATCATCATTTACTTACACCTACATCTATTTCAGGACCCACTCTCCCAACCATCATGGAGAACTATATTTGTAATTTATTGGACTTGATTATAACCACTCCTTCATCTTCGTTGTCCAGTAACTTCATCTATTGAACCCCTTTCTTCATCTATGATAACTATGACCACATCATCATCCTCAACACCTAAACCAACTTCTACCCCAAATACGACTACATCCACATCAAAATATGAGATTACACCTATGGATACACCATTACCTACTACGAAAATTCCTATAATCAATACGAGCACAAGTGACACTCCAATCATATCAATGATGCCTATAATACTTACACCCACTCATCCTAAAACCACACAATCAACCACACCTTTAGATGTCGTTAAAATAATCATGTAGAAACCCCTCCCACCATCAATATTATAAAAATTTCTACCAAAAACAATCACCATGGATTCTCTAACCAAATATGCCACTACTTCTACCAAGGACAAATATCCACAAGAAAAAACTAAAAACCTTGGTGCCCTTACTCTAAATCCTCTCACACATCCGCAAAAAAGATAGATATTCCTCCCCCTAATACCAATCCTCCTAAATCCATACCATCTTCTTATATTTTTGACCACTCCCTTCATATTATTCTATTTTGGGACTACCCCCTTCATTGAAAACATCTGCCACTAGTAAGACAACACAACAACAACCTTCTTCTAAACCATCTCCCAAAACCAAGTCTAGGTCATCCACATCATCAACCAAGATTCAAAATCAAACACAACCATCTCCATCCTCTTCCAAAATTAAGATAGGATCAAATGATCCCATCAAACAACCTCAAATCAAACCTTCATCACAAACCCCTTCATTTATAGCCACATCATCACCTATTCCCTTGGGGTATTATATGGCAATGTTTTACTAATTACTCCAAACTTTGACAATCACTCTACCATCAATAAAACCCTTTGATCCAAATGCACCAAGACCCTCATGGTTTGAATCTAACATTATTTGTGCATACCATCGTAATCCAAGTCATGACATAGAACATTGTAGACCTCTTCAATACATCATCAATAACCTTGTCAACAAAGATGACCTCCTTAATGAGGAGGAACCAACCCTTCCACCAACCGTATCAACTTCTTCCTCCCAACCTTCATCTACTAAAATATCCAAGACACCTCATTCATCACAAACCTTTGTCTCCATCCCACTAACAAACGAAGATCCTTCTAAGGATGGTCCCCCTTATTCATTAATATTTTTATATAACTACTCAACAGGCCCACATGACTCCAAACTAACCGCCCAATCAAAATCAAGGACATTTGTTGATATCCCTCCTCCTAAGGAGTTTACCTCATCCACACCCCCATCAAAACCTAAGGTTGTGGTTGTCACTCCTTCTAGTGAGCCCACTTCATCTCCATCCCCATCATCATCAAGACCTAAGGTTTCCATATTAGCTTTCCTTGCCTATTGAATAAAGCATTGTCAAAAAAATCATCAAGCCCCGATTAAGATGTCACTTTATGAGATTATCCAAAGCTCTCTAGACCATAGGAAGAGTCTCACCGAAGCCTTAAAATGTATCAATGTATCCCAACATCTAGTGATGAGACTCAACCTTTTGCATCTCTCATGGGAGCACTTACAGATTCTACTTACATCTATATTGATGATGCTAAGACCCCAGACATCCCACCTGAGGACCATGACCTTCCCCTTTTCATCATGGTTAGAATCAATGACACCTTCATTTGACAATCCATGATTGAAAATGAGGTAGGTATCAACATTATTCCATCACATACCTTTGATCAACTCAAGATCCTTAAATCCACTATTTCCTAAACACTCAAGGTCCTTTGCACATTCAATGATGTTATCACCCCAACCTTGGGGATAGTTTTCCTTCCTATCTGCATTGGTGAAAAACTCCTCCACGAATTTTTCTATATCATAGAAAGGGAGTTTCAAGTTAATGTCCTTCTTGTAAGACCTTGGATTCATGTCATGTGTTGTGTCCCTTCCACATTCATCATTACATCAAATATGAACATGAGGGAAAGATCTTGACTCTCCCCGTTGATGTTCCTCCCTTCCGAGCATGATATATGACTTATCGACCCAACGATGTTCTCATTCCCAAGAAATATCCATCTTAACCATCCACTATCTCATTCATCTCCTCATCCAAGCTTCCCAATGATGATTCCTTAGATAAGGTTATGGAAAAACTTATGTTGGGGGAGTATCGACTTCTCATGCTTAACACCTTTCCCCCACCGTATTGCCTTGGTAGACTCAAAAAATCTCCAATGTATTAACCTAACTTTGGGGATATCATTCCTTTCCGTCCACCTCATCTCCATACCAATCTCATCTATAATGGTATTGATTCCCCTTCTTCTCACATTAATGATCATCCCCACACCAAACCATATACCGATGGTTATGGCTTCCTCGACAAACCATCCTTCGCCTACACATACCTTCACCATTGTGCATGGAAGGGATTTGGAATGGGATGTTATGAGCATCATGCACATGACTTTATTTTTATTAATGCCACAAACCTCATGAAAATTTTGTATTAGGTTATCAAGAGCAACTTGTCGATCCCATTCCACCATCTATGATCCTTATAGATGTTGATCCCCCATCTTATCCATCCCATGAGGTTATGGATATAGATGATACCATGTCCATTGCTTCTAGATTTTTTTTTAGTCTACACCATCACCTTGGGACCAGTCACTTATCAATGTGAAAATAAAACCAATTCCCTTCCCCTTCGTCATCTCAAGATGGTAGAATACAATTCTTCCATCATCAAAATTCTTCATCAGACTAACGATGACACCATTCTTTCCCACATGGGGATAGAAGATTCTTATTTTCATAATACCTTTCCATCTGACCCATCAACTCTTCTCAATGAAGCCACCATTAACATCAACATCGAGACTCCCCAAGAGTGTCACATTCTCAAAGTGGTTCAATCCCTTGATCTGCAGGAACTTGATTCTTTCACCTCATTCCTCTCCTACCACAGCCAATCCTTCACATGGTCATACTTTGACATGTAAGGCCTCATTCCCTCTATCTTCATCCATAACATTGTCACCTTTCCCGACGCCGAGTTGGTTAAGTAGAAGCTTCGTCACATGCATCCTTGAGTTACCCTCCTTGTCAAAGAGGATTTTCAACTCCTCCTTTCTACCAACTTCATCATCTCTATTGATTATCCACAACGGGTTTCAAACATCATCCCATTTCTAAACCTTTGGGAAAGCTTCACATATGCACTGACTTTTGAGATTTAAACCTTATTTTCCCTAAAGATGATTTCCCCCTTCCTAACATCAATCAAATTATAGACCCTACTATAGGCCATGAGATGTTATCTCTTATGGATGGTTTTTATGGATACAATCAGATCCTTATCACACCATAAGACCAACATAAGACTTCTTTCATCACTCCTTGGGGAACCTTTTGCTATCGTGTCATGCCCTTTGGCTTGAAAAATGTTGGAGCCACCTATCAACGAGTCATGACCTATATATTTCACGATCTCATCCATAAGATCATAGAAGACTATGTTGATGACCTCTTGGGAAATTCCAAGCATCAACATGATCACCTCTTTTCCTTTAAATCCTTTTCAAGCACCTCATTTTTTATTCCTCCTCAACTCAACCAAGTGTTTTTTCGAGTTCTTACTAGAAATATCCTTGGTTTCATCATTTCTATTATGGGCATTGAAGTTGACCCCGTAAAAATCAAGGTCGTCTTTGAGATGCCTCCTCCTAATATTAAGAAACTTCATGCAGTCTTCAAGACCAGATTTAGTTCATCCTCTGCTTCATCTCACAACTTTTAGATTGTTTCCAACTATTTCATCGTCTTATCCGTAAAGATGTCGACTTCCACTAGGACGATAACTACCAAAAATCCTTTGATGATCTTAAGCAGTATCTCCTATCTCTTCCTATGCTTACACCTCCATGCGAGGGGGAGCCCTTTTATCTATATGTCTTTGCCACTGATCATGCCCTAGGGGCTATGTTGGTGCATCATGATGACTAAGGCCATGAGTAGGTCATTTATTACATCAGTCACACCCTTCACGATTATGAGACTTGTTACACTAAACATGAAAGGTTGTGTTACACCCTCTTTACGCCACTTCTAAGCTTCAACATTATCTTCTCAATCACAAGACTTATGTTGTCACTAGCTCTCATCTTCTCACAATGATGCATTCTAAGCCTTATCACAATGATCGCATCACTCGTTGTCTCATGCTCATGATTGAGTTTGACCTAGAGTTCATCTCTTAAAATTATATCAAGGGTGAGGCTATTGCAGACCAATTAGTTGAATCCCCTCTTCCCGATGCTCATCTTCCTCATGCACAATTTCCAGATGAATCCATCAACAATTTCCACCATAAGGATTATCCTCTTAAGATGACTCTATTTTTATGGCTTTAAGTGTCAACAAGGGGGAGTCATTGACTTCATTATCATTCCTCCTTGTGATACTCCTATCCCCATCACTAAAAAGCTTGACTTTGAGTGTAATAACAATATGACAGAGTATGAGGCTCTCATTTTCATCCTTGAAACTACCATCCTTTTAGGTGTCCAAATCCTTGATATCTATGGGGATTGCGAGGTCATCATCAACCAAGTTATAGGAGAGTATGATGGGCCCCTAAAATATTGGCTAAGTGCAAAAGGTGCGTAGGCGCTCAAGGCCCGGTTGAAGAAAGGTGCGGAAGGAGAAGGTGCACAGGAAGGGTTTAAGGAAACCTGTGGCGTGTGTTTGGACAAAGCCAAGGTTTTAGAACTTATCCATATTGGGAATTTTGGGCAGGATACGAGAAAAGCGTGAGCCAAATGCACATGCAGAGTGGATAAGGTGTCAGCCTGGCGATAGGTTGGCCCAAGAAGGAATATGCTCTGCATTAGAAGCTTCTACAAGGACATCATGGTAAGGAGTGGTGAGCTCAGGCCTGGAGGAGCATGTGCTTATAGAGGACCACATTCAGACACTTGGTGACATATCCGAGGCCACAAAAGAATGATTTGGCAGTTTAAAAGGCTATATATACAAGTGCTCGCAAAAGTAAAATAGAGATAGAGATAGAGAGATATATAGAGGCGAGCTCTGTAGAAATAATGTAAGGACTCTGTTAGCTTGGGTAAATAAGGGTAGGAAAGGATGTATCAAGGGTTTGGGAGTTATAAATTTTCATTGAGGGCCTAGTTATATGAATCCAGTTATAATGCATGACTACGGTCTGCCTTTCTATGACATTTTGTAATGGGCCTAATGAATGTAATGAGGTTACCAGTTTATATGAATATGAGCATTAATGGTTTTGATGCATACATACTTCTTCATAGTTCTTTTTCATTTATGTTTATGAACTAAGTATGAATACTTGTATGAATTCCTTTCTATTTTGGTGTAATTTCTATAATTTGTTAAGCACTTTATGTCTGGAATGACTGCAAGGATCTAGAATCCATTCTGAGCTCTATGGTGCTTATATGTCTTATTTCCTTTCAAATCTCTTAAACTTGGATCATAGATGATTTTTCCCACTAAAATCACATAAAAGAGAGACTCAAAACCCACGCATGCCTCGGTGAGCACCCAAAGCACCCGTTGGGTGATACGCTGATGTGCATGGGATTTCTTTACTTTGTGATGGGGTAAAAATGACTACATCTTGGTTCATTCGGGAACTATTTTCAAAGTTGTAGTGGGAAATGGCATACATAATGATCTAAGTAATGAGTAATGACATAACATTTAACATTAGAAAGTGTTGAATCATGGTTCAAGATCACAGAGGATGAGTTTTCTCGAGATTCAAAGACTAGACCTCGAGTTTGATGCATGTAGATGGGTAGAAGAGAACCGCTACCATGATTTCTATGAAACTTTTTTCTGTTGTTTCCCAGTAGAAGTGTATGAATGGATCTCAACATATGCATCTAGATCAAGATGGTATTATAGATCACGTGTGTGGAACCAAGAATAATACCAGAGGCTACAAGATGTAGATCTGATGTGGACTCATGTTGTGGATCATTGATGGAAAGGTGTGTTGGCTAGCTACACTCTGGAGTACGCTATTTCTACATATTCTTGTCTGAATGTTGCTAAGTTTGAATTTGAGTGGGATACCAGAGGATCATTTCTATGTGTTATCCCTCTGCAATGAAGATCTTGATTGTTACTTTGATTTTAGAGGCATTTCTAATGGCCGGCTAAACCATTCTGAGTGTTAGGCGAGGAAGCTAGGGTGGAGGAAGATGGCATATATTACGACAGAGAAAGAAAGGGAGGAGAGACAACTCAAGTATAGTGAAGCACATGAAAGGGAGATTGCTAGATAACGTGAGGTTGCAAGTGTGATGGATCTATGGAGGTAGACGTTGTGGGAAGGAGTTGAGGTTCACGCAGAGGATGTGGAACCTGAGTAGTCTGTGCTACCCCATCTTGTCAAGCATGTAAGAAACCCCTTCGACTTCGATGAGAGTTTGGCATATGGAGAGAGAATATTCATTGGCATGTATCTGAACCCACCTAGTGACCAAACCCTAGCGCTTGGTTTTCTAGATCAAAAAAGGAGTATCGTTGACCCAGTTGGTATCAGTGGAAGTGACAGATCTACTACTCCTGGAGATATAATTTTTAGTTCCCACTTCTATTGCTACACATATTCCAATATTCAAAGGAATATTTGGACAATGAGAAAGTGCACAATCATTCGGTCTCACGTCTGGGAGTGGCACGGGGTACATTAGTGGTAGTGGGGCATTATCACAAACTATCGACGTGTAGTTCAGTGGAACCTTGGGGACACTTGGCATGACCACTACAGGACTTGGTGGACCTAGTGGATCTAGTGGGTCAGGAGGAATAGACCTAGTGGTTCTGGATGGATCTAGTGGATCAGGAGGAATAGGACCTAGTGGTTCTAGTGGATCTGGTGGCTCAAGAGGCATAAGACTTGGTGGACCTAATGGATCCAATGGCAAAGGAAACACCAGAGGGAACCAAGGCTCTAGCTCAAGAGGACAAGGGCCCTAGCCACCCCCTCAAGTATTCTTTGAGATGTCTTTACATTTTCTAGATTACAGAGGTATTGAACATGCTTTAGAGAACATGTTCACAAGTGTGAGCTGCTATGGCACGTAAAGGGGATCACAACCCCAGAGTAAAGGCTAGTTAGTTTGCAACAATGTTATAGGGGCACGCATAGCTGGTATAGGAAATATGACCCTCATCAAATGGTGGTGGATTATACTTGCTTTAAAGAATGTCTTCTTAGCATAATTCCACATCCCTGAGTTTGAACAAAAGAGCATCAGTTGCCTAAAGGAGATTCAACGGGAATGGCGGAGAGTGTGTGAGAATATGATGTGCACTTTAAAAATCTCTTATCTAAGTTATCATATGATATTCACCCTTCACAACATGCTCAGTGGTTTTTTGGAGGGTTGATCACACCTTTTAGAAGGGCCTTATCTCATAAAACTTTCACAGACCTGCGCAAGGTGTTAGAAGCTTCTCTATGCGCCAAGGCTATTGGAAGTGTTGATATTGGTATTAGCCCATTTTTGGAGGCTCGAATTGTTGTTATGGCTAAGCAGCTGAAACTTTGTCTGTGAACTCATCCCATGAGACTCGCAGTGGTTTATGGTGTATAGATTGTGAAGTAGAGGGGCATGTCAAGGATAGTTTCCCCGAGGATAGTACGCCGTGATAGTAGACTATGAGATTTTCATGGGGACCATGATGCAAGTAGATGCCCCTTGTTACAATGCACAATTTGGAAGAATGTGTCTTGCTACTATAAGATCTTGCACCTCTACAACCCATAATACTAAGGATTGTAGGCTTATTGACTAGATCCATGAGGTCATTGATCATGGGGTGTGCAGGACCAAAGATTGCCAATGATTCTAAAGGTGATGATCACTGTTATGAGGAGCACGTAGATGGAGGTGCGCATAGAAGGGGATTTCACGGAGGATTCTATGGTCATGGTAACCACGGAGGAAGAAGTGAGTTCCCATGTGGAACCTGTTTTAATTGTGGGTCTACAGAGCATTACAAACGAGAGTGCCTAGACCTATTGCAGTGCTCATGGTGCTGGGAAGAAACACAAGTATGAGGAGTGCCCTGAGTTGTTTGAGCACATGAATCAAAGCAACAATGGAAAGACAAGGGCACTGCAATGGTAAGCATTAAGAAGATGGACACATAATGGATGCCACGGGTAACACGTGATGCAGGCTTAGAACTTGTTTTAGTAACAACAAGAGTAGAGGCCACGCACACAAAGGAAATACCAAGGCAGAGGACTCTGGTTTCAAGAGAAGAAGTGGTGCATGGAAAGTACCCAGATCCTACTCATCAGAAGGAGGTATATCAAGATACCATGGATGTCATTTGGAGTTTACAAGGAGAAATCCAGTGTCTAAAGGAGCAATCTAGGAGGGAGGAGCAAAGGAGGAAGGTCGAGGCACCAAGAGATGACCTGGATGAGGTCAGGAAGTATGTAAAATGCTAAGGCAAGAGAATGTTATTCCCTTGCTAGGAGCATGGTTGAGGGAGAAGGTACCACGCTGGAGAAGAGCACAAGAGGCAGGTCCTGCATGCAAACCTTCCCCTTATAGCCTTGACTATGATAGGTATATCACGTTAAATTCAGTGGTGGATGGATGGATGCTGAGTAATATCCTCATTAACACAAGCGTGGAGGTCAATGTTCTCACATTAGATGCATGGCATTAGATGGGAAGGCTTGCATTATAGCCATCTTTGAATGTGTTGTATATGGAAAACAAAACAAAGGCAATGCCCATTGGTGTCTTAAAGGATGCAGCTATCACCATTTAGGGAGCTAAGTTTACTGGGGACTTTGAAGTCTTGGCACTCACCGAGGTAGACAATTTCCCAGCACTACTTGGGCACCCATGGTGTTACAAGAACAATGTGGATCTTCGGTTCAACAAAGGGTACATCAGATTTGAAAATGAGGAGGAACGATTCATCATACCCCTAGGCTGATGGGAATTCAACACCCTATACTAAACCCTTAGGAGAAGAGGTCTTGGATAGAATATATGTGCACTCAATCAGGGATCTAGAGATAATCCATCCTACCGATGGAGTTATCCAGTTTGAAGATGCTCAGTTAGTAAGTGACACCACTAGTCTAGCATGTGATAATTAGGCACATGGGACCTACAAATTGATCGGATGACATTTAAGAGGATTGGTGACAAAGGTGACAAAGGCACGCACAAAGTCGGACCTAGGAGGAAAAGAGCTACCTAAGTACTCAAGAGGAGCCTCCCCGAGGTCTTTTTGCATGAAAATGGAAGCTCAGTGGAAGGAGGAAAATGAAATAAGGGGGATGTTAAGTTACGTCCTACTAGGAACTACTACGCACTAGTGGGCAACACATCAAGATAATCTCTTGGAATGGCACAAAGTGAGAATTTCCTTCTCTGTTCATTTCTCTAGAAGCAATATGCCCACCACCATCAAGGACTACCATGGTAAGGAGCCCACCTCTTTCCACGTCCAAATCCTATGAGAGAACCTGGAGGGAAGGTGTGGAAGCTTTTCCACCATCCCTCTGGGTGCACAAACTATATTCTACACTGCAGGGTTGCATGTGCACATGGTACATACATTCTGAGACATGCCACTAGACAGGGAATTGGCAAGAGCTAGCGGCTGACCTAGTTCAAACATTCAAGTATCAAAGTACCAAGCCATCAATTGATAAGGCATTATAGGTTGTCAAGCGCCTTACCATGGGGGATAGTGTCATGGCAGAAGATAGGCTGCTAGACTTGCTTGGTGAACCAGGTTTGGGGGAGCACTTTGAAGAAGAGGAAACAAAGGAGGATTAATTTGAGCACGCGTGTGTGAAAAAGGAGAAAGGAAAGCTTGTATATGTGATTGATGGGGAGGAAGCAGAAAGCTTGGATGTTAACCATTCTGTAGGGACGCGTGAGGTAGTGGACAGTGTTGATACTCACACGCGTACCTACCATGAACCTTTAAAAACTAAAAAGGTTAACATCAGCTCAAGAGAAGAACCTAAGGAAGCTATCATTGGAGATTACTAGTTGGAGAAGGAAGTCTCTAAGATCATTGATATTTTACATGAGTTTGAGGATTTATTTCCATGTGGGTACCATGAGCTCAAAGGTGTCCACCATTCCTTGGGGGAAATGAGGATAAAGTTGAAGGATGGTGCGCGCCCGTCAGAAGAGACCCTACTTTGGATGAATCCCAATTTGTGCATGAAGGTAAAGGAAGAGATAGACAAAATGATAGCATTTGGGATCATTGAAGTTGTTGAAGAATCGGAATGGATAAGTCCAATGGTAATCAGCATCAAGAAGGATGGGAGGATTAGGATCTGCATGGATTATAGGGAGCTAAACGCAATTTGTGTCATCAATCCTTTTCTAACCCCCTTCACTAAATAAATTTTGGAGGGAGTTATTGGGCACGAAATCTATTCCTTTACAGATGGATTTTCGGGTACCACCAAGTCCGGATTGCAAAGGAAGACCAGGAGAAGACAACTTTCACCACTGAATGGGGAAGTTTTGCATACACAGTCATGCCCTTTGGGTTGAAGAATGTGCCTGTTGTTTTCTCACGCATAGTGGTACAGGCGTTCCAGGACTTCATCCACAAATTTCTTCAGGTCTATCTGGATGATTGGACAATGTATGGGCTAGTAAAAGACCATTGTGATAATTTGAGGCTGATGTTTGAGAGGTGTTGGTAGTTGAGGATATCCCTCAACATTAAGAAGTGTGTCTTTGCTACCCCCTTTGGAACATTATTGGGGCATATCATATGTAAGGAGGGCTTGCTAGTAGATCCTGCCAAGGTTGCATGTGATTGTGGGATTGGGGGAGCCTACTAGCCAAAGCGCAGTGCATGGGTTTCTTGGACATGCAGGCTACTATCGAAAGTTCATCAAGGGGTATGCCAAGATCGCCGCACCTTTAGAATAATTTCTTAGACATAAAAGTGCCTTCCATTAGGGAAAGGTGCAGCAGAAGGCATTTGACACATTGAAGGATAGGCTTGTCACCGCGCCTATATTACATTTTCCCTCTTAGGATAAGCCCTTCCATGTTCATGTAGATGCCTTCGAATGGCCATTGGGGCAGTGCTTGCACAACCTAGTGAGGGAATTTTTTATCATCCCTATGCTTTGCAAGTAGGAAGTTGACACCAGTAGAGAAAAATTATACTACGACCGAGCGTGAAGCATTGTCAATGATCTACGCGCTTCACAAGTTCAAACAAGTATCTGCTGGAAACTCCTTTATATTTTACACCAACCACATGGCGTTAAAGTACTTGGTGAACAAGCCCGTTATACAAGGGCGCATATGTCGGTGGGTGTTGTTATTTCAAGAGTTTGAGTTCATGGTAGTTGTGAAGCCTGGAAAGAGTAATTATGGACCTGATCATTTGTCAAGGATTGATTTAGGGGAGGACATGTAGAGCATTGAAGAGACAATGCCGATGTGCAATTGTTTAGGTTATGGCACGCACCCTTGGATTTGGAGGAAATTGTAGTATTTCTAAAGGAAGGTGTGGCATCATAAGGGATGAAGACATTAGAGAAAAAAGCAACTAGCCATACGCACCACACCCTACATGTTGATCAGTGGGACTTATACAAATTAGGGCATGATGAAGTTTTGTGCAGGTGTGTACTAGAGCATGAGCACCTCACCATCATAGAGGAAGCACATGGAGGAAGTGCAGGTGGACATTATGCAAGTGACGCCACCGCACGTAAAATATTAATGGCAGGATTGTGGTGGGAAACTTTGTATAAGGATTGCAAGGACTATTGTAAAGCGTGTGACCATTGTCAACGCGTTGGCAAGCCAAGAAGAAGAGATGAAATGCCTTTGTGCCCTATCCCTAGTGTTGAACCTTTTGAGAAATGGGCAATAGACTTTGTAGGACCTATTGCACCAACAATGCGCATAGGACTGGATCACGCTACGTAATCACTTACACAAACTATTTGACAAGGTGGGCAGAGGTAACCCCAACTAAAGACTGCATAATAGCTACAATAGCAAAGATTTTATGGGAAAACATTATCACAAGGTATGGATGCCCTTTAATTTTAACCAATGATAGGGGTACACATTTCTTAAATGAGACCGTGAGGATCCTATTAGCAGAGTTCATGGTGGCTCATCACAAGACTACACCTTATCACCCACAAGCAAATGGAACCACGGAAGCATTTAACAAAATACTGAGTCATACCCTAACAAAAATTTGTGATGTTAGAAGACAAGATTGGGATGACAAGGTATCATCCATATTATGGGCTTATAGGACAACTTATAAAAGGCTGAACAAAGCCACACCATTTCAATTGGTGTTTAGTGTGGAAACTATTCCATCAGTTGAGTTCATGATACCTTCTCTGCGTGAATAGCATGCGCAGAGAGTTGGCTGATGAGCAAGCACTAGAAGAGAGAATTGATGAATTGATGAAGCTGGATGAAATACGATCACTCACCAGGTGGAGCCAAACAACAAAAAAATCAAAGTAAAAATCATGGCATGATCGCCACATTAGGAACAAGAAATTTGAGGTTGGGCATATGGTCTTACTGTATGATTCTAAGTTTCTACGCCATCCTGGGAAGTTGAAAGTCTATTGGTTGGGTACCTACACAATCTCGTACATCCTTAATTTGAACGTGTGCCATTCTGATAAGCGTTGGATGGAACGAAATTTTCTGGACACTTCAATGGGAATAGGCTAAAGCCCTACTATGAATAAGGTTTCTTGGTGTTTGTAAATAAGGTAGTTTTGCCAAATAATTTAGAATTTCCTTTATGCATTTCCTTTCTTGTATTTCCCTTTCACGTTGTTGTTTTGTTTTTCACCTTGGGTGCCGGTAACCTTGTTACTTTTTTAAGGGTTTTGAATATGCAGAGGGCCACACATTGTTTAAGTATGGGGTGGAGTGATGTGAAGGAAAGCATGGGTAAAGTGCCAAGGAGAATTATGTTGGAAATCTTGGTTGAATGGCCCTGTTGAAATAGATTCATGAAAGAAAAGGTGAAAAGGATGGTTGGTGTCAAGATAAGGTTACTTTCAGATCTCACATACAGAGAAGGAAGAAGCGCATAAACAACATGAGGTAGGAGAGAGAAAAAATCATGACAGAAGAAGTGCCTTCAGTGCCGGTTGCATGCGTGTAAGAGTCTCATGTTAAGATGGATTGGTTGTGCGCCAGAAGGTTGGATATTATCCACGCAGGGTTGGGCACGTGAGTTAGGGCGTAGAAGTCAGGATTTGTTTGAAAAATCCACTTTAAACATTAAAAGTATGGTGGTAGGTGAAGTAGCATTTAATGCTTAAAATAGGAAAAAAATATAAATAGAGGTTCGGGCATTTCATTATTCACTTTGTGTATAAGGAGAAAGAAGTGTTTTTGCATCTTTGCAAACTAGGGCTTCCAGAACTAGATCCATGTGAAGAAAAATTTGAAGAGTTTTAGCGTGAGTAACTAGTTTGGATTTGCAAACCAGAAGAAGGGATTTCACAAGCGTAAGAGAAATTGTGAGAAGGCGTTGTCTTGTGAAGGAACTATCCCAATTAGGGTTTGAATAACTAGGGCACGGGTTTAAGGGGTTTTCTTCACAAGTTCAAGATCTAAGGTTGGAGAGAGCGGAAGAATAGAGTAACAAGAAGTGATTAAAGTGATAAGAGGACCTAGACAATGGCACCCAAGAAACTAGTTGGCACACCTAAAAAGGGCAAGGGAAAGGGAAAGCAACAAGAAATTGTCGCACGCACAAAATGAAGAGTGGTACATAGAAATGTAGTACCTAGATGGAGTGTTGTTGGGAAGGAGTGGGAATCCCATTTAAGAAATATGTTAGTAAATGATTACAATCATCGCTCGAGCACAATCGAGAAGGAAATGGCATTGGAGTTAGTGTGCCCAACAAATAAAAGGACACCAGAGGGTTTTCCCATCTATAACAATGATGTAAAATTCAAGTTGGAGAAGTTAGGATTATTGCAACTCTTTGAGTTTCCCTACTTCGGGAAGCTTGAGTGCCTATATCAATGGTTGATGTCACACGTGCACAAAGATTACTTTCACTTCACAGGCACAAGATGCACATTACCCCTCAACTTATTTCACATTTCACAAGCCTCATCTGTGAAGGAGATAGTTTAGAGGATAACCTAAGTGACAAGGAGGCAATTAAGGAGATTGTCACTACTTATGCATACAAAAAGGGGTCGAGGTACTTTGATATCATGGACATCAAGGACCTAGTGATGAAGATGGCCACGCACCTTGTGACAAAGATAAATGGCTAGGAGAGATGGACCCAGGTAAACAAGGCCTAGTTGAATGTTTGCAGGAGAATTTCAAAGGGCACCATCTACAACTTGTTTACATTCATCATGGATGAGATTGTCGCAGATGCAAAGGAAGGTGATAAAATCCTTTTTGGTAATGTCATGTTAACCATTGTGTTCTCAGAGATTGGAGTGCCGATGTAGTGGACAAATTTGTGTGGGAGTACCTGCTTTGAAGACCCTTCGCCCGCAAAGAGATTTGAGAAGTACACCTGTGATAGTATGATGGTCGTGCACAAGGTGTGCCTAGAGAAGTGGTACACATGCCTGAGGAACATGTTCGGGTGGAATGGAGGATCCCTGAACAACTGCCAGTGACCACCAAGGGAGAAGCCGAGTTTGTTGTGTACCAAAATTTCTGCCTTGGTAGATTTAAACTGATAGATGAGACATGGAGCCCATGGTGCAAGCTCCCTTTTGCCTTCACATGCTCAACACTTCCAAGTGGGAGTGAACAGGTTCAAAGAATCCAAGAATTTGAAGTTGGACCTTGGTAATCTAGACCGAGACCACAGAGAAATGCGTAAAGGGTTGGTCTACCCCAACAAGCACGTGTATGTGGAGAAGTACGTGTCGCATGAGGTCCAAATGGTGAGACCCATGACTTTTCCCATTATAGGAGGATCCATGGCACAAGTATACCTCCACATAAGACCCAAATTTGAGAAGGGTGTGTATCTAGAGAATGAGATGTCCATACCTAAGACCCAACTAAAGGAAAAGACCCGCACCCAGATGGGAGGAGGAAAAAGAACTAGAGAAGAAAGTACCAAGTGTAGTGGATACACAAGCAATAGGTACCCCTGGGACAAGTGCCAAAACAAGTATGTATTCATGTAAGAAAAAGTCCATAGTCAAAGAGAAGACTCCGTGCTCAGAGAATTTGTTAGACAAGGAGTCATTAGAAGAAGAAGACATAGAGTCACCCACACTAGAATCCCAGTTAGAAGAAGCGAGAGGATAGAAGGGGAGACTGCCTTGGAAGAAACCGAGAGTTTGGAGAGATACATAGGTGAAAAGGATGATGACGATGAAGAAGATGATAGTGAAGAAGATGATCCTAGAAGAGATCAAGAGCCACCTGTCTTCAACATGCATGATTCAGAAGAAGAGGGCAGAGAAGAAGAATAGGGGTTCCTTTTCATGCGGCGCAAGGGTAGTCAGGAGGGGGAAGGCACATATAACATGGGAAGAAGTGAGGAGGTTGGCATGCGGCAAAAGGCTCCAAGCCTTGCGTAGGAATAGATAAACAAGGCGGTAAAAGAGAAGCAATAGAGATCATTAAGACCTTGGTGGAAGAGGGGGTTAGAAACGCAACGCTACCGAGCTAGTGATGAATAAGGATAAGGAAGAGAGCACGGAAAAGGACCACAGCAGCACTGGAGGCCCCACTTTAACTATAGTTATTCCTAAGGGCACGCATGGGAAGGAATCACGTGGAGGAGGAGAGGCCAGGGATGGGTTATATTGATGACCCTAATAAAGTGTTGCACACATGGTTCCAAAGCACGATTCCAAAGAGAGGAGATTTTGGCAATGTTATCTTTTGATAAGGACATTGCATACCTGTAGACAAGGAAGATGCTCTCATGGGCATTTGAGTCCCATCTTGATGAGCCATAATTCAAAGTAAGCCACGGGGCAATAATAACATTGCCAGAATCAAAAGGAGACAACCCATTGGTGAATGCTTAGCAGCTCTCGGATGAACAATTGTGCAAATGCGCTCAACAAGGTCTCCATTGAGGTCAAAGCTAGACTCTTTGGGTGGAATGATAGAATCAAAGATCTGGAGGATGAACTGAAGAAGAAAGAGGAAGAGCTAGCTATGAGGACAAAGGAGCTAAGTCAAGAAAAGTTGATCAGCGCCCAGTGTAGTGTGAGTTAAAGGATGAGAAGGCTAGAGTATGCGAGGTATACAAAAAGGTGGAGTCCATTACAGATGCCATATTTTGAAGCATCCGGACCTAGCACCTCCCATGCGGAAGTATGCATCTACCCTGGAATGCCTGGAGGACTTAACAAGAACCCTCACCATGGAGAGGCAAATTAGCTTTGGAATCTGCAGAAGAAGTGGCCGCACACTTAGAAAAGGAGGATAAATTAAAATTCATGGCGCTCATAGCTGAATACAACAAGGTCCTTGCTGATGTAAAGATTGCCTCCAAATGTTGAGGATGTGTATGACAACTACGCAGAGAGAGAGACAAAGTGGTGAGCATGCTTTGGTCACCAATGATGAAGCGGAACTTAAAGAGTTCTAGGAGAAGAATAAGGGGAACAGAGTAGAGTGAGAAAAGATCCTAGCTGAGGTCGAAAATAAATCGAGGCCATTGAAACCTTAATGGGTTCAATCAAAAACTGGTTGAAGGAAATATACCCGCAGACTACACGAAGGATGGATGCACTGGAGGATATAGGCAAGGAGTTAGAGAAGATTATTGAAACCATGAGCACACAAGGGGATGAGCTGGGTTTTGATCAATTGATCACCTTAGTAGGTGATCTTTTCTAGAGAGCACAGAATGAAGTTAATGCCTAGAACAAGTTGGAGGCCGACTTGTAAAAAGATTTTCCTAGCTTATTGCAGTAATGCCATCACTGTCCCATTCTTTCTTCATCCCCTCATTCATTTTCTAAGGCGTAAATCTACTATGATCCCTTATCCATTTAATAAGTGTTCCCACGAATGGAGAACAGGCATAGTGTGGGGTGATGTTGGGCCCTAGAATATTGGCTAAGTGAAAAAAGGCGCATAGGTGCGCAAGGCCTAGTTGAAGAAAGGCGTGCAAGGAGAAGGTGTGTAGGGAAGGGTTTAAGGAAACCCATGGCATGCGTGTGGACAGAGCCAAGGTTTCAAAACTTAGCCATATTGGGAATTTTGGGTAGGATATGAGAAAAGCGTGACTGAATGCGCATGTGGAGTAGATAAGGTTCCACCCTAGCGATAGGTTGGCCCAGGAAGGAATATGCCCTACATTAGAAGCTTCTAGAAGGACATCATGGTAAGGAGTGGTGAGCTCAGGCCTGGAGGAGCATGCGCTCATGGAGGACCACATTCAGACACTTGGTGACAGATCTGAGGCCATAGAAGAATGAGTTGGTAGTTCAAAAAGGCTATATATACAAGTTCCTGTAGAAGTAAAATAGAGAGATAGAGAGAGATATATAGGGGTGGAGCTCTACAAAATACTGCAATGACTCTGTTAGCTTGGGTAAATAAGGGTAGGAAAGGATGTATCAAGGGTTTGGGAGTTATAAATTTTCTTTTGAGGGCCTAGTTATATGAATCCAGTTATAATGCATGACTACAGATGCACTTTTCTGACATTCTATAATGGGCCTAATGAATGTAATGAGGTTACCAATTTATATGAATATGAGCATTAATGGTTTTGATGCATACATCCTTCTTCATAGTTATTTTTCATTTATGTTTATGAACTAAGTATGAATGCTTATACGACTTCCTTTCTATTTTGGTGTAAGTTCTATAATTTGTTAAGCACTTTATGTCTGGAATGACTGCAAGGATCTAGAAGCCATTCTGAGCTCTATGGTGCTTGTATGTCTTATTTCCTTTCAAATCTCTTAAACTCGGATCATAGATGATGTTTCCCACTAAACTCACATAAAGAGAGCATCGGCACCCGTGCGTGCCTCAGGTGAGCGCCCAACACCCACTGGGTGATAGGCCGATGTGCATGGTATTTCTTTCCTTTGTGATGGGGGTAAAAATGACTATGGAATATCAATGTAAAAATGATATTCTTCATAAATATAAGGACATTGTCATCTTTCTCCTTGGTGTTTTTATTCTTGCACTATCCAAGTCATCCAATCATTTCACCGAGATGATGGCATCTCTTGAATCTCTCATCCCATGGATAACGAGATGAATCCAAATTTTATATTTTTGTTCGTCATCGTGATCAAGCATCTCACGTTCATGAGTTACCTATGGTCAATATTTTTAATTCTAGCACATCATATCTTTGGTACTCTCAAATATTTGATTATCTATCCAAATCCACCATTCCTTTGACCTATCTAAGAATGGTATGAGGTCATTTATTCAACATGCTAACCTCTATGTCATTCTTGGTGACATCCTCTATAAACATGGGTTCAACGTTATTCTCCTACGATGCCTTAAATCCAATGAATCTATTCGTGTTATAGAAGAATTCCATGATGAAATTTGTGGTGAAACTTTAGTGGCTTAGTCACACAAAGTACATTCTTCACCTTGCTTATTATTGGCCTTCACTCAATCGGGGTTGTTGTGAATACATTAAGAAATGTGTTAAGTGTCAGCAGCATTCCAATCTTGTCTACATTCCTAGCTAGGCCTTACAGCCATCTCAAGACCTTTGGCCCTTCTCGCAATGGGGCCTTGATCTCATCGGTACCATCAATCCTCATTCTTCACAATGTCTTCATTCTATCATCACCGTGACTGAGTATTTCACTAAGTGGGTGGAATTAATTCCACTCACCTCAACCAAATCTAATTAAATCGTTAACTTCATCTATCATCATATCATTTTCCACTTCGATTGTCCCTCATAAAATCATCATGGACAATGGAAAGTCCTTAAAAAATAAAGATGTCAAGAAGCTTTATGACTCATTCAATATCAATCTTAGCTTCTCCTCTCCTTACTATCCTCAAGCTAGCGATCAAGCCGAAGAAACTAATAAAACTCTTCACAACATCCTTACCAAGACTATTGATAAATCAGTCATGCAATTGGCATCTTCATCTTCCATTCACTCTTTGGGATTATAGGACTACCATTCATACCACTATGGGTGCTACTCCCTTCTCTCTTATTTATGCTTCCAAAGTTGTTCTTCCTCTTAAAGTCCAAATTCCTTCCTTGCATGTTTCTCTTCGCAACTTCATCTTTGATGAAGATTATCGCTAAGAGCATTTAACACAGCTCAATTGTTAGATGAACATCACCTTCTCGCTCTTGAACATCACCAAGTCTATCAAGAGCACATCAAATGTGCTTACAAAAACATATCAAGGAACACAACTTTAATATCGGTGACCTTGTCCTTAAAGAAAATCAAAACGTCACTACTCTAGAAAGGAGCCAACGTGAAAAGTTTTCTCCCAACTAGATTGGACCTTACATTATCACACATAAGTATGGGTCTAGACCCTATCATTTGGCTTCCCTCAATGGTAAACCAAAAATAGAACCTCTTAATTCCTTTCTCTTGTGGCCATTCTACTATTAGAATACTTACCAATGTGAACTTAGTTATCTCCATGATTATCCATCCATCATTAGCCACATCCATCTCTTCATGTAATGATCTAGAATTATGTGGTCTACCATCATCTTCCTAGTCCTTCCTAGTTAAATATAGGAACCACAGCTCTACTCATAACATATTCCTTATGGATAGGTTCTTCCTTTTGGTGATAACTCCATGATCATTAGATCCGTCACCCTCTTATTTACCTATTGGAATCACACTAAGGGTCTATAGGTGTCACTTGTACATTTATTGTCCCCTTTTAAGTGGTTTACTTCACTATCTCCAACTCTTCCCCATGCCAAAATTCTATGGGTGCTCATTACCAAAATTTCAAAGTAAATAGATTGATACCTCGAAGGATAGTTGTTCCTAAGAACATGAAATGACATAAGGTATCTTTGAGCCCTTGAAGGATAGCTATCATGCATGTATTACCCCTGCCATTTAAAAAGAAAAAGAAACAAATGAAAAAGAAAGAAAAAAGTAGACCACTCCCCGAAGGATGGCTATTCCTTATATATCATGGTAGTTAAGGATTCCCACATTGATCATTCCTCTATCTCATAAAGAAAAATCATAAAAATCCAAATTAAGCATCCAAAGAAAGCTTCCCGCATCATCAATCAGCTTTCTCATCCATAGCAAACTTCCCACATTGATCAATTTGCATTTCCCCTCACCTAGAGCTGGGGCATAGACCTAGGGAAACCCACCTATGGAGAACATATTTTCCTGCGTACAAGTCACATTTACACTCCTTTGTCATGTCTACTTTAGGTTTATGAGTCCACTCTCCACCTTCTCTACATGATCCTTGAAATAACTAACTATCGTTGGTTATGTGTTAACATTTTTATTGGCTGCAAGTGCATTTCCTTGAGTGGTTCCATTTCTCATTTACCTCCAATCCTATTCAAAGCATGGTTTCCTTATACACTCCTTATTACGATTATGTTTTTTTATCTTGTTACGGTCACTTTTATCAAAGTCACATCCTTGCATATCCAATTTCAAACCATGCCATCGATATCCATATGTTTACTTTTAAAGATAACATCTATTAACATCATCCATAATTCCATGATTAACTCGTTAACATCTATTAGCATCATTCATAATACATCTTACGGTTTGGGAATTCTACTTGATCACCATTGCAGTTTGTGAATCCTACTTAAGGATCTTTCTCAGGAAGAATTCCTTATCCTGCAACTCCTCATCCTCCACCATGGTCAACTTGTCATTTATCCATCCATCCTTCCTCATCACTTTTATTCACCTATCACTTATCCCCACATCACCCTTCTCACCATTTGTATCCCCTTCCACCACTCTATGTATTTTCATCTCTAGCTTGGCAATTTTACTTAACTATTCATGCGTAATGGCAATCTTACTTATAGTAAACCTATCATTCTATATTGTGCCTTCTTCTCACTCAAAATTCCCTCGTTGATCATTCCTTCCTCTTAGTCTCCCCTACCAACCAAATTTTTCTCCTATAATTACCCTTTCTCAACCTATCAAATCATAGAGTACATCCACCATCTCCACCTTGCAATTGTACTCCTTTCCCCCATTTTCCCCCTCTTGATCCATCATCCTTCATATCGCTTCATACCATTCTTTTCATGTCTTGTTTCTTCACCTTCACCTCGTTCATCCCATCCTATGCATCCTCTCCTTGCCCTCATCTTTTCACAAATTAGCATTCCTCCTTGCTTTACTCTTTCCACTCCATATTCTCAAATTCTCCCACATATCCACTCTCATGTCTAACTGCCATTGTTGTTGGTCTCCCCTAAATTTTTTTCATGATCATCTTCAGTTTCCACGCTAATAATTATTATTGGTCGACCCCTAAAAATCATTCTTCATCATTCTCCGCTTCCTTTCTCACTCTCTTCATCCTTCTCTATTTATTTTCCACTCCTTCCCCCATCTTGCACCAATAATAATTATTGTTGGTCTTCCCCTAACATCCCTTTGTTGGCATTGCCTCTTCCATTCTCCATTCCCTTTTTAACTTTCTTCACTTTTCCTCTCATCCTTCACCAACAATAATTATTGTTGGTCTTCCCTAATGTTCTTTGACTGACATTTCCTCCTCCATCATCCATTCTCTCTTTCCTCCCCTTCCTTGTCTCCACCTCCACCCTTTCTTGTCACTTCTTCGCCACCTCTCCATATTCCCTTTGCCCTTTTTAATATCTTTATTGTCTTCATCATGTAACCCACTTATTCTCATCTCATGCATTTCTACATCTTTTCCACTCCATGTCATTCCTACTCTCTTTCTCCTCACTAATTTTCTAATGCTACCCACTCTCCACATCATATCTCCATTTTTCATTCCCTTCCTTCTGCATCATTTTCTCTATTGTCCTCTTCTCCTTCCAAATCTTCATTCTTGTCTCTCTCTTTCTTTACATCTTCTTCCCTTTTTTCCTCGTGCCTCCTTCTTACTTCCCTATTGTTACCCTATTTCTTCCTTGATATCCCATTTTTTTAGCCTCCCATATTCCACATACATTTCCATACATCCATGTACCATATTCCCTCCCCTTCTTTTCTCTGATCTTCTCCACACCTTCCCGATCTCTACTATAATTTCTTTATTTTCTTTGTTCTATCATCTCTTTTGTCTTCTTTAAATTCTTCATCTTCCTCATCTCCTCCATTTTTCCATCATTTCTCTCACTTCATCTTCTTCACCTCCTTCACTGTATCTTTTCTATTCCACTACCTTCATTTTGCACTTCTCTCTCCCTTTCTCCCTTTTTCCCGATTTCACCCTTTACTCTTTCATCTTTTCTCATCTCATCTTCTCCTTCTTATTCATTCATCCTCATCCTCTTCTCCTATCATCCTTCTTTGTTATTCTCTTCCATCTCCATCATACCCTTGTCTTCTTCACCTCCTACTTTTATAGTTTCTTTCTTTTCTCCTTTCTATCATCTCTTTCGTCTTCTTTAAATTCTTCATCTTCCTCGTCATTTCTCTCCCTTCATCTTCATCATTTCCTCCATTCTTCCATCATTACTCTCCCTTCATCTTCCTCATATCCTCTATTTTTCCATTGTTTCTCTCCCTTCATATTCATCATCTCCTCCATTTTTCCATCATTACTCTCCCTTCATCTTCCTCATCTCCTCCATTCTTCCATTTCTCTCCCTTCATATCATCCATATATCTTCATTGTATCTTTTCTATTCCACTACCTTCATATTGCACATCTCTCTCATTTTTTTGCTTTCACCCTTTACTCTGTCATATTCTCTCTTCTCATCTTGTCTTCTTCTTGTTCATCCTTCCTCAATTCTTTCTTCCATTATCATCCTTCTCTAATATTCTCTTCGACCTCTTTCATTCCTTTTTCTCCTCCCCCACCACATCCTCTCTATTTCATACCCTTGTCTTCTTCACCTTTGAATTTTCTTTACCCATAATATACCAATGCTTTTATCCATTTCCTTTTTTTTTTCTTTTCATTCTTGTCTCTCTCTTTCTTTACATCATCTTCCATTGTTTCCCTTGTTCTTTCTCCTTACTTCCCCATCATTACCATGCCTCTTCCTCGATGTCCAGTCTTTTTACCCCTTTCTCATCCACATGCATCTCCATGTGATCGCACTAATTTCTCTTCCTTTCTTCCCGGTCCCTCCCAGTTTCTTTCTTTTCTCTATTCTATCATCTCTTTATTCTTCTTTAAATTCTTCATCTTCCTCATCTCCTTAATTTTTCCATCCTACTCTCTCTTTATTTCATCCATCCATCTTCATTGTATCTTTTCATAATTTCACCTTCATTTTGCACCTCTCTCTCCCTTTTTCATAATTTCACCCTTTGCTTTGTCATCTTCTCTCATCTCATCTCGTCTTCTTCTTATTTGTCCTTCCTCATTCCCTTCTTCACCCTATCATTCTTATCTATTATTCTCTTTCACCTCTTTCATTCCTCTTTTTTCTCCTCCATCTCCATACGCCTGCTTTCATACCCTTGTTTTCTTCACCTCGATTTTTTCCTCATTTTCCACCTACCCATAATCAACCACCACTCATGTCCATTCCTTTTTATGTCCTTCAACAAAAATTCACACTTAACATTCAAGGTCGATTAAAATCTCTCCCCATTTGCAAACCATAACTTCTCCATTCTCTTACACCCCCTTCTCATCCTCCTCTTCGTTATGTTGACCTCTCTTATTTTCAAGATATATGTCGTTTCTTCCATTCTCATCAACCCTCTCGAGGGGGAATCATCACATCTATCCATAATCACATCTTTCCAAGGAATTTTTGGTCTTGGATGATACAATAACAGTCATCACCTACACCTACTACTTGCTACTCTTAAACAATGTCTCCTCTACTTTTTACTTAGCCAAAATACATTGAATTCTTCCCCCATTCACACGAGTAAAAGGAATGGTTTCTCTTTTCTTTGTCTAATAATTTCTTATCGAAGGAAAACCTTTGTTAAGAAAAATCTCTTCAAAACCATAAATCCCTTTGCTTAGGGCATATTCACCCATTATGTTTGCTTTATTTGAAAGGATGCTACTTTCATAGTACTCGAGCACATATTTTGCTTGATTCCTCGTGTATGAAGGATATTGCATCCTCTTTTTTTCCCCACAACTTATCGGACCCTTGTCTAGACATCCATTCACATTTGTTTGCACATTTCTTTGATGTTCTCTTTTAACTAATTAGTCACATGGCTTGCACATCCATATAGTAGTGATTTTTTACCACTCACAGGTTTGTAGGAAATTTCCATCATCTCCATTGAGACCGTCCTTTGTTCCCTACTAACGTGATATCATAATCGCTGCCATATTTTCCTTTTTGTTTATCCTTGTCTAGGATATCTTATCCCTTCATCTTCTCTTCTCATCCTTATTCATCAATCTATTTCAAACTTGTGATCAACATCCTTAATGTCATCAATCCCAAGTTTGAGGGGGAACACCCAATAAATCATCTTTTTATTACTTTCTCGTTTTTGTATCATGGCTTGCCCAATACAAACCACTCATCAAAAAGGGGCAAATGTAGACACCAATTTTTGGTATCGTTCCTCCCCTTCACCCCACATTTTCTCTCTTTCATTAGGCTTGCCCATTCGAATTCCTTTTCCCTCCTAAATTTAATTAATTCCATTTCCCACCAAAAATACATATCCAATTAATCAATATTAATTGATTAATTAATCCCTTTTAAATCAACTTATGAATTTAATATTCAAATCTAATCCATGTCATTCCACTTATGAATTTAATATTCAAATCTAATCCATTACAAATCCATTTATGAATTTAATATTCATATTCAAATCCATTTATGAATTTAATATTCATATTCAATCCACTAAGGAATTTAATATTCCAAAATAATCCATATTCAATCCACTAATGAATTTAAAATTCAAATTTAATCCATATTCAATCCATTTATGAATTTAATATTCCAAAGTAGTCCATGCTCAATCCACTAATAAATTTAATATGTAAAAATAATCCATATTCAATCCACTTATGAATTTAATATTCAAAGATAATCCATATTCAATCCACCTATGAATTTAATATTCAAATCTAATCCCCACTCACCTAATCAAGGTAACTTTTCTAAATCATGATTACCCAAATTAATCCCATCCTTAGGCTATAAATAAGAGTCTCCCCTCTTTTGAACAATCTAGAAATCATAGCAAAATTCTGACATTCTTATTCCACTAATATCATCCTAATGTCCTTGTGATTCCCCTAGCCATCCAATTTCCTTGCATTCTTTCTATTTCTCCTTGTTGAGGATATTCTGCAAGGCTCATAGCATTCTGCCATCTTGGATTAGTTGTACTTTGGCCGCTATTAACCGTATTGTCTCCTTTTGGGTCACCGCTAACCCACTCTAGTTTGTTCATATTTTCGTTAGCATTTGTATTATAAGTTATCATTTCAGTTCATCTTTGTTTATCATATTACTTGTTTTAGATTTATGTTACTAGTATATCTCTATCTATCATTGATTATCCTTTTATTATTAATGTGTGGGCTGACATTCTTTCTAGGAAGCTTTCACTTCCCGGCACCGACATCGTCAAGAAGCCCACAATATATCTTACTAATCTTTTTCGTGTATGATTTTTCATTGTTGTGCAGGTTGAAGGCTCGCAGCAAGGACAATTATTTCTTGCGCACAGGTACCATTTTATAACCATCCACATCGGGAGGTTCACTAAACCCTCCCATAATTTGAGGTTTCTTGATTTCTCATCTGATTTTCACTAATCTGAAATAGGAAGTGCAAAAATATTTTTAAACGAGATATACCCAAGAGAGCATCTTTTTGGTGCGCATAGAGGCCTCATTTTTGTCAAAGAATGACCAATGGAAGATATCTTTTACAGCCATTGAACTCGATATTGCATTCATAGGACCTTTGTAAGATCATCGCATATTACAACAGAGATCCTTATGCGGTGTATTATCTTCTTCTTCACTTACCGTGAGGTCCCCTTGGTACCTCATGCGCAATATAGTGAAGCACATCACTCACTTCCCCATGTATGTCTCCTCTCATGTAATTATGTCCTTATTTTTCTCTTCCTCTTCCTCGTGCTTGACATCATGCTCTTCTTCAACTTCCCTATTTACACATATGCTTTTTATGAAGGGCTCACCATGACCTTATTTCTCCTCATTATTCCTTGACCCTCTCTCGTCATTCTTCTTGGCCTTTCTTCTTCACAAGTGTTGGTGCTAATTCTTAGTTTGCATAATGTGCCCTAATGTTCCATGCCCAAATATGCTCACAAATGTTTTATTTTTCAATTTGGTGGTCTACAGTTCATCTTCCCCAATTGAATGCTTTGAAGATGCCCAAGATATTATTGTTTTTCCCTAATTTGAAACAACAATCCAAGTTTCCCCCTTTTTGTGCCCTAGCTTTTTCAAATGGTCGGGTGTGTCATTTTTCCTTTGTCAAATCATGTAAAACTCAAAATTGATCGAATCTGAAGTGTTTGCAATTAATTTCCCAATCCCAAGGTTGAAAGCAATGTCAAAAATGATTCAGTTGGTTTAAAATTATAAAAATTTGCCTTCCTTGTCAAAAATTTTGATTTCTAGGGCATCCTGTGAATTTTTGCGTTTTGTGATCATACGGGTGTCATCTACCCGTCAAATTCATCATCACAATGTATTGGCAATGTGGCGGTTCCTATTGGCCGGGGATATGCGGAAAATGTTTCTAACTTGTCATTTTGAAATTTTGGCAAAAGGGAAAAATTGATCCGTGGCTCCGCCTTCTACAGTAAAGTGCATACGTGGCATGATATGATTGGCTAGAGGATTGGTGGGTGGTGGGTTGTCCTTGAGAAATTTGGCTTTTACTTTGCAAAATTTTCAAAGTAAATTTTTGACCTGAAAGCCCTTGCCCAATCACAGGTGGACATGTGTCTAGGAAGAAGTCAATATGAGGGAGTGGAGGTTTTGGTGCATTTGAAGTTTTTAACTTCAAAATTTTAAAGTTAAATTTTTACCTGAAGGTCCGTGACCAATGAGAAGTGGACATGTGTCCAGAAATGCAAAAAATCAAGCAAGGGGGCTGAAGGAAAATTTTGTGAATGTTTTGTCGCTCCAATCCAGGGCCAACACGTGTCCCAAAAGGCAAAATGGAGAAGTGGGGCTTGGGGAGAATTTGAGATTTTTTTCCTTTGGAGGAAAAATCTCAAAAGTAAAGTTTGGTCCACCTTACCGCATGGGAAAAAAATTGTATGAGGGGGCAGAGGTTCGGGCCTCGGAGAAACTTTTGGAAATTTTACAAATTTTGGCAAATGGAGCTAAAGTTAAAATTAAAGGCATGCCTCCACAGCCAATCTGTGGAGGACACGTGGCACTTTTCAAAGGAGTCAAATGGAGAGTACGGGCCCGAGGAGAGTTTTGAAACTTTGCAATTTTGGCAGGGAGGTTTAAAGGTAGAATAGGATGCTTGGTCCCGCAACGAATAGGGAGAAGACACGTGGCAAAGAAGAAAAATGGGGTGCGGGCCCATGAGGAAAAATGTAAATTTTTTCCAAAATCTAAAAAATGGAAAAATTAATAGAATTGATCTGTGTTTTCAATGGGGTCCACCTTTGGACATGTGGCGGGCCCAGGAGGCATGCGAAGAAATGTTGAAAAATTGTCCAAGGTTCAAAAAGGGTCGCAGATGCGTTTTTAAAGGTGTGGGCCCAATCCAATGGTTTTTGGACATGTGTCCCACCTTATCCAAAGGTCAAAAGGGGAGTATACAAGGATCTCATCCTCCACGTGGAGGGCTGGTATTTAAAGTTATCCAAAATCGACTGGTTCTGTACATTCACCCTTTTGGCCGCCATGGGAGCTCCAAGAAGCTTGGAATCATGTTTTCTTCATCAAATTTCTTCGAACCTTATATGATTTTGCATCGTCTCGGCCTTCTGAGTGCAATGGCACCATTTTCGTGACCTAATTCGGTGATCTATGATGTTTTTGATACATTTTTTTCTCAGGCTCGATAAAAACGTAAAAGTTAGATCTGGAAGTTGCAGAGGTAAAAATTGAAAAGGTAAAAGGTGAAAAATGATTGATAAAACATGTTGGCATGCCTGAATGATAAAAACATGACCCTGGGATGGATAAGGATCCAAATTTGTGTAATAATTTAAAATTTTATGCATCCCTGGCAACCTGCGAGCTATTTTCCAGTTTGATGTCATTTTCATGAAATCATGAAGTTTTTGTAACAAATTTGATCCCATAAGCATATTCTTTGCTTGGGAAGCAAGAATCCAAGCTGGCATAGAGTATATATCATATTTTTGGAGAATTTGAGAGAGGAGGAGAAAAAGGACGTAGAATTTTCAAGGAAAAGACTGAAAGAAATCCATTTCTCTGGAGAAACCGCTTGAGAACCATTTTTAATTCTCTCTTGTATCGATTTCATCATGTTGAGTTGGTTTTAGTTGTAAAGCCATCAACAAGCTCTGAGATTGTTTTCATAACATTCCCCTGCTGATGTATTCGATCAAATTTTGGATTATTTGGTGTTATCTCTTGGAAAAATTTGTATATGCTTATGTTTCAGAATGATTTCAATTTGTGTTTCTTGCTCATGTTGCAATCTTGTGTTTGGGATCTCTCTTGATCATACATGGTCTCATTTCTTGTTGATGGTTTGATGGCATCTGCAATCTTATATTTAGAAGAGCTTTCATCTGATAAAAGATAAACAGATTTAAAATCATTTAATTGTCCTTGAATCTTGAGATCCTTAGGTCATGATAAGATAGGGATTTTTGGATACTTTGCTGGTATTTTGCTTCAAGCTTTTGTGTTAGGTTATCAAAGGTTGTGTGGAAGAGTGTAGATCTGGGCCTCCATTTAGGCACATATCCTGGTTGAAGGAGTATTTCAAACCTTTTGAAGCATTTTTGCTATTTAGGTGTTACAAATTTCTTGCAAAGGTCCTCAAAGAGTTTGGTAATCTCTAGTTGGTCTTGTTTAACATCTCCCAACAAAATTTTATTCAAAATAACTGATCCTACCCTATAATACCCCTACATTGCATTGTGTGTTAACAAGAGAATACAATCCATTTACAAAAATGCACAAAGCAAATCAGGATAATACTATGTCTCTAGCAGCCTCAGCCTTGTTTTGAAAACATTTCCATCATTTAGTAGTGACAACTCTTTTGAGTTTGAATAATGGAGAATTGATCATGTTTTCCCAAGGCCCCTTCCATACAATATGTAAAATACAAGGATATCTCCACCTCCTTCACCAAACAAAGGCTGCAATATAGGTTCTCTTGCCTTGGTTGATAGGCACAACCTAAAATAGTGAGGATCAGATCAAAATCCTTCTGAGGTGCTACCCACTCCTTCAAATCTTGAGTGCTAACAAGTCAGATAGATGTCTCCTGCTACAAATGACATACAAATCATTTATCTACCTCTGAGTGTCTTGTGCAAATCCATGATGTTGCTTGAGTTGTGAAGGAGATTAAGTTTGGGTACCAACAACGTGCATTGCACTCCTCTTCATTTTTGTCCACATTATGTATTATTGGGGGACTTTGTGGTCTTTCCTCTCCACCGACTTCTCTGTGTCCTTTGTTTCCTAGCTTGAAACCACTCGGGGTTTCTTCTTCTCTGGTGTCGTCTTCTTAGGACTTCACTTCCTTGGCGACTTCTTGGTTGCTCCAGAGGTACTCACACTTGGCCCAAACTCCATGCACTCTTGTTGTTTCTTTTTCCTTGCACCTTGGTTGAGGGTCAACCCTTCTTCTTCCTCTACCTCTTCATCACCACCCTTTTCTTCTTCTTCTTAATGGGAGGGGTCATTTCTCGCATCTTTTTATCCTCACCATTTTCTTTCCCTTAGGTGGTGTTAGGAGTGTGATATCTTCCACATCAACATACTTTCCATTGGCCAACTTAGGCTTTAAGTAAATGTATACTTTGGTTACTTCTTCATTTCCTATTGTCAATGTCATGGAATTGATGTTGATATCATCTCGACATCATTATCTCTACATATGATGTCTTCCCAGGGTACACATACTTCTTACGTAATGTGTGGTGAACAAAATCCACCTTGGTCACATCAAACTTCAGCTTGCACAAGTCAAAAACATGTTTATTGATGCTTGGAAGTATTTTTGTAAAATCATAAGGGATTTTACACCAAGGGCTCTTTCCACCACCTTCAAGTAAAATCTCCCAACGCAGTAAATGTCTATATACCGCAAACTCTATTTTCCCTTCCAACACCGAGGGAATTTCCTTAGAATGTGTCATTCATGTTTGAAAGCCTCGCGCATTCGTATATACCATCTATCAAACCTTAACTTGTAGGAATTATTGATCCCATCGCATGTGTACTTGGTGAATCGCCACAGGGACTTGTTCTCTGGGGGATACTTCCACATATTGTCACTTAGTCTATCGGGTGCCCCAATTTCGAAAAGACAATCAAAAGGAGGATGGTACCCCTAGTTATTTTTTTCTCCTCCACGCACTTCTTCAATAATCCCTTAAATAATGAAGGAGGTAAGATCAGTATGCGATCCTTATCGCCATCTTCTACACAATATGGAGCCACCTCTTATTTTCCCGGGTCCATCTTTCCGACGCACCCAACTTACAACCGACCGGTGTGTGAAAATTCTTACATGACCAAGTCATTGACTTTTACGATATCCATCACATGACCCCCACTCTAATATTTCAAGGCAACATTAGTAGCCTCCACTCCAACATCATCCTCTAAATCCATTTTTATCTTAGCACCGAACTTCGCAACCCAAAGGTGAATCTCCCAATCGGTTGTGTGGTGAGGCGCATCCTTATGCTCACAAAATAGAAGTAGTCCTCATGGACTCATGATATTATCCATTGATAAAAGTGCTCAAGCTTTCCAAAATAAGGTAGCTCATAGAGTTGAAGCACTCCCATGCCCTCTAATTCCTTATGTACCTTATCATCATACACAAACTTCCCATCTAGAGTATTTTCATCTATTTCTCATATCATTTCATTCTCCATCTTGTGCTTGTTTGCATCTAAGTGATGGTTGTAATCACTAACATTGCACTTCCTCAAGTGAGACTCCCATTTTTTCCACATAATCACATACTCTAGGTCTTGTATTTCGAGTACCATTCCTCTTGCATGTCTTCTACTTCGATCTTATTTCCTTTGACCTTTCCTTTTCCCTTAGGCAAAATAGTGGATTCCTTTCTTCGTGCCATTTTTCCAACTATGTAATTTTTGACTCAAAATTTTGTGCCCTAGGTACTTGATATCTGCACAAAGTGTTTGCTCTGTCACCCCCTTGCTCTATGTGTTCTTCTCTACCAACTTTGTGCCCTAACTTACATTCTTTGTACCTATTTATCTCAGAAACCCTAACTCAAGGAATGAAAACCCTAATTCATTGAATACCAACTTCCATGCCTTTTCCAAGCTCTAAACTTCCACCTGAAGGAGCTTCTCAACTAGGTTGTGTGCCTTCTAATCTGGGTTTCTTTTATTCTTTAAGTTTCTTTGCAAATTTGCACAAATTTTCACTCTTCACACGCTCAAGTTCTTCGCAAGATAAGGTGAAAATGAACTCTCTCTAGCGCCCCTTTTATAGATTTCAAATTTTATCACATTTATTTCTCGTCACCTACCACCATATTATGGCTTTAAATATGTTTTTTTTATTTTTCCGCGCTTTACTATGTTTTCTTCCACACACGGCAATTGTAACCTTCTCATGCGCTACTACTTCCAGTGCCGCAAACATCCTCACGTGTACTCCCTTACGCTGCAACACTTCTTACTATGTGCCATATACCAAGTAGCTCATTTTGTTTCTTCCTACCTCGTGTTACATTTCATGGCTTCTTCCTCATGTGGTCTTTAATCCGAGTAATTCTTTTAAAGCATCATCATCCTTACATGTAACACCTCTTTATTTTTCTCACGCGTACCTTTTAAATAACATCCCACCTTTCTACCATCACGTGCACATCTATACCAAGTTTCTCATGCACGTACACCTAGTTCACCCTACACTAAAAGTATGTATGGTCCTCTACGCATCTCCTCAAAAAATAGTAACCAGCTCCTACACGTGAACATGCTTATTATAACAAAATAACCAAAGGAAAAAAACATGAAAAGAAAGATAACCTAAATGACAACATTTTCTTATTACAAACACAAAGAAGCTTATTTATAGAAAGGCTTCACTACTCCTATCAAGTAACTAGGAAATATGTTGTCATCCGAAGACCTATAATTGACATGTGTCCGATTCGATTATCTTGGTTACTAAAAATGTACCTTCAACTTTCATGGATGGCACGTGAACTTGAAGTCATAAAAAGGGACCATCTTACCAAATGTAAAATTATTATTCTTGATGTGTCTATCATGCCAAGAATTATGTCTCGCTTTTTCTATCTTTTGGCTCTAATGTGCAATGGTGCACTACTCATCCAATTGCATCAATTTCTCAATGCATTGTCCCACGCTTGTTCATCGAAAAATCCACTGCGTGCGCATAATATGTAGTGATGGTAACAAAAAATCCACCGGTCGTAAAACTTCCATGTCATACACCAATTGAAAGAGTGTGCCCTTATTCAACCTTTTATATGTGGTCCTATAAGCCCAAAGAACAACTAATACTTTATCATCCCAGTCCTTTCTTCCAACATCACATATCTTCTTAAGTGTTTGTCCCAAGATCTTATTGAAAGCTTTAGCAGTGCCATTTTCTTGAGGGTGATAAGGAGTAGTTTTATGGTGTGCCACCATAAACTCTACTAGTAAAATTTTGATCTTCTCATTCAAGAAATGAGTTCCTCTATCACTAGTCAAACTTAATGGATAGTCATACCTACTAATGATGTTTTCCCAAAGGAACATCATTATTGTGGCTATAGACAATGCTTGTAGGTGTAACTATTGATTGCTTAGACGTGCACCCATGTCTCAGTCTCGAAAAGGGACCGAGGTGTCTAAGACCACAATGGACCCGTCCCTAAGTTGTGGGACCTTGCGAACTTGGGCCGATCTCCGAGAAGGCCGGTTCCTCTATCTATCTCTACTGCTAATGCTACTCCTAGTGCTTTGGAAGGGGAAACTAAGGCTATGAGTGCAAAGGAACTAGGGAAAGAAGAATGAATACTATACTCTGTTTCGAGAAAGAATGACAGTAATGTGTGAGAGGAGGATAGGCACGAGTAGCACAACAAAACACACATTCACCGAATCATTCTTATGGAACACAACCAAATATGGAACTACAGGGGACCTGAAGTAGCACAACAATACACAATGCAAGAGAAAAGGCAAGAAGAAGGAATGCAAACATGCTAGGATAGAGAATAGTCACAAAATGATGCTTTTATTACTTCCAAAAATGTACGAATCATTAATGTTAAAGAGGTTGATATCCACATGCAAGATCCAAACATGGAGGTCTGCAACTCAAAATACAGAAAATATGGAGTCCTTAGCAACATGCGTAAGGATCTAGAGTATCCAACATAACAAATGAGCCTTGCTCTTACATTTATAGATGAATCCATGGAGGAAGAAAGGAAAAGGAGGGAAAACTCGAATTTGAAACACAACTACCAACAAGAAGCATTCAATGTCTCAGTAACTCCACTTGAAATCTATGAAATATAATTCCACATGCCTCGTTTAACATGTTGAAGATGAAAGAGGGTGAATCATACTAAATTGGGTGGTTAGAGCAATTAGATCTGCTCATCAATGTTTAGAGAGATGTTTTCCCAATTATCACCTACCAGATCCGCTAAAATTTGAATTTTGAATTTTTAGCATCAGAGATGATGTCGCAGACTTTCTAACAAGTCTAGGTGCACGCCGATCTCGAGCTCTGTAGGCTGATGATATGGTTGCGAAGATGTTAGAGTCATTGGCGTACGTAAAATACGTGGCGTGTCTTTGATTGCCTAGAATGGTGGCCAAATGTATAACTATTTGTCATTTCTACCATGTGTCAATCATTCATTTGTTGTAAGGATTCAAAGACTTATCTCGATTGCGCTTGAAACACTTAAGTTTGTCAAAAGATGATCTAGCACAGAAGGGCGTGGGAAGAAAATAGAGGAAGGCACGGAGGGAGCACACATTATGCACACGTGGAGATGAATCAAATTGGTAAGCAAAGAATGTATGGTTAAGGTGCAACTATTACAAAGTAATGGGTGCGGCGCACAGAAAGCATCAAGGACTTAGGCACGCGGGGAAGTGGAAGGAGGAAGGAAAGGGACGCGCAGAAAACTATGACCGAGGTAATGTGCCGAATGATTTTGAGCACTCACAATTCTTCAATGAATAACTTAGGGCCAGAATGTGTATGCAAGTTATCCAAATCGCTAGAGAGCTATTTGGATAATAAGTAACCTCCGCCCACGTTGTCAAATAGTCAAGATAAGTAATGATGTAGCATGCCCTTGTTCTATGTGTGGGTGGTGTAATAGGTCCTACAAAATCAACAACCCACTTTTCAAAAGGTTTTACACTCACGATGGGTCATAAAGGCATTTCATCTCTATGTCCAGGCTTGTCAAGTTGCTAATAACAATCCCATGTTTTGACATAAGCATTGGTATCCTTATATAATGGTTCCCACTATAAACATTCTTGAAGGATCTTGCGCATAGTCGCATCCCCAACATAATGTCCTCTTGCAATACCTACATGAGCTTCCTCCATAATAGCCTCGCACTCATGCTCCAAAATACACCTACGCAAGACCTCTCCACATCCCATCTTATATGATTCTCCTCCAATGAGTTGGTAAGGCACAACTCAAATAGGAAGGTTTTTCCTCTCTAATTGTTTCATCCTTTCAAGTGCAAGTTTAGTGTGCAAGAATACAACTATGTCCTCCAAGTCTTCTAGTGCGTGATTCAATATGAACAAATATGCATCAAGGATAATTTCCTTAATACTATGTGCATCCTCTCCAAATTTGATCCGTGATAAGTGATCGTGTCCCAAATTATTCTTTCCGGTTTTACAACAAATGTAAAATCAAATTCCTAAAATAGGAGTATCCACTGAAAATGCACCCTCAGCAAAGCAGTGTCTGTTGATCAAATAATTCAATACCATGTGATCTCGTATAAAAGATGAACGGGGTGGCCAACAAGTCTTTGCCAAAATTTATGAAGTGTGTAAATCATGGACAATGATTCGCACTCTGTGGTAGTATAATTTTTCTCTATTGGTGTTAACTTTCTACTTGTAAAACATATGGGATGATCCACATTTCGATGAGGTTCGTTGCGAATCCTCACCATTTAATCACAAAGAATGTCAAAACCAGGCGGTGTCCAAGGCTATCTACAAAAGGGGCTAAAGGAAACAATGATCTTACAATTATTTTCTCTAGAATTGAAAATGCATGAAAATGAAATTCAATAACTAAAATTAAATATAATTTAACAACTAAAAATTTACTAAAATCAAATCTAATCTATCAAAGTGAAATAAATAACAACAAACAAATAAAAGTGAAGCTTCACAAACAAAGCAAAATAAAACACACAAAACAGATTTAAACAAACTAAGTAAAATAATAACGATCTACTCTAAAAAAATAAACCATCCTCCTCCTTGGGTAAGAGTGATCCCTTGCTCTTCCCTAAGAGTTGGGTTAGAAAAATAAAAATAAGTTGCTGCCAAACTTTGGATTTTATTAATCAGAAATGATGTTACAAAAATCATCCATCTCCTACCACTGTTGCATTGAGTACTTTGGAGAGATATTTATAACTCATCCCTACTCCAAGATTATAGAACTACCTACCTATAATCTTGGGAAATAATTGAGTACATCTTCCACTTTACAATGAGATAAATGTGGAAGGAATTTATTCAAACACTACAACTCCAAGTTTAACTACTTGCATTCAACTACTTCTTCCACTTGACAAAGAGATAAATATGGAAGAGATTTAATCAAACACTACAACTCTAGATTAAACTACTACTTCTTCCACTTGAAAAATAGACAAATGTGGAAGATAATTAATCAAATATTACAACTCTAGATTGAACTTTATCTTTTATGTGTACTTAACTTTTTTTTTCATTTGCCAAGTTTGCTCTTGCATAATTGAATCTGTCAACATGACAATTACCCCACCATACTCTCATCCTTGATTTTTTTATCACTCATGTAAATTAATTTTGAATAATATATTCAAAAATTTTGTGGTTTTTGTGATCCTTGTTGTAATATTTCTAAAACATCTTGAAATTCTCATTTTTGTTGAGAAATGAGGGAGATATCGCAATTTTACTGAACATGCGTTTTTTATCTTATTTACTTTCTTTCAACCTTATTCTACTGAAACTTCACATGAATATATCTCCTAAATTATTTTTATTGTGTAAAAATTGAGAGAGTTTTTTACTCCTAATGATAAGAGGAAAAAAACCTCTCTCATATTCTCATTTGGATATCTTCAACTTTGGTTAGAGCGAATCTGATGTTGCATGTGTGAGTCCTGCACTTGAAAACCTTCTGCTTCAAATGATGATATATTTCAAACCATTATTGTTGTGTAAAAATGGAGAGAGGTTTTTCCTCCTAAAAATAAGAGGAACAAAAACCTCTCTCATATTCCCATTTGGAGTTTTGAAATTTTAGTTAGAGGGATTTTTGTGTTGGTTCTGCTAGTACTACACTTGAAAACCTTCTTCTTCAAATGTTGATATCTTCAAAATATTATTGTTGTGTAAAAATGAAGAGAGGTTTTTCCTCCTAACAATAAGAAGAACAAAAATATCTCTCGATTCTCATTTAGAGTTCTGAAATTTTATCTATATGGATTCTTGTGTTGGTTCTGCTAGTACTGCGCTTGAAAACCTTCTTCTTCAAATGTTGATATCTTCAAAACTATTATTGTTGTGTAAAAATGGAGAGATTTTTTCCTCCTAACAATAAGAGGAACAAAAATCTCTCTCATAATCTCATTTGGAGTTGTGAAATTTTAGTTATAACAAGTTATGCGCTGATTTTGTGAGTCATGCGCTAGTTCTGGGAGTCTTGTGCTAGTTCTCGTGAGTCTTGCGCTTGAGTCTTGCACTCTTTGTATTGTGAGTCCTGTGATCCTAGCTTTATGAGTGATGTGATATTTTTGAGTCATGTGCTCTTAGCTATGTGAGTATTACACTTGTTGTAATACATTCAAGAGATCAAATGACCTGCTCATACACAATATTGCATTCTAACTTACAAGAAATATTAGGAAATGAAAACATTTAGATTGTAATGGAATTTTCAAAGATAGAATTTACCGTATAACACCCTAGTCATGTTGGCACATCACTCAGCCTTGACTGAGTGCTCACCCAAAGTGTGCAAAGGTACCAGGTCCCTCGTCAGGGTTGGTGTAGCAGGATGTTAGCATAATTAAGGAAGAAACATATAGATTCATAACTAATCCATCATTCTACAATGCATGGTACCCTCAGATCTATGAAAGAAAAAGTTTTAAACAGTAATCATGATTGAATCAATAACATGCACTACTCAATTACACATATAATGACACTTAGATTCAGATAATATCTTCCATCTATTAATAAATACAGAAGCTCCTTATAGTAATGTCAATCTATACCAATGCACGTATGGATCTGATATAGTAATTCAGTCATATACATATACCTCTATACCTCCATACATCCATCACACTCATCCTCCTCTACTATGTACCTAACATCATATATATAGGGTGGGGACTTTCCCTTCACCACTTATCTATTCCAAAAATAGGCCGCATGCTATTGATAGCCACGCGTCATTTACAGGCATAACCACATGCAAGTGTGTTATCTATGCACCTCTTCCGCTTAATCAAGTGTCAATCCTATTCTTGGCTTGTCTCCATGTAAAATTTTTTTGATCCGATCCTCCAAATATAGACAATGCATGGTGTGTATTTATCTACATCGTTGGTGTGTTCCACATGCCATCTTCTAAAAATAGGTCTTCATGCTCAAAATTGGCTAAGTCCTGAAAGTTTAACTTGCCTTCTACGCGCAAGTCCTTCTTGTCCTTCCGCGCCCTTGATCCTGGCCTTCTCTCCCATGCAAAATCCTTGTGTAATCTTTGACAAGTATTCTCTGATCAACATTACCCCACACTAATCTCATTATTGTCCCGACAATGGGTATCTCCAAAAATTGAAGTAAATAATAGAAGAATGGAAAGAATAAGAATGAAAGAATGTAGATAAATAAAGAATTTTTATGAGGTTATGAGGCAGCCTCCTCTGTATCAGTTTGAAGTATCAATTCTGGATACTCTTCCTTTATTTTGGCCTCCAAAACCTACCATTCAGTGAGTGCTTGTTCTACTTTTTCTAGGATGTCCACAAAGAATGGATTCCAACTCATCCCTTACAATCTCTCCTTTTTCATTCTGTAGAACCAACACAATGTTGGACATTGATGTCATTCTTCCTTCTAAAAGATCCATCTTCTGCACAATTAGCTTCCCAAGCTCTTCCAACCGAGTCTTGTGCGGCTCTTGTGTTGCTGTCAGGGCCTCATGCTTTTGCTTAACCATTGACAATCTTTCTCATGTGGCCCAATGTCTCATCCTTCATTACTTTCTAGACCTCATTGTTTTCTTCTAGGGTATTTATGTTGATAAGTGCCTCTGAGCTATGCATATGTTTAAAGCCTGGTCTTCTTTCTTCAATACTTCCTGTAACGCTTGCAATAACCCTTCATAAGATGCAATCTTTCGCATCATTGATGCTTTCTCTCATTCGGCATCTTGCTCTGAGCTCCTTGGCGCTGGCATGCGTAGAGGTTCATCTTCAAGTACCAAGTCCACCAACTTTCCTACATAGTGTATCGTTGAAGGAAACGTTTATGGTACCTTGGCCTCCAAGTGTGGCCTTTCTCTGATGACATTGTCCCCAATCTCCTCTACGATGCTGATAAATACTTTGTTTTTCTTCTGCGCAAAGTCCCTCTCTTGTGTTATGTGTGCTATCTCTACATCCTTTGTCTTCAACTCCTCGCGTAGTGCTCTGATTATTGCAGCTTTGTCCATGTTTCTTCCGAAACTTTAGCGTAACCTTCACCAATGTGTTGTTGACTGCTCATCCAACATGATAGTAGGCTTTACTATCATGTGTCTAGCTTGGGGTGCCTTCTTTAGTCATCTCGAAACACATGACTCTTCGCATACATCAAAGTCAAGCTCATCCATGTGGGTGTGCATTGACCATGATAGTTGCTTTCAAGTGTGCACATTGCCATATCCTCATCCATTAGCTCCCAGCCAAATAAATCCTTCTAGTGCTATCGTGCTCTAGAAGTGGGCATGGATAATTTTACCTACATCCTCTGCATACCCCATGGTCAGGTGGAATGTTCTCTCCACTTGTTCTTTTAGACCGCTATTGCTTAGGGACTTTAGCTTCCAAATTTGGGACTTGTGTCTCCATGTCCTAAACATTCTCTAGTAGCTGTCTCCTCGGTCCCTTCTCATCCTCTTCTCTTTCCTTTGATTCCTCACCCTATTCTTCTATGTTCTCTGGAAGTGTAGGAGAATTAGGTGTGCTTTCCTCTAACTCTTCCACCTCCTCATTTAACTTTAGTTTCCTCCTTCTTTACACGGTTGCCTCCTTCTGTGGAGAGATTCTAGGTGATTTGCACACCGTGGTTGGAGTAGCACCTTGGGTCCTTGTTCTCCTAAACACCCTCTTAAACCTATGCTCCCCTTGGACTGCATTCAAGTCCTCATCATCCCCCTCTTGTGGCTGAGGTGGTGTAGTAGTGCACTCAGCTTCACCCTCATTTGTAGGATGTCTCCTACCTCTATGCTCCAAACCACCACTATCTTCACACTCCTCCTCCTCATCCTACACTTCAATTGGCTCTTTGGGCTTAGATGACTGGGATGTTATCCATTGTATGCTTTCCTTTGGTGGTGGCTTTGAGTGCGAACTCACCTTCCACATACTAGTTATTCTCCATCTTTGGCTTCAACTGAAGATACACCAATGTTTCCCCTACATCTACTACAGCTAGACTTATTGGCTTAATATTTAGCACCTCCGAAATGATCCTCTCTATATAAGCACTTCTTCCAGGATACACATACTTCTTCCTCAACATATGGTAGTCGTAGTCTACCTTATCTACATTGAATACCAGTCGGCACATGTCTGTAAATCTGTGAACAGATGCTTGGAAATACCTTATAGTGAATGCATAAGGCAATTTACACCAAGGGCTCCAGACTCCATCTTTCATTGGGAAGTGTGTGATGCAGAAATGTTGATATACAACAAACTGGACTTGTTTCCCTACTACTGTTGGTAGGTCCTTTGGGATGCGCCACTCTTCCAAATGTCACGCGGAGCCTATCATACCATTTCTCCGCCCTTTACTTTACATCGTTTTCATGGCCCCTTTACATAGATACTTGTTGAATCTTTCAACTAGTGACTTGTTCTCCATGGGGTATTCCCATACTTTTCCTTCGGTCCGTCTGGTACTCCGATTTCCATGAATACCAATGATAGTAGAACAGCCCCAAAGTTGATCTTCCCTCCTGTGTGCGCTTCCTTGACTATTTGTTCTACAATATAGCCTGCAATGTTGTAGATTGCCCCTTCTGACATCTTACATGCAACATGTAACCACATAGTATTTACCTGTGACCACCACTCCTGATCATTCAACTTTGTAACAAGGTGTGTTGCTTCTTACAACTGGACACCTCTTCAATTTTTTTATATCCATACTGCGTGGACCCTTTAGGTACCCCAAATCATGTCTAGGTCTTTAAAATTGCGGCTTTATATGTGAGATCACTTTTTATGTCCTCTCATGTGTCCTTTAAACCTGTAACTGATGAGATAAGCACAAATGAGATTCTAATTCTGTGTCCTGTAAAGTAGAAGAAGTTCTCGTGCACTCTGCTCATGAACCACTGATACAAGGGCTCATACTTCCCGAAATATAGAAGCTCATATAATTGGTAGACCCCAATTCTCTTCAGAGCTTCTCACCTGCATCATCATAAACCGGCATGTCATCTATCGTACACTTGTTCATCTTAGCAGTGAGCAAGGAATCAAGCTCCTTCTTATTCTCCAAAGTTCTCAGTAACTATATTCACTTAGTTTTCTCTTTCGATGGGCGAATCCCATTCCGGCCAACGACGACTCCTAGATATTGCATTTCTGAAAAATCACTTTCAGGTGCCATCTCTTCCTCCTCGATGACCACCTTCTTCTTTCCTTTTGTTGTTGTTGTAGATGCCTTCTTAGGTGCCATTTTTACCTTGTAAACATCTCCTCTTTAACTCGCAACTTTGCATGAATCAAACCCTAGCTTGATTCAATCATGCCCTAGGTGGAAACTTCATGTCCTAACTCTTTTATGTCTCCCTACTTTACTCAAACCCTTCACCACTAGGGACGCAAGCTTCTTTTCACATAGATTTGGTTGTCATGCTTGGTTTCACACCCTTCGCACCTTAACCCGATCACTCGACTCTTCATGCTTGGATCTTTCCTCAAATACTCTTAGTCACAATAGTAAAAATGAATCTGCATTCCATCCTTATATAATTTTTTTCAAATTTTGATGCATTTATTGCTCTTTCACCTACCAAATATCCCCTCATTCATTGACCAAATTCATTCGTTTTGCGTGGTACATCTTCACGCCCCAGCTATAACCTTCTAACCCACCTTCTTACCCTCTAGTCACAGACTTCTCTTAAGTGCACGCCCTTGTGCCTAAGTACCTCGTCATTGTACCTTCTCCTGTGGTTATCATGGCCTCTACTTACCTCGCATTATATTTTTCTTTCATTCATCTCCATCCTTGGTCACTTTTGAGAAGCAATCTTCTTTTGACTTAAAGCACACCCGTAGCAACTTATTCCTTTCACCTTTCAATTCCCACAGTCTTTTACTTGGATAACTACAACCACCCCACACTAAAGGTATGTGCAGTCCTCTGTGCATAAACATTCTTCACATAGTAATTAGCTTCATGTGCGCAAGTATGCTTATTACACAAGAACAATAACTAAATTGACAAAGCATAGCGATAATGAAGGAAATATTGTTATCCAAAATAAGCCCATGCTTATTTTTGGCTAACTCCTCTTCCTTTTCCTTTTACTGGCACTTAAATTAATTTTTGTCACATTTCAGGAACTCAAAATTTTATGGGTATTGCTTCATCGATAGAGAATTCTTTCCCCTTTCCAGAAAGGTAAGGAAGTCCTCCTAACTCCTTGTATTTTACAAATTATGGTTCGGTAGAGTTTGGAGGAGAAATTTTCCCTAGGTAGGTCTGCAGCTAATTAGAAAGTGCCACGTGTCAAGGTAGAGTGGAGTTGTGGAGATAAATTCGGCACTTAGCCCTTTTGGCTAAAAGGCACAAAGTCATAAGTCGGCCCATAGGCCCGCGGAGGGGAAGAAAGCGAGTTGGCAGAGGCGCGGAGAATTTGTTGACGCTTAGCCTCTTTGGCTAAAAACTCAAAGCCAAAAATCAGCCCGCAAACCCATGAAAGAGAAGGGAAAATTTGGGCCGTACCTCCATGCCAAACCAAAGGGCACCGCATGTCCACATCATCGGTGGGAGTCGTGGCCCACAGAGAATTTTGGGAAAATTTCCCAATTTTGCACAAAGGGGGCAAAATTTTATTTTGAAGGCCATATCTCCTTAGCTAACTAGGCAATGCCATGTGTCTTGGAGTGGTGGGGCCACGGAGGTTTTTTTGGGAAATTTTTCCAAAAGGGAAAAAATTTAAGTTTGACCCCGCCGACCCCAATTTTGACTCTATTTTTACCAATTTTGCTCTAAATCTTCAGAGGGCCATATCTTTCGAACCAGAGCTCGGATTTTCATGATTTTGGTGTCATTAGAAAGCTATTGAAATTATCTACATGATGGACACCTCAATTTTGATTTTTGACGGATATTTGTGGGATAACATTGAAGAAATGTACACGGTACAGAAAAACATAGAAATGACATCCAACTACCAGATTTTAATGTGGTATGGTACTCATTCTTCTCAAGCATGGTCAAAAACATCGAAAAGTGGATTTGCAGAGGTGCCCTTGCCATTTTAATTGATGTTGTCGATTGGTGGGTGCAAAAAATGGATTTCTCGCATTGTCCCTCCTTTTTTCTATTTTTTCATCGATTAAAAGCCAATTTTGGCTCATTTTGTAATGTTGGACGTTCTTACTCTTGCAAGCTCTTCTTTTCTCCTTAGCAAGTGGATTTGAAGGAGTTTCAAACCTTCCATGAAGAATACATCATGTTTTTTGCCTCCTTTCCATTGACCGTATTGTATCAAACATGGAAATGATAATGTATGTTCTGTGATCGATTTTCAATCCTCTCATGCATTTATTATTGTCTTCTGATCCTTCATTGCATTTTGGTAATCTATGCATGTTTTTGGTGTTGCATCTCCATGATTTGTGTCTACTTTGCAAAGCAAGGAGTTCAGCACTCCTTTGGTGTATCACCTTTCTGTTTTTTGCTTAGTTTTGCTTCCATTTCCATGCTTCTTCTCAACCATGTCTCCTTGGTAGTTTTAGAGTAGGAATTTTGAATCATAACCTCTATAAAAATTACATGCATACACCTAAACAGAGGAGTAGGAACCAGCCTCAATTTGGAGAGTTTTCCCAATTTGCAAGGTCCCACACTTAGGGAAAACTCAATGTTGTGCATTCACACCAAATTGACCATTTGTCTACAGCAGATATGAGGGTCATTTTGGGAATGATGTAGATTTTCACTAACAGTTTTGGCATGCCCAGTGGGACCTGAGAGGTCTTCTACTTCATTTCTTGTAGGTTGATGTGTTCCTGTGAAAATTTCAACCTTTGGAGGCACTTGCAAACACATCTGGTGACTCCATCTGATCAACAACCCATCTCTGAAGTTTTAGACCTTCTTTCATTCATTTTAATTCATTTTTCATTAAATTTTTCCTTCCATATCTTCATTCTCTCTCATTCCATGAACTTGTGCAATCATGAGCTCATTTTCCCCATGGGATTTACATTTACAACAATAGCAATGTTTCCCACCTCCAACATGCTTTTCAAATCCCCGTGATCAGCATTTTGATCAAATTCAAAACCAAGATGCATACCCATCCGAGCAATACCAAAGTCATTTTTGCTATGAAGCATGTCAAACATAAGGATATGCAGATTGTGAGGGCAAGTCAAAAAGAAAATGCAGATTTATTGGAGAAGATCCAAAAGATGGAGGAAAACATGGTGCAATCCAAGGCTCAAGCACAAATGAAAGCATTTAGAATCAATTGTAGGGCATCTTGTCCATGGGTGGGACCTTTTCCAAGGAATTATAGCCCACAAGAAAAACTTGACTTCATTATTGCAACATTGTCATTGTTTGCAAAGTGGACTAAAGGAATAGAGGTGTATGAGAGGAGTATTCAAAGCAACCTTGTCAATGGGTAAGCACACCATCTCATGTTTTTTCTTTTCCTCTTTCCCAATCTGTTTTATCTCAGCAGTGTCAAGTTTCAAGTTGCCCATCTATTGTCCCAAGTGTTGATTTCATTTCTCCATCCCCTAGTCTTCCACCTCATCTCAATTCTTCTATCATTTTCCCTTCCAAACAGCCATTCCCTCCAAAGAAACAAGAGGTTCTACCTCCTCCACCACCAAAAATAATTGCAAAACCAGTTGAGTCACAACCCACCCCTCCTCTTGCATTCCCAAATCCATGTTGGGAAGATGAAAATCAGAAATCCAGTCAAGGAGAATAGCAAGAAGAGGAGCCCAATAGAAAATAAATGACAGACAATCTGAAGAGTTGGGCTCTCAAATTTGGGATTACAAAAATCCCCTTGATGGTGAAGCCAAAAGAGGAAGTTGGATTTGGGGAGCAAGTGGTAAAAAAGTCTAATTTTATAGCTGCCATGAAGGAGAACATAGAAAAATAGCAGTTTGTTTGTGATGAGTTGGGTGTCCATGTTGGCACTTTTCCCAAAGAAAATGTTGATCCAATTTGCATTGCAAAATTAGTCATTATGGAGGAAGAAAAACCAGCTCAAAATCCCATTTTTGAGGAGAAAATGGATGAGATCAAGTCAGTTTTTGCAACAACAAAAGAAGGAAGCATTATTGATACATTTTTGCTTTCGTTTGAAGGGGCTGATTTGATCAATGAAGCCATTATGGAGGTGAACAAAACAGGTCCAAATTGTGAACAAGAGGCACAAGAAATTTCATGTTTCTCTCCCACTTCATCTCTCCAAAAATATAATTTTTGGATGAGTTTGAATTGACAAGTTTCATGTTTGAAAATGAAGTTACACATGGTGAAGAAAATGCAGATTTGAAAGTCACCATGCAAGAGGAAGAGACTTTGTTACAACAGGACATTGAAGAGTTTGATTGCTTATCAGACTTAGAAGAATGTTTGGATGAGGAGCCAGCTGAAATTACAACATTTTCTTCTTCACCATTCATTCTCCAACATCAAGAGCCTGCTGCCATGAAGGAGAACATTGAAAAATAGTAGCTTGCATTTTGTAACAGCCTTTTGGAGCCAAGTTTGGAAGATTTAAATCTTCCATGTGCTTCATGGGAAAAGGAAGGGGAAGAGCAAGAGATTTTCACCACTTCTTCCACACCATTCATCTAAGAAGGTCTATAAGAGGAATCCATTTGTGGAGTTAAATATCAGCGAAATGGTTACATCCAAAGGATCGAGACCATGCCCAATCAGTACTTGGCTTCATTCGCGCTAAGGAGAAGAAGCCACAACCAGTCATGCTTACTTCTAAGCATGAGGATGAGCATCAAGGTACCAAGGATCAACTGCAATACCTCTTCAATCCAAATGCAGAGCAACTAAAAGAGGTATTTGATTTGTTTTTAGTTGACACCTTGATGATTTAGGTGGAGGACCAGATTCTTCTCAGTTTTCCACTCATACTAACAGCCATGATCAGCTCCAAATCATTTGCATGGCTACCAATTTTGAGGAAAGGAAGTTATTTTACACAACCAACATCAGGGGTTTGTTTAGCTCATCTCTGCCTCTAGTTAGAGTAGAGTAGGTAGGTTTGCTTTCGAGAGAAAAGTGCTTTTGTACACTCTGCATATCCCACTTGGGGTATGTATGATTTTCATGTTTGTACATAGTTTTTGGGGTGCTAGTTTTTGCCCTTGCACAGTGCATTGTCTTGGCATTTGGTCATAACCGGTTTCAGTTTCAGTGGTTTCCAAGAGGCCTAAAAGGGAAGTTTTCCAAGTGAAGATCAGTTATCAGGCTATCATTCAGGACTCCATGCCCAATGGATGCTTCAAGGCAGCTGGTCTTTTCATCTAGCAGAAGATGACCCCTCTGAGTCACCAAAAGTGTTATCCAAAATAAGCCCATGCTTATTTTTGGCTAACTCCTCCTCCTTTTCCTTTGCTGGCACTTAAATGAATTTTTGGCACATTTCAGGCACTCAAAATTTTCTGGGTATTGCTTCATCAGATAGAGAATTTTTTCCCCTTTCCAGAAAGGTAAGGAAGTCCTCCTAACTCCTTGTATTTTGCAAGTTATGGCTCGACAGTTTGGAGGGGAAATTTTCCCTAGGCAAGCCCGCAACCAATTAGAAAGTGCCACATGTCAAGGTGGAGTGGAGGCACAGAGAGAAATTTGGCACTTATCCCTTTTGGCTAAAAGGCACAAAGTCACAAGCCAGCCCACAGGGCCCATGGAGGAAGAAATTGAGTTGGCGAAGGCGAGGAGAATTTGTTGATGCTTAGCCTCTTTGGCTAAAAACTCAAAGCCAAAAATCAGCCCACAAGCCCATGAAAGAGAAGGGAAAAATTGGGCCATACCTCCACGTTGAACCAAAGGGTGCCATGTGTCCATGTCGTTAGCGTGAATCGGGCCCACAGAGAATTTTGGGAAATTTTCCCAATTTTGCACAAAGGGGGAAAAAAGTTATTTTGAAGGCTGTATCTCCTCAGCTAACCAAGCAATGCCATGTGTATCAGAGCGGCAAGGCCATGGAGTTTTTTTGGGAAATTTATCCAAAAGGGAAAATTTAAAGTTTGACCCCCGCCGACCCTAATTTTGACTCTGTTTTTACTAGTTTTCCCTAAATCTTGAGAGGGCCATATCTTTCGAGATTTTCATGATTTTAGTGTCATTGGAAAGCTATTGAAATTCTCTACACAATGGACACCTCAATTTTGATTTTTGATGGAGATTTGTGGGAGAAAATTAAAGAAATGTCCCTAGCATGGGAAAAACACGAAATGATATCCAACTACTACCGATTTTAATGTGGTATGGTACCCATTCTTCTCTAAAGATGGTCAAAAACATCAAAAAGTGGATTTGCACAGAGGTACCCCTTGCCGTTTTAATGGATGTTGTCAGTTGGTGGGTGCAAAAAATGGATTTCCCGCATTCTCCCTCCTTTTTCTATTTTTTTCATCAATTAAAAGTCAATTTTGGCTCATTTTGTAATGTTGGATGTTTTTGCTCTTGTAACCTCTTCTTTTCTCCTTAGTAGGTGGATTTGAAGGAGTTTCAGACCTTCCATGAAGAATGCAACATGTTTTTTGCCTCCTTTCCATTACAATGTATTATATCAAACTTGGAAATGATAATGCATGATCTCTGATCGATTTTCAATCCTTTCTTGCATTTATTATTGTCTTCTAATCCTTCATTGCATTCTGGTAATATGTGCATGTTTTTGGTGTTGCATCTCCATGATCTATGTCTATTTTACAAATCAAGGAGTTTGTCACTCCTTTGGTGTATCACCTTTCTGTTTTTTGCTTAGTTTTGTTTCCATTTCCATGCTTCTTCTTAACCCTGTCTCCTTGGTAGTTTTAGAGTAGGAATTTTGAATCAGAACCTCTACAAAAATTACATGCATACACCTAAACAGAGGAGTAGGAACCAGCCTCAATCTGGAGAGTTTTCCCAATTTGCAAGGTCCCACACTTAGGGAAAACTCAATGTTGTGCATTCACACCAAATTGACCATTTGTCTACAGTAGATTTGAGGGTCATTTTGGAGGTGTTGTAGATTTGCACTAACAAATACATTAAGGAAATACATAATTGAAAACCTAATCTAGATGGCAATATTGCCTTATTACAAACACCAAGAAGACTTATTTATAGTATGGCTTTGGCCTACTCCTGTTAAAGTAACTGGGTAGCCATGTTCCATCAAGGGCTTCTAACTGGCAAGCACCTTATTCAAATATGTAAGTGATGACATATGGCCCTAACCAATGTACTTTGAGCTTGTTTGGATGGTGCAAGAACTTGGAGTCATAAAGAAGTACCATTTTTCCAATCTCAAACTTCTTATCCCTTCTATTTGTGTCTTGCCATTCCTTCTGCCTGGCCTTTTCCTTCTTCTAACTCCATCGTGCTATGGCTCATTGCTCATCCAATTGAATCATCTTCTCGATATGCTCTTCTAAATCCTGTTCATTAGCTATACCTCCAAAGACGCGAATGCGTAAAGAAGGTAACATAAATTCTATAGGGAGAATGGCTTCCACACCAAACACCAACTGAAATGGTGTGGCTTTGTTCAATCTCTTGTAAGTTGTTCTATATGCCCAAATAATAGCTAACACTTTGTCATCCCAATCCTTTCTTCTAGCATCACAAATTTTTGTCAAAGTCTGGCTCAAAATCTTGTTGAAAGCCTCAATAGTTCCATTTGCTTGAGGATGGTAGGGTGTATTTTTATGGTGTGCAACCATAAACTCATCTAATAGGATCCTAATTGTCTCATTCAAAAAGTGTGTACCCCTATCACTTGTCAAGCTTAAAGGACATCCATATCTTGTAAGAACATTCTCCCATAGAAACCTAATTGTTGTAGCTGTTGTACAGTCCTTTGTAGGTGTTGCTTCTGCCCACCATGTGAGATAATCTATGAAAGTAATGATATAGCATGATTCAATCATGCGCGCAAGAATCGAAAAATAGGTTCTACAAATTCAATGGCCCATTTCTCGACAGATTCGGCACTAGTAATTGGTCTCAAAGGCATATCATCTCTTTTCCCTAGTTTTCCTAGCGCTAACAATGATCACACGCCTTACAATATTCTTTACAGGTCCTTATACAATGTTTCCCACCATAATCCAAAGGCAAGTAGGATCTTCCAGGAAGTCACATCACTTGCATAATGGCCTCTTGCAATACCACCGTGGGCTTCTTGCATAATATCCTTGCACTCATGTTCTAATACACAACGTCGTAATACTTCATCTCTGCCTAGCTTGTAAAGGTCACCACTGATTAACATAAACGGTGCAAAGACGTATAAGCAAGCTATTTCTTTTCTAATGCCTTCATTCCTTCTCGGTGTTATACTTGTTTGTAGAAAGATAGCAATGTCTTCTAATTCTGTGGGCACGCGTTGTAACCTATATAACTATACATCTAGCATGGTTTCTTCAATTGTTTGTGCTTCCTCTCCTGAATTGATTCTAGATAAATGGTCTAGGTCCGAATTGCTTTTCCCTAGCTTCACCACAACTATGAAGTCAAACTCTTGAAATAGGAGCACCCATCTACATATGCGCCCCTGTAATACGAGCTTGTTTACCAAGTACTTTAATGCCATGTGATCTGTATAAAACACAAATGGTGTTACTAACAAGTACTGTAAAAACTTGTGCAATGCATGGATCATTGACAAAGCTTCGTGCTCTATAGTTGTATAATTCCGTTCAGCAAGAGTCATCTTCCTACTAGAAAAATAGATTAGATGATCTACAATACCTTTGCTAGGTTGAGATAACACAACACCAATGGCCATGCTAGAAGTTTTCACATGCACATGAAATGGTTTATCCCATGAGGAAAAGTGCAGAATGGGTGTGGTAGTAAGTTTCTATTTTAATATCTCAAACGTGTGCTACTGCGGTTCTCCCTAATAAAATGTACCTTTCCACTTCAGTAACTCTTCCAAGGGTGCAGCAATTTTGGCATACCCTTTGATGGATTTTCTATAATATCATGTATGACCTAAAAATCCATGCACCTCACTTTGACTAGTAGGTGCATTCATGCCTATAATGACTGCAACCTTAGTTGGATCAACCAATAAACATTCCTTGCAGATTATATGTCCTAACAATATCCCAAATGGTGTAGCAAATATGCACTTTTTGATGTTCAAAGAGATACTCAATTGTCTACACTGTTCAAACATTAAGCACAGATGTTGTCACAATGATCTTTCACAAGCCCATATATTGTCCAATCATCTAGGTAGACTTGTAAGAAGTTGTGAATAAAGTCTTTGAATTCCTGGACAACTATGCGCGAGAATACAACAGGCACATTTTTCAATCCAAAAGGCATCACAATATAGGAAAACTACCCCATTCAGTAGTAAATGTTGTCTTTTCTTAATCCTCCTGAGCAATCCTAACTCCGATGCTACACCTGAAAACCCATCTATGAAGGAATATATTTCACGCCCTGCAACTCCTAGTATTTCCTCAATGAATGGCATAGGGAATGGATCTGTGACGCATGCAACATTCAACTCCTTGTAGTCCACACATATTCTAATTCATCCATCCTTTTTGATACCGATCACCATTGGGCTAACCCATTCTGACTCATCAAGGGGCTTGATAATTCAAGATTTCAACATTTTATCAATTTCTTCTTTTACCTTTTCACATAAATTAGGATTCATTTTGTAAGGTCTCTTTCTAACTGGTCATGCACCGTCCTTAAGTTTTATCTTCATTTACCCAAGTGATTCATGCACACCTTTAAGTTCATGATACCCTCGAGGGAATAAGTCCTGATAATCCCTGAGTAACTCAATGATCTTTGTTACCTCTGAGTCTGACTAGTAGTCTCCAATTAAAGCCTCCTTAGGCTCACCTCCCGAACCTATATTCACCTTATTTGTCTTCATGGGTTCGTGATAGGCGATTATCCTTATCTGCACTGTCCAAGACCTCGCGCACCCCTTGTGAATGTTCAATATCCAGGTTCTCAACTTCCTCATCATCCACGATGTAAACCATCTTTCCCTTCTCTTTCTCAAGGCAAGCCGGTTCAAGTAGTATGGAGTCTATTTATTCTTCCTTTTCAAAGCACATTACGGACTCTGTCTTACCAAATAATTCTGAATATGCTCTTTTGCTTTTGCATTATCTCCTATAGTTAAGTGCTTGATAAATTTTAATGCTTCTTCCATTAGAGGTTGGGAATAAAAGTATTCAAAGTTATGGATCATTCCCGTAGTCAAATTTTACAGTTCTAGTCTCTCTATGTAGTTCGTATACATACCAAGCGTGTGTGCATCCTTGTAGCATAGAATACAATCTATGCACCCAGAGTGAAGGTGGTAATGCTTCCTATGCTACTATCCATCGTCTCTCACACTGCTGAATGTGATGTTGAATAGGTTGATCACCATGATAAGTGTAGATCTGTGTAGGTGCATTGTTCCTTACAAACCTAGTAGACAAAGTGACTCCAATCTCTTCCTAGTTTATAAGATTATCTTTGTGGACTACCCACCAGCGCGCTGCTATCCCACACAAGGTATATACTAACATATCTCTTCTCTTAATTTTATCTATCCACTATGTTTCCATGGCCTTCAAAAATGCAAGAAGATCTTCTACCCCTGTATACCAAGGTATTGTGCTACCTATCCATCAAATCAAATGAATTCCATTCTTGCACGCAACCATGCTTTTCACCTCACACCCTACTAATTCATATGTACCATGAGCCCAATTATCGCAATAAATACTCATAGTATCACTAATAGAATGATAATCCTCCCACTATAGGATGCCTTCTTTTGATGGCTCATTGACCTCTGGGTCCTGAATAGTGCGTACATAAATTTTGTTTAAGTCCTCCTCACTTAGAGGATCAACATATGGTGTAGACTTCCCATCTATCAAAGGTATCACAACCCTTTCCTCCTTGTTTTCAAAGCTGATATACCCCTTATTGAATCTCAAGTTAGCATTATTCGTATAACACCAAGGGCATCCAAGCGGTGGAATTTTTTTTCGCAAGTGCTAATACCTCAAAATCCCCGGTGAACTTGGCCCCTTATATAGTTATAGATGTATCTTTCAAAACTCCTATGGGAGTGGACTTAGTCCAAGATAATATAAACAACACATTAGATGATGGTTGCAATGGAGGCCTCCCCATTTGTACCCATGCATCTAATGTAAGCACATTTACTTTCGCACCTATATCAATCAATATGTTGCTCAACAACATTCAGAGTAATTTCTTTGTCACATTCAATGCTATCAGGGGGAATATTTGCATGCATAATCTTCCATCCGGTCTCAAGACTTACGCGCGGAGTGTTCCCCTTTAACCAATTTCCTAATAGTGGGATAATGTTCTCCTGGCGCAACATTTTGCACACTTCTCGCAGATCATCAATATCAGTTTGGACTGTCTCTGATGCTTTCTTTTGTTCCTTGAGGTATTGTATCTCACCCTAAATATTCCTTAGGACTTCTATGGTATCCTGGTAAACTTCCTTCTGATGAGTAGGATCTGGGTATCGTGCATGCAAAACCTCCTCCTTGGTGATCATAGGCTTCTCGTGTAATGCCTCTCTTGTGCGCGTCGCTTCAGTACATGTAGTAATCTTCATTGTCAAAGCCTCAGGTCCTTCTGATTATCTTGGGCATCAACTGATCTTCTACCGTGCGCTAGATTCTAACCATCCCAACGACCTTTGTTTTCTTGCTTATGTTTCTTACTCAAATGCTCATATAAGTCTCTGGGCACTCTTCATAGCTATTGGTCTTTTTGTTGAAAGAGCATGCAATATTCTAAGGACATTCATGCCTATAGTGGTCGAAATCCACATGTACATGTTCCACGAGGGAACTCACCTCTTCCTCCACCACAACCTCGTCCTTCATATCCACCATGATATCCACGTGCCCTTCCACGACCTCCTTCAAAATGCCCCTCATTCTTTTCATAGTTCGTTTGATTATAATCCCTATCCCGGTGCTCATTCTTACCCTTAAAATTATCTATTACACTTGTCTGTCATTACCCCAATGTCTATAAAGCATCCTAGATATGACCAATCAACTGACAATCCTCTATATTATGGGTCGTGGACCTACAAATATTGTAAAATCAAGATACCTTCTTCCTTATCATGCATTTTAACAAAGGACAATGACTAGCATCGTGATTCAAATGATAGATCTCATAGTCCAACACTAATGAACGTACAAATCTACAAGGGAAACTATCTTTGGTATGACCTTCCACTTCACAATTTGTACACCAAATTCCTGAGCGCGTTTCATGGGTTGAATTTTCTAATATCTTCTCTAACTATTTTTTCATAGCTGTAATATGTGCCTCTAAGAATGGACTAACGCTAGTGTCAATGCTCCCAACTACCTCAGCATGCAAAGCCCCTTCTAAATGGTGTAATCAATCCTCCAACGAACCATTGTGCATGTTGGCTAGCATGAATATCATAAGATAGCTTAGATAGAAGTGTCTTAAAATGAGCATCATACTCACGTACACTCTCAGTAGTGCCTTGATTGATATCCTTGAGTGCACTTATACTCTTCTGCTCAAACTCAGGGATATGGAACTCTTTCAAGAAAGCATCCTTCAATGCTGCATAATCCACGCAAGTTTGATCAAGGTCAAACTTCCTATACCAGCTATGTGCACGTCCCTGTAATGTAGTAGCGAATTGACTTTCCTTACACTCAAAAGCCGTGATCCCTTTAGCGCACCACAATATTTCACACATATGCACATGTTTGACAATATCCTCTATACCTCTATATTTTGGGAGATGAAGAGACATCTCCATATAGATATTATGTGGTTGTTGCAGACCTTGACCACCTGATCCAGAACCTCTTGTGTTCCCTCTACTCCAGAACCACTAGATCCACCGGAACTAGAACCACCTATACCTCTTGATCCTCCACCTGTAGCTTGAATAGGACCTGTAAATCTACTCCCCTATGCTCTGACAATAGTACTATACTAAACCCCTACAATTTGTGAGGTAGTTCTACTTCCAGAGGTGAATCCAACATTTTACGCTCTCACATTCTATATGGATGATGTGCCTAAGAATGTTCCTCCAAATAACATTGAAGTTGCTTGTCCTGCCATTGATGTACTTGATCCTGACTTACTCTTGCTCTCCTACTTCCCAAGTTAGCTTGTTGGTTACTTATCGTACTAGATACTGGAAAACCAAGTGCAAGGGCTAGGTCACCAAGTGGATTAAGATGCACACCCGTGGTCCAGGTAGTCTCTGTTGGTGCACTTCTGTGAGGCCGAGGGGGATATCTATCATGCTTTCCAAGATGGGGAGTTCTGATGCTCTAGCTCCATGTCTTCTATGTGAGCTATAAATCTTTCACAAGCCATCTCTCTACTCAATGCCATACTTTCTATAATGGAATGTTACTTCTCTATCTCCCTCTTGCGCACCTCATTATACTTAAGCCACCTTTCCTCTCTCTGCCTCTCTACCGCTAGGTATGCCATCTTTCACCAAACCTGTTCCTGCCCTCACACGTGGTGAAGTTTAGTTAGCCATAAATTTACTCTCTAGGTTCAAAGTTACCATCAAGATCTTGATTGCACAAAGGAATGGAATACCGCAAAAACTAGAATTCAGGCTACCACCAGGAAAGAGTACGTTGAAATTGAATATTCTAGAATATAATTGTTTAGAACACCACGAAACCATGTATCCACAAAGATGAGACCAAATCGAGATCAGCATCATAAAAGCCCGATATTCTTCTGTGTCCGGACAAGCGTGTGATACCTCCAATTCCACCGAGATGCATAGGCAAAGTAAGCCACTCGTATAGTTCTTATGGAAAGATAGCGAAAAACTCTCATATAAGTTGTCATATAGATTTTGTTCTATCCAGTGCGTGTTTCAAACTCATATCCACTACTAAACCGCCATACATATTCTTCCTCCATATCGTGTATCCATTCCTCAATACTTGCTAGAGTTAACCTAGACGCTTCATCGTGAACCATCCCGAAAACAATCGAAAAGAGGTCTCGATAACATAACCAATGATGCAACCTAGAATTTACCAGATAACACCCTAGTCACACTAGCACATCACTTAGCCTTGACTGAGCACTCACCGAAGCGCGCAAAGGTATTAGGTCCCTCTTTAGGGTTGTTGTAGCAAGATGTTAGCATGATGAAGGAAGAAACATATAGATTCATAACTAATCCATCATTCTACAATGCATGCTACCCTCGATCTATGAAAGAAAAAGTTTTAAATGGTAATCATGATTAAATCAATAACATGCACTACTATATTACACACAGAATGACACTTAGATTTAGCCAATATCTTCCATTTATTGATAAATACAGAAGCTCCTTACAGTAATGTCAATCTATATCGATGCGTGTATGGTTCTAATATAGTAATTCAGTCATACGTGTATATCTCTATACCTCCATACATCTATCACACTCATCCTCCTCTACTATGTACCTAACATCATATATATATATATAGGGTGGGGACTTGCCCTTCACTACTTATCTATTCCAAAATAGGCCGCATGCTATTGATAACCATGCATCATTTATAGGCATAGCCACACATGCAAGTGTGCTATCTATAGACCTCTTCCAATTAACTGAAGTGTCAATCCTATTCTTGGCTCATCTCCATGTAAAACGCTTCGATCCAATCCTCCAAATATAGACAATGCATGGCGTGCATGTCTCTGCATCGTTGGTGTGTTCCGCATGCTATCTTCTAACTTCATGCTCAAAATCGTCTAAATCCCGAAAGTTGATTGCCTTCCGTGCGCGGGTCCTTCCCGTCCTTCCACGCCCTTGATCCTGGCCTTCTCTCCCACGTGAACTCCTTGTGTGATCTTTGACAAGTATTCTTTGATCAACAAATTACACTTATTGTAATACATTCAAGAGATCAAATGACTTGCTCATACACAATACTGCATTCCAACTTACAAGAAATATTAGGAAATGAAAACATTCAAATTGTAATGGAATTTTCAAAGATAGATCAAATATATTCTACATTTAATCTTAAATAAGCTATATAGTTCTTAATACTACATCTAAATCCACTTTATAAGAGAAGGAATAATTTTATTTGGTGCAATGGATGAGACTTAATTTAGTCTCATCAATTTCCTTCTCCTAGTTGTGCAAATAGCCATGCCAGAGGCATCAACATGTACATGAAAGGGTTTTTTCAAAGAAGGAAAATGCAAGATAGAGAGCAATCATCGATCTCTCCTTCAAATTCTCAAAATCATGTTGTTGCACACCTAGTAAAACTTTCCTTTGGCTTTGAGCAATTCTTCCAGGGCGCAACAATCTTTGCATATCCCTTGATAAAAAAATTAGTAGTCAATGTGCCACAAGAATCCATGACTTCACTTTCATTTTGATTTAACAAAAATAAAGTTTTTGTAAAACCCTAGATATTTCAAAGTCACATATGATAAATAAATGATAAAGTACATATCTGACCTAAGTAATAAGCAAATAGAAATTAAAACCTCTAAGTGCAAGAGGGAGGAAAGAAGAATTATCTAATTCATAACAAATCTCGGAGTGTACAGAGCTAGAAAATTGATAAAACAAAAGTGCAGATTGTCGCGATCGACCCCGAAAATTGTAGAAGTGTCGAAATGTTGGGACTAGGGCGCTGGACTAGACCAAGGACACCTAGGCCACTTTGGAGACTACTCACCGGGCATCCATGACTATGAAAATGGTTTGAATCTAAATTTTATTTTATCACACCGATGTTGCTTCCCTTCATTGTTGATCTCTTGTATGTTGCACTAATCCCACAAGATTCACTTGTAACTTGCAAAAAAAAATGCCTGCAAAACCCCAAAACACATCAAATACTAAAAATAAAAAGATGTAAATGGGGAGTTGGATTGACCACAGTGGTCACCCAACTGAGTGAACTTATGATTCAAACATCACACTACATTTCGACTCCATGTAGTTATGTGTGTGTTGTGTGAATAATCCTACCCTAGGTGCCTCTTGTGCAAGATGCACTTGATAATGAGCAATAAATAGATGTATTGATGTAAATAGATGTGTGCATGAAAAAATGAACTTCCCCTCCTATGCATGTATGTAGAAATAGTAGTCCCTTGTCCCTTGAGTAAATGTTAGGTGGACACTTTGATGCTCTTAGAATGCCTTTAGATGCAACCTTAGGTGATGGTAGTAGATGCTTAGACCTTGATCCTTTATTATGGTCAGATAGCTTTGTATTTATATGATTCCCTTGTTTGAATTTCCTAATTAACCACTAAAAGGCTGACCCTTAAGAAAACAAGATGTTCAACGGATATAAGAGGCCCAAAAGAGACGAGTAAGATACAAAGAGGTCGGGGGCACCCAAAGGGGACAAGGGTGTTTGGGTGTTAGCCTCCTAGCTAGGTGTTGGTGTCCAGACTCGGAAAAGTTGAAGTATCAAAATTCAGATTGGGAAGTAAGGTGCATAAGACTAAGAAAAAAACTAGAATGCAAGCAAAGAGGCCAAGGATAGTGATCAATTAGTACTTTTCTCACTTAGGAATCATATGAATAGTAGTATGTGATTAGGACCTATAAATGTACCCAAAGTGCATGATTTTGTGTCTACATTTGCCCCCACTTTATGTTTTTGAGTGAATGCTTGATAACATAAAGTATATAAGAGATGTGTACCTGATAACCATATAGATCGATGGCGAAAGCATGCCAAGGAGACAAGAAAAAGTGTGGAGTGATAAAATGAAGCGTGGAAGCTAGAGAAGAGGAAGTGACCCTAGGTGAAAAAGTGTATGTGTATGTGTCATGTTGTACCTATTGTCGATGTCATTTTACGTGTTTGATTGTAATGTGTTTGTGACTACTACTTCCCATAAAGATGGACCTACGAAAGAGAAGGGGAAAAGAGTAGTCAAAGTCGTGTATATGAAAAATTTGATCCAAATATGTAAAAAGTTTGTAAAACCGCAAAAAAAAAGTAGAAAAAGGAACATGTGCACTTGATTCGTGATGAGTGAAAAGGAGTAGAAAGGATCATGAAAATGATGTAGAAGAACAATTTTTGGGTGATCTCATGCCAAGTGTGAGTTTTTGGGTGATCTCACGCCACAATGAAGAGTGTAGGGAGAAAGGTCTAGTGTTATTCTCCATCCTTTGATTGCTTCCCGACGATTTATACATCACTGCAGATGGTGTGATCTTGATTTGTTCAAGTTCAATCCATTTCGATCCAATGCAAATAAAAAAAAAATAAAACATGCATGTTGATCGTTGGAGGACTATGCATGTTTACTCTGTAAATTGTTGTGTAAACTATTGTACATTGTGCCAATATGAGAAAAATTGTGTAACTACCCCCAGTGTCATAGGCACCCAAAGGATTAGGGGTGCCTAAGTGCTCATGTGTGTGTCTGCTAGCATTTATATTGTGTTGAGGACCCAAGTCAAATTGTAAGCCCTTTCGTGACTAAATATTGTGTTAATCATGTACTCGAATCGAGTTGTACGATGTCTGTGAATGTTGTGTGGGGTGACCGATTCACTCAATGTATGCCCCCTCATTTGGGGTGCATGTGACGTCTCTAAGAGAATGCGACCCAAAGGAGGGCCTGATATAAATCTGAAATTGAAGCCCTGTAGGGGGAGGGAATGTGCATGGTAAAACCAAGGCACACGCAAACAAAGTGGTTGGAAACAAGTGTTAGTACAAATAAGACAAATACACATATAAAAGACAAAGTGTAATCTAGCAAACAAGAAGACAATGTAGACCACAAAAAGTGGGTTGCAAATATGGGACATCACTCATAATTTTGCAAGACAATCAAGGCCGAAGTGGCCAAAATCATACAAGCAAAGTGAACAAGTAAGACATAGGGCAAAGCCCACAAACAATGGAAAATAAGTAAAGCAAAAAGTGACAAGCAAAGAATTAGATAACCATGATAGCAAATAGTTCCTACAAATGAAATGTTACACATGAAGCACCCATTAGCATGTTAGAAAGATAAAAATTATGTCAAAGCATGTATGATCCGATATAGTAGTGTCTTATTATGAATAGGAAATAGTATAAATGAAACAATAACACATGTAGTGTGTATGAAAGTAGATGCCCCAGGAGCCATGTTGTGGGACTGGTAAGAGGTACAATGCTAAACATCTATGTTGCGTGTAAATATTTTTAAAAAAGTATGCATTCACAAATAGAATAAAAGTGAATGTGCATGTGTATATAGAAAAAGATAATGACATACGATGTATTTGTCTAACATAGTAAGCAAAGTGTAACATGCGAGCATGAGTAAACAAGAACAATGTGTAACCAAGATATGTAATATGATGTGAGTGTGAATGGAATGGAATGGAATGTGATTGTGATGGGAGCAACATGCCCCCCAAGTGGATGTGAATGAGTATGCATGAGATGAGGTTCATTTATAAAATACTCCTCGGCAGTCAAGAATGAACCATAGAACAAGAGTTCGTCATCAGGAAATAGGTTAAATTACACGCTAGAAAGATGTGATAGTGAAGCATAGAGTGTAAAGAGTACAAGTGATTGGAGGTGAGGTTCATTTCATATTGATACCCTCAACAATTGAGTATGACCATCGAACTAGAGTGCATCATAGGGAAGTGTGTCGTGTGAGAATGTGATGCTGGAAAGATGTGTCGTGAATGCGCCAAGTATATAAATGTGTAAATGTGTGTGTGATGTGAGGTTCATGAATGTAGTATGCGCTCAAAAATCAAGTGTGAACCATAGCACAAGAGTTCTTCATAGGGTAATGATGATACCAATGTATCAAGATGTGTATGATGTATGAATAAGACTAGATATGAAAAGATGTGAGACACTCGAGAACACTAGACGGGGAGAGAATAAGCATGATTCCCCCCAAGTGCCTAATGTGAATAAGTTATTCGATAAAAGTGAAGGTAAGGGTCCTCCACTTGATGTTTACAAAGATGTAGACGTGTGACCATGCTCTAAGATTGATGATATATAAGACCGATAAAGTAATGGTGAATGAGGCCTGTGTACATGAGACCTAGGAGGTGATGTGCACCTATGTCAAGGAGAGTGCAGAGGTGATGTACTACTATGTGAAGGAGATTGCAGAAATGATGTATACCTATGTGAAGGAGACCATGGGGGTGATGTATGCCTAATTGAAGGAGTTTCCCAAATGGTGGATCTAGACCGATGTGATAGACTAATAGAATGATGAGATTGATTAGATTGTGTGCGAACAAGTGAGCTAGGAGAATATTATTCTTTATATTTGAGAGGTCGTGGGGACCTATATGCTCTAGCAAGTGTAATGACAACCTCAAGAGGAGGTTGTTACCATGGTGTGGATGGCAAAACACAGTTGATAGTGATGACTTGCTTGTTGTGAACAAACTTAACACACAAGTGATACATGGAAATGATAGTGTGACTAGCAGAGACAAGGAAGACCTAAGATCATGTCACACCCTTTGATTGAACATGCCACAAGGAATGGCACAAGCATGGTAAGAGGACCAAATGTGACATAAAGCTTGATATATCCATAAGATTTAGGAATTGGATATGAGATTTGTGATAGTGGATAATCGATAGAAACAAGAAGTGCAATAAAGCACACACACATATATGAATCGATGGATCAATCATTGTATTATTGATAGCATGAGGTCCGATAGAAGCATTGATATGTAATGTGTTAGAAGAGAATGTAGCATGATAGTCGTGATTAGAGAATGTAATGAATGGTGGAGATGCATCAACATGAGCAACTAGAAAATAAAGAGCCCTCAATGAAGGAGAAGGCACTGTACATGATATGTATGATTGGATGAAGATTCAGTCACTTACTTTTCATTCTTAGGAAGAGGATTGTTGAAGATCTTGAGATTTTGATTTTCATTGACCAGTTTAGATTTCATAGGCTCATGAAGCTCAATTGAATTAGTGTTGATAAGATCTTGAATAAGATGTTGAAGTTTAAAACATTGATATGTAGAATGCCTAATGCATTGATGATAGCGCATCTGAAATTTTCATTGTAATTATGACCTTTAGGATGAGATGGATCTAAATTGAGTGGAGGAGGAATCATAATAATATTTCTTTTAATGAGTTGTGGTAATAGAATGTGCGGAACACAAGGAAATTTAGTAAACGTACACTTATGTAGTTGTCACTAAAGCTTTTTAGGATTAAAAACAATGTTGATAGTAGCTTTAGCTTTAGTAGGTTTTGTAGATGGCTTGAAAGTTGATTTACTTTAAAAGCACGTAGAAGATGAAGCTTGCTCATGATACTTAAGCTTGCCCATAGATAATAGTTGTTTTCGCGTATCTTATGAGTATGACATAAGTGGTTGAATGATGGAGATGTTTCAAAGATGACACTCTCCTATAGAGGGGGCAATAGACTTTGGACGAATAGATATTGAAGTTTAGAATTTACAAGAACATTAGACATCTTAGCTAAGTTGTTTTTATATCACAAGACATACTCTGCTAGATGTTCATTAGATCCTTGTTTAATTTTTTAATTGAGCATAGGATATCTTATAGTCAATATTGATAGAGAAGTGAGCGAAAAACATCGGCTAAATGCATAAAAGATGTTACCGAGTGGAAAGGTAGATCATAGAACCAACGCATTGCATAATCTTGGAGGCTTCTAGGAAAGAGCTTTGCTAGTAAAGTGTGATCATCTGCATAATCTAGACATGATACATGAAATGCTCGAGATGTTTTTGAGAGTCACCATGGACTTTGAAGGTGGGAAACATGGGAGTAATGAAATTTGGAGGAAGTGGGTAGGTGAAAATGGTGGGTGAAAATGAAGTGTGAAGAAGTAGAGTGGAATCCAAATATGGATATGCATGAGAGTTAGCCACTTGAAGCCTACAAATTTGAGTTTGCAAATCCTGATATAAGGAAGTTAAATAAGGAGTATTGGAAGAAGAACCGAGTTGTGCACTATATGTATTAGGTTAAATGACGAGGAGCGGTAGTAGTAGGAATGGAAGTAGGAACATGGGTTGAGTGGAGGCCATGACAGCCAAGGAAGAACCGACAAGGGGCATCAAAGTAGCATCTCAAGATTTTTAGTGGTAATCAAAGCATGAAGAATGTGCGGAAGATGAGGAGGATTATCACGCAAAGCTTGACAAAAATTAGTAAGCTTATCTAATTGCTCTTAATAAACATTGGTGTCCTCATCATATGAGTGCTCATTATTAGATGCTTGATATTTTTGAAAGAAATATTTTTGAGAATTATCGAGGGGTTATTAGATTCGAGTCATTGATTTAGAAACCCTACGGGAAGATGGAGGAATCTCTAGATGCTCGAAAGATCCAAACTGACCACTACGGGTAACAAACATAAGAAGGATGATTAGAATAATGGGTTCACCAAGTGATTTAACAAAAATAAACTTTTTGTAAAACCCTAGATATTTCAGAGTCACATATGATAAATAAATGATAAAGTACAAATTTGACCTAAGCGGTAATCAAATAAAAATTAAAAACCCCTAAGTGCAAGAGGGAGGAAAGAAGACTTAGATGATTCGCATAATAAATCCCGTGTACATGGCTGGAAAATTGATAAAAAAATTGTAGATTGTCGTGATCGAGTCCAAAAAATTGTAGAAGTGTCGGAAATGCTAGAACTATGGCATCCGGACTAGGTCGGGGCGTTTGGGAGTCTTGAGACTGCTATTGGGTGCTCGTGAAAATGAAAATGGACAGAATATGAAATTTCTTATGTCACACTGATGTCCTTGCCCTTCTCTATTGATCACATGTATGTCACACTAAGCTTGCAATATTTGCCTATAACCCTGCAAAGAGAAAGAGCATATGTGAAACCCCAAAACACATCAAATCCTAAAAAGAAAAAGATGCAAATGGGGAGTCAAACTGACCCCAACGATCACCCGACTGAGTGAACTTATGATCTAGGTGTTGCACTACATTTCAAACTCCATGTAGTTCTACATGTGTTATGTGAAGAATTGTGCCTTAGGTAGCTCTTGTGCAATATGCACTTGATAACGAGCAATAACTAGATGTATTGATGTAAATAAATGTGTGCATGGAAAAATGAACTTCCCCTCTTATACATGTATGCGAGAAATAGTAATCCCTTTTCCTTGAGTAAATGTTAGATGGATTATTTAATGCTCTTAGAATGCCTTTGGATGCAACCTTAGGTGATGGTATTAGATTCTTAAAGCTTGGTCCTTTATTATGGTAACATAGCTTTTATTTATATGATTCCCTTATTTGAATTTCGTAATTAACCACTAAAAGGCCGATCCATAAGAAAACAATATTGCCAACATATAGAAGAGGCCCACAAGAGGTGTGCAAGATAGAAAAAGGTTAGGGGCACTTAGGCGCTGGTGTCCAGGACTTCGAAAAGCTGAAGTACCAAAATTCATCTTTGGACAGGTAGGGTGTGTAAGACCAAGAAAGCAAGCAAAGAGGCCAAAGAAAGTGGTTAATTATACTTTTCTCGCTTATGAATCATATGAACAGTAGTATGTGATTAGGACCTAAAAATGTACTTAAAGTATGTGATTTTGTGTCTATAGGTTGACAAGTTATTCTAATCCCAAAATTATTGCTATCTTCATCAGATCTACCAATAACCTATCGTTGCAAATGATGTTCCCGAGAAGAGTTCCAAAAGGTGTAGCAAAAATACACTTCTTAAATGTTAAGGGAAATAATCAACTGCTGCACCTCTCAAACATGAGCCTTAGATTATCACATTGATCCTTAACTAACCCATAAACTATCCAATAATCTAGATAAACCTATAAAACTTATGGATAAATTCATGAAATGCTTACACAAATATGCACGAAAATATTGATGGTACATTCCTCAACCCAAAAGGCATAACTATATACACAGGACTTCCCCATTCAGTGGTGAAGGTGTTCTTTTCCTAGTCCTCACATGTAATGCGCACCTGATGATAGCCTAAAAATACATTTGTGAAAGAATAGATTTCATGCCTTAACTCCCTCAAGGTTTACCTCTTGTGAATGGTGTGGGAAAAGGATATATGACACATGAGGCATTAAGTTCCCTATAATCCACACAAATCTTGATCTTCCCATCCTTCTTGATGCTAATAACCATAGGGCTAACCCACTCAGATTATTCAATTAGTTCAATGATTCCATACTTAAGCATCTTATAAATTTCTTCTTTCACCTTCACTTGTAAGTTTGGATTCATCCTATAAGGTCTCTTTCAAACCGGACATGCACCTTCTTCCAGCTTAATCTTCATCTCTACCAATGAGGGGTGTACTCCTTTTAACTCATGATAGCTTCTTGGAAACAAGTCTTAAAAGTCCCACAAGAGCTCAATGATTATTGCTACCTCCTATTCTCGACCAGTAGTCTTGATGATAGCCTCTTTAGGCGTATCCTCAATACCAATGTTAACCTTCTTTGTCTTTATAGGAACATGGTATGCATATGCCTTCTCACCTGCAGAGTCCATTACCTCACATGCACCCTCTATATGGCTAACATCCAAATTTTCCACTTCTTCATCATCAACCAGATATACAAGCTTCCCCTTTTCTTTCTCTTTCCAAGCGTGACCCATTTACATCTCTTCTATCTCAACCATATCTTGGCGCTTTGGGATCAAGTTATCCAAGTAAATAAAACATGTTCTCTTATGCTTTTGGGTTAATTTTTAGTGTGATACACTTCATAATCTACAAATCCTCATGTACACATGGCTTATTAGAAAAATAATCAAAGGTACGAACAATAATTTAGTCATCTCACGCTAGTTTGAAATCTCCCTTTTAACTCAAAGCATAGACATACCATATGTGCACGCATTTACGCAAAGTGGAATAGAAATGATGCACCTAACAAGATGGTGGTAAATCCTCCTGACCTTGTGCCCATTTTCTATCACAATTATGGATGTGTACCAAAACAAAAGTCTTCCCATCATAAGTAAACCTTGTTGAAAAGGTGATTCTCACTTCTCGCCAACCCAACGGGTTATCTCAATGTGTCGCCCACCAACGCATTATGGTCCCAAATAAGGTATAGACCAATATATTCCTTCTATCACCTTCTTTCACCCACTAGTTCTCCATAGCGCACAAAAATGTATCAATCTTCCCTTGATGGTATACTTTGGTAAGCGTGTTGCGACCAACAGCCTAACCATGCACGACCTAATCATCCTGATGAATCTTCCCTTCATCTCACACCCAACCATTTCATATGTGTCATGGGACCAATTTTCATAAGCAACACTGGTAGTGTCGCTAATAGAATGTATGTCTTCCAACTGAAGTATGCCTTCTTTAGATGGTTCTATATTTTTAGGGTCGAGTACAGATTTGCACATAAATCATGTTAAGCTCTTCTTCACTCAAAGGATCAATATATGTCATAAAGTTCACCTCATCCATGGGTATGATGATGCACTCATCCTTGTTCTCAAAACTGATATATCTCTTGTTAAAACGTAGGTCAACATTGTTTGTATAACACTAGGGATGTCCAAGTAACGTTGGGAAGTTGTGTGCCTCAGCTAGCTCCAATACTTTGAAGTCTCTAGTAAGCTTGGTTCCCTGGATGGTAATTGAAGCATCCTTCAATACCCCAATAGGCATGGCCCTCATCTTGTTTTCCATATACAACACATTAGACGATGACTATAATGGTGGTCTCCCCATCTGATTCCATGCATCCAAGGTCATGACATTCAACCCGACTCCTATGTCAATCAAAATATTTCTCACCAACCAACCATTAATCACTGCATCTAGTGTGATTTTTTTGTCATACTCATAGTTACGTGGTGAAAAATTTACATGTGGGATTTATTTCTCACACTCAACTCTTGCATGTGCTACCTTCTCGTCAACCATTCCCCTAATAATGGGATAATGTTTTCATGCCTCAACATCTTATATACCTCCTTTAGATCATCTACATCCTTTCATTGAAGCTCAATATTCTTCGCATGTTCTCTCTTGCACGCTTGCTCCTTGAAGCACTGGATCTCACCCTATGATTCTATGATCACTCCCATTGTCTCTTGATAGACCTCCTTCCTATGAGTAGCATTTGGATACTTGGCATGCATGACCTCTTCTCTCCTAATGAGATGTTTGACTTATTATTCAAAATTCACCCCTTGAGGTAAATTTTGATAACATGCATCAAATTCTTCAATCCCAAGCAAGTAGATTGATTCAATGCCCAAAATCATGTTTTGGGGCCCTTTGGCTTCTCTCTAACTCTCCCATCCAAGGAAAAATCCCAATGAGTTAGAAAAATTTGAAAAAATGCAAAAAATGAAGTCACAAGCTTGTTTTAATGCATTGCGGTCTAAAGGTTGCGGTCGTACCAGTGCGGATCGTACCAAGGTTCATCGTACCAAGTTTGCGGCCGAAATACAAAGGAATCGGCAAAGTCGAACTTTTTGTCCCAAGTATCGCATGGAGACCAGTTGGGACGTCGAGGCGCGCAAAAGCTTCAAAATGGCCGCAGTAATGAAAATTAGAAAAAGTAGAATTTTTTGTTCCACGCATGCAGGAAAGCCGGGAAAAAGTATGAGCGAGGCGCGAATCGGCCGATTTGCCGCAAGTCGGTGAATCATGCGGGTGGTGCGGAAATTTTAAATGCAGGGCAGTCAAGACAAAAGTTTGCTTACTTGGATGCGCAAAGGTGAAATCACCGCACAAGGAGCCAAGCTAAGCCCGAATCAGCCAATGCAAAAGAATGTGTCCGGGGCCAGGGACACGCGGACCCGATTTTTCCACAATACCCGCATTGAAGGAAAAGTCAATGTTTGACTCCAAAAACTTCTAACGACCATAACTTTTGACTCCGAGCTCCAATTTTCATAAAATTGGACTTTCTGGAATGAGCACGATGTCCTCTGCATCAAAAAAATTGGATTTCTTAATTTTAATGAGGGTAGGTATATTTAAATAAATTAAACATATTCGGCTCTAGTCAGTTAATGCTCATTCCCATCAAATGACAAAAAAATGCCTGCAAACCCAAAATAGCTCTTTAGCTCGAAGGCCATAACTTTTGTATTTCTCAATGAAATCACACAAAATTGGTACCGTTGGAATTGTGGATCCAAGCCCAATGCATAGAAATTAATAAATTATAGATTTGATGAGAAATAAATGGGGTAATTTCATAAAACGTGGCTGGGTTCATGACAGTGTTTTATTTGGTAGTTAGGAGTGCAATTAAGAGGAATGGTCATCATTACTTCTCTGTTGTAGCACTTTGGGACAAGTATGGGAGAATTTTGTAAGTAACATACAATTATTTCACTCCATTTAGTGCCTCTTACAAGTGGTTGAAGGACAAATTTCGGGATTTCCATTTTCCCTTTCTCTCTCTCTTCTCATTTTCCTATAAATTGGAGTGTTAGGCTCATTGTAAAAAAGAAGTAGTTTTTGTTGTAGCAAAGCTCTGTCAAAAGTGTTTTATGAAGACAATGTGTTGTATGCCCTTTGTTATCCCGTAAAATTGACAAGGGCAATTTTACCGATAACCATACCGAAAATTTTGTTTCGATCCCTCGTTAGGGATCCTTCGCGTTCGAAACATTGCAAAATCCCTCCCCGGGAAATCTAGTTTTTGAACTTAGTCTTTTCGAGCCTTTTTTTGGTTGGGCGCATGGATTTGCCTTGTAACACATAGTTTTGATGCGCCCCCTTAAAAAGCCTTTGGCGCATGGTTTTACATGTTAACACGTCTTTCGATGCGCCAAAGAATGTTGAACCACTTTTTGGTGCGCCAAAGGGCGCACGTATTATATCTGCAACACCAAGTTTTGGTGCGCCAAAGGCGCGCTCATTCTTCTGTTGACAATTCCTTCCATGCGCCAAAGGGCGCACGCTTTCCATTGTCGACAGCCGTTCCCATGCGCCATTTCAAAAGGTTGGTGGCGCATTAATGACAGGTTTTTCTATAAATATCCGTGCGCGCCCATGTCATTTTCATTCTTTTGTCAAGCACGTGATTGCTCTGGATTTGTCAGCTCTGCTCTGTCGCTATCTCGCCCTGTGGACCCGCTTTCCAATCTTTTGCTATACTTAAGGTAAGAGGTTCTCCCTCTTCTCTGTTTTATGCTTTCATGTTTTGGTCTGTCTTGGTTTGCTGGTCGGTTTGCAATGGAAGGTGTTTAAGCTAGCTTTTTCCCCCCTCTGTGCTGTCCTGTTTTGTTTCCTTCTTTTCTTCTCTTCTTCCTTCCTCCCTCTTTCCAGATCTGCTGGAAAAGAGAGTTGTCTTGTCCAAGTATCTTTTGGGAATGGAAGAAAGAAGGAGAGAGCTTTTGAGCTGTTAGTTTGAGTGAGCTTATTTCAAAAGGCGCATTGGCGCGCCTTGTAACAATAAAGACAGACGCGCCCCACGGCGCACCTACCCGCCATGCAACATGCTCAAGACCCGCGCCCACGGCGCACCCCGCCATCCTGCTGCATCTTGAATCCATGCGCCCTCGAAGCGCGCCCTTTTCGCATGCTACAAGTCTAAAACCCGCGCCTCCTTAAAAAGCCTTTGGCGCACCCTTTGTCCATGTTGCATAATGTTTCCATGCGCCAAAGGGCGCACTCAGCTTCAAAGTAACACAAGCCTTCTGCGCGCAAGTATAAAGATTACATAGGCGCGGGCGCGCCCTCCATTGCAGTAACATGATGTTGTGTAAATCCTCCATGCGCCGCGCTATATTCCTTTGGCGCATCATTTGTCCATGTTACACAATCTTTCCATGCGCCAAAAGGCGCACCGAACCCCAATGTAACACGCATTTCCTGTGCGCCCTGCTATAAAATGCAACCTGCTTCATCCATGCGCCATGCGCCTTTGGCGCCAATATAACCTCTGCAACATTCCTTTTCTGTGCGCCTTATCTATTTGGCCTGTCAGTTGCATTTTTCCCGCGCCCTGAGCCTTTAAATCTCTAACTCTTTCTTCTGCTAGCTTTCCAATGGAAGATCAAAT